>QCXZ01000053.1:13712733-13955745 GCA_025024175.1 Rhyzopertha dominica | reverse complement strand
GGCTTCTGCGTTTTGGATATATCCAAAACTATAATGTACGATTTCTACTACGGTTTTCTTAAAAAACAGTATGGTGATAATGTTGAATTGCTATATACTGATACAGATTCGTTCATTTTAGAGCTTTATACGGACGACTTCTACAAAGACATAAAAAATAATATAACCAAATTTGATACATCCAATTATGCAATAGATAATAAATTTAACATTCCCAAAACCCCCTCGGTACTTGGAAAAATGAAGGATGAGTATGCTGGTCAAATAATTTATGAGTTTTACGGTACAGGAGCTAAATGCTATTGTGTTATAACAGAGAAAGACGTAACTAAAAAGGCCAAAGGAGTAAAACATAATGTAATACGAGAAAAAATCCAACCAGAGCACTACAAATGTTGCATTGAAAAATAGTACGCGAGTACTGCGAAGTATGCATGTATTTCGGTCGTACCTACATGATGTGTACACAGAAATAAAGTATAAAGTGGCCCTTTCACCAGATGACGATAAGAGGTATATACTTCCTGGCAGTATTGAAACTTTAGCTTGGGGTCATAAAGACATAAATTTACATATTCAAAATGACATTGAACTACATCGATTATTAGATTTTTTGGAACGTGAACGTAATAGGGAATGTTAAAAAAATGGCCCTGTGTAAATAATTACTTGTTATTTATATAATATAGTTAATACAGTAGCTGTAATGTATCAATTTTATTGTATTTTATCATGTATTTATTTATCTACAATATATACTAACTAACTAAAAACATTGTGTTTGTTTATCCAGCTGTTGTGCGAATTGTCTAAACCTAACCACTTCACATACAAATTGCGCTTGTTTCTTTTCAAAACTTTTTCCACTAAATAGACGTCCGAATACTTAGCATTTTGTAGTTCCTGTGTGTAAAATGCTCCAAGGATTGGTTGTCCGCTCATGTCTTTTAAAAGGTAAGTAGTTGGGTTGGTTAGCTGCACTTTATAAATCTTAAACAATTCGCTACTCCAATTAGGTGTATAGCCTTTAGCAAATTGTGATTTATATTTAGAGATACGGACTACATCTCCTTCTTTATATTTTTGCTTATCCATGATCTTGTGGTGACTAAAACACCCTAAGTTGGTTTCAGGTCTCACATCTGACGGTTTCATTTTAGTAGTGGAGTGAATGCGGTTATTGTAAGTATTCGTTACTTCATTGAGAATATCCATCCACAAATGCTTACCTCGCAGACTAAATGCGCGGTACAGTAATGTTTTCAGGGTTCGTATTACGCGTTCAGCTATTGCTGCCTTTTTTACACTATATGTTGAGTAGTGATTAACTCTGTAAGCGTTCATGATTTTGCTCCAGTGTACGTTATAGAATTCTTTGCCTCTATCTGTCTGCAAGTTTTTTGGAACGCGACCCTGTTTGAATATATCCTCAACTGCTTTAGATGTTTCGATTCCAGTTTTGGTTTTTAGAGGACGGGTCCACACAAATTTTGAATAACAGTCAATAACTACCAAAACATATTTATATCCTTTATTTATTTTAGCATAAGGTAGTAGTTCCATTAAATCAGCTTGCCAAAGGTCATCAAAGCCTTTAATCAGGGTATGTCGCCGCTTGAAATTGCGACGAGCTGGTTTATGTAGCTCAAGAACAACTTGCTCTTTGACTCCAATCATGACGCATTGCTTTCTCCCTCTCTAGTAAATTGCCCGTTTTCGTATTCTTTTTTTATTTCATTTGTTGAAGTGTAGGGTGTTGCCATACCTTCCGGCTGTAAGGAAACTTGGGGACTTCCTTGTATGTCTTCCATTTTTCTCTCAATCATAAACAATTTAGATTCTATATCCTGACGAAGGTTGTTTATCGCAACTTTAATGCTTTGCATTGTGCGATTATTTAAATCAGAAACGGATTCACTGTACACATCTCTCACAATCTTTGGTAATACTTTTAGTTGGAACATATGGAGATATCTTTTGTTGACGACATCGTCATCATCAATTGCATCAGCTACATGGCATAATCTCTTATTTCCGATATCAAAGTCGCCTCCTGTTGTTAAAAAAATCCTACACCTGGAGGCCCTCTTACTACTTTGCGATTGGGAGAACTGCGTCCGAACTTGTTGACAGGCATGTTTGATTTGAAATTAACTAGATATGGTGTTACTCAATTATACCTTCTTCTCTGAGTTCTTCTATAATGGAAACAATTTCGTTATCATTACCAGTGTTGCCAGCTATTTTTGATGCATAAAGCAATCGTAAGCGCTCCACCAGTTCATGAGGTGTATTCCAGTAAATGTATTCAATAGGTTGTTTGTAATTTGTTTGGAAATTCCATAACCTTTACGACCCGTAGGATTCGATCCAACGCTATGAATCCGTTTTCTTGACTGAGTACGTTCCCATAATAACGGTTTTATTATATTGAGATATTTATAACCCTTGTTACCTATAATCTGTCCTTGGGATTGCAATTCTTTCTATATGAATTTGTGAAATCTAGGATTTCACCATACATTTGTTTATCTTGATCAGTGTAATTACGTGGACATTTTTTAAATATTAACTCATAAAGGCCAGGAGTTCCCTTATACTCGCGCCCACCTAATAACAAATCTGCGCCATCCAACTGTAATTCAGTGCTTCCAATCCGCCAAGTGGATGTATCTACATCATAGTGAACACCATACTGAGTGTCAATTACATCCTGTGTGCCTCGTATCATTAATTCTAAATATCTTCTAGGTAACGGATCGTAATGGGATAAAAACTCCTCCACTTCCTCAGGGGCATTTGCCAAAGCATCTCTCAACTGTGTTACGCTTTCATTTTGTACACTTCCGTCATTTTCTGGCTCTGCACTGGCTATTTCCTCTACGTTAAGAAAGATGGGCGTTCTCGGTGTAGAAGTCAGTTTCTTTCTATACGGTGATATTTGCGTAACTGCAGGTTCTTCTTTAGGAACGCATTGCTCAACTTTTACAGGTTCAGTCTTAATAATTTTATTAGCAAATTCTTTAATTGGCTCTACGATCGGTTTATACGTTTTCTCTAACTTGATTTCTTCATTGTATCTATCTTTACGTAAAGCGCGATACTTATTCCTAACTGACTGAGTTGCTTTAATGAGAGCTTTCTTTAGTGATTCGCTATCCATGATTGTACCAAACAGTCTGTTAATAACGGTAGTATGTAATTATATTTATATCGCTAAAAGTAGAAGCCTTCGAGCGCGCTTCAGACCGATTCAGTAACGGTACAGAACGGGAACGGTTCGTGAGCGGTTCAGAGCGGTTCGTGAGCGGTTCAGGAGCGGTTCAGAGCGGTTCGTGAGCGGTTCAGGAGCGGTTCAGAGCGGTTTGTGAGCGGTTCGGAGCGGTTCAGGAGCGGTTCAGGAGCGGTTCAGGAGCGGTTCAGAGCGGTTCAGGACGGTTCAGAGCGGTTTGTGAGCGGTTCGGAGCGGTTCAGGAGCGGTTCAGGAGCGGTTCAGGAGCGGTTCAGAGCGGTTCAGGAGCGGTTCAGAGCGGTTCAGGAGCGGTTCTGAGCGGTTCGTGAGCGGTTCAGGAGCGGTTTGTGAGCGGTTCAGAGCGGTTCAGGAGCGGTTCAGGTGCGGTTCAGAGCGGTTCAGGAGCGGTTCAGAGCGGTTCGTAAGCGGTTCAGGAGCGGTTCAGAGCGGTTCGTAAGCGGTTCAGGAGCGGTTCTGAGCGGTTCGTGAGCGGTTCAGGAGCGGTTCGGGAACGGTTCAGGGGCGGTTTGGAGAGCAGTTGAAAAGCAGTTCAGAGCTAATTACAATAAATGAATGAATGTATCAAAATCCCTTACGGTATCGGCCTACACCAGAGTTGTCTTTGTCTATTGTTAAGAAGCCATATTTGTCTTTCCAACACTCCTTACATATTGTTTTAAATTTCTGATATGTCATGTCAGTTGTGACATGGTCATCATAAACATGTTTCAAATTGAGATCATCCTGCTTAAACAGGATCAAGAAATTAACATTGTCACGAATAAGGTGTTTCGGTATACGAGTATATGTTTGTGAAAGATAAAAGCAGTCAACCGCATTGTGCCTCCCTCTGCTAAAATAATCTCGAACGCGCTCCTGCTTTTCACATATGACGTCATCAAATACAAAAATTGAATTTGGCTTTGCGTTAGAAGGGTCAATTACCTCCTCATGAGTGTCAAAAGTGTAATATCCGAGCTCATTTATAGGTTTGAGAATTTCTGCCAGTATTTGATATTTAGGTTGGTGGAGAGACTTAGAATATATATAAATATTTTCAAATTTTAATCCATTATGGATTTATAAGAAGACTCAACATTGCATTCGTTTTACCACAATTCGAAGGACCGCATATTACAGCTCTGATTGAGCTTGGTAATAACGGACTGTGAGCTTTATGGGGATTAGATGCAATTATATCCCAGTTTCTCCACTGGAATAGTTTGCTTCTGTTTGACAACTCTCATGCTTCTTGACGCTTTTCTATCGTCCTGCGGCTATATATAGAGTGGAAAAGCGATTTACTTCTCAAATGTGTACCAACCATCCGAAGAAACGGCATTCTCAACGACGTTATAAATAAATTACCGTTCGAGTGCCATATTACGCCTTATTATCAGTATTGTGGTGCAGGTACCAAATTACACGATCGTCTGAGACGTGGTGACCAAGGCATCAATCCTTTAGATGCAGCCTGTAAGACCCACGATATAGCATACTCGATTCATAGAGACATAGCAAAGAGACACGAAGCAGACGCTGTGTTAGAACAGGAAGCTTGGCGGAGAGTACAGGCTAACGACTCCAGCTTGGGTGAAAAAACTGCTGCATGGCTTGTCACCAATGCCATGAAAGTTAAGAGAAAATTGGGAATGGGTCTAAAGAAAACAACAAAAGCTAAAATAGGGAGAGGTCTAAAGAAGGTTGGGAAAAAGACATTCGGATCGATCGTTAAAGAGACTACGAAGCAGTTAAAGAGGCTAGGCCCATTGTCAGTAGAAGATTCAGCTAAAATAGCTCTAGCCTGTGCCCGAAATATTGTAAAAGCAGCTGGGGGTAAGAGAACCATATCAACGCCGAGAGTTATACCAATACCTAAATCAGGAGGTTTCCTGCCGTTGCTTCCTGCCATCTTTGGAGGGTTGACAGCTCTTGGAGCTTTAGCTGGTGGAGCTAGCCAAATCGCAAGAGCTGTGAAAGACTCGAAGGCTGCAAATGAGCAAATGATTGAAGCTAAACGGCACAACAAAGCAATGGAATGTATAGCATTAGGCCAAAAAGGAAAAGGATTGTACTTAGGACCTCATAAAACAGGTTTAGGGCTTTACATTCAACCGTCAAAAAACTAATTATGAAGCTGTTACCACAGCGACCCCTAACAGAAATTGATATCATCAACTTTTCAAAAGGAATATCCAATTTTAGAGGTGTATTTATGCGGAATCAGTTGCCCACAGCTCCGTATAAATGGGAAAGCGGTATAGTCAATTTAGATGACTGCAATGGTCCAGGTACCCATTGGGTGGCATACAGGAAAAAGGGCAATCAAGTTGAATATTTTGATAGCTTTGGTGATCTGCGACCACCGTTAGAACTTCAAGAATATTTCGGATGTAACAGCAAAATCTCTTACAACTATGACAGATACCAAAATTATGGCACTTATAACTGTGGGCATTTGTGTTTAAAGTTTTTATATAAATAGCACCGTAAGCGTGGAAATGTATCAGTCATGTCCGTTACGTTAACGCTTACAGGTGCTGGAAACTGTCTTAGCGCTTCATATTTTCCACCAATTGAGCTGAATCCAACGTGTCAATATAGTATTGGGCTAGTTGCATTTTATAGTTGCAATGCATTACGTAATATATGCGAGGGTAACAATAAAATATATTACGGATMTGAAAATGTACTAACAATACCTGACGGTGCCTATGAAATAACTGCACTTAACGAATATATAAATAAACAGTTGTCTCTAGGAAGCAATTCATTTTCACTGACTCCTAATATTAATACACTAAAGTGTTTACTGTATAGCACTTATACGATAGATTTTCGGCCTTCGGATTCTATAGGTCGCATGCTAGGTTACTCTCCACGGATACTAAATGCTAATGAAAATCACGAATCCGACTTGGATGTACGTATCTCGCCAGCCACTAGCATTCGTGTAGAGTGCAATATTACTTCCGGAGCATATTGCAATGGTGCAGCCGTTCACACATTATTTGAATTCGCATTAGATGTGGAACCGGGGGAAAGAATAATAAAGGAACCACAAAATATCCTATATTTACCAATCACAACACGCTGTGTAGACAATATTGCGTTGAAACTTACCAATCAAGACGGTGAATCTATCGATTTTGGTCAAGAATTAGTTACGATAAGACTAGAATTAAAAAAATATGGGAATTGATTACAGTAATATAAGCTGTAATAATCGATCAAATACCACCATTTACTATTCAGATGTTGGTGAGTTAACACCTGAAGATATAAACTTTCTGTTATCTATCGGTCTCAAAGTTCGCAATGAGCAATCTAGAAGTTTTCCAAGGAATAGGATTCGACGAATCCATAATTCGAGAAGAACTCCACACCTACCTTCCTTACGGATCAAGTCAATACCAGAAATCAGATGAAATACGGATAGCCATACAATGCCAGGACCTAATTACAGCAACATACGCTAGCCATATCTACATAGAAGGGAAACTATCAAAGGAAGACGTTAGTAAAGGAGCGCATATTACCAACAATGCATTCGCGTTTTTATTTAAAGAAATTAGGTAAGCTCTAAGCGGATTATATTTGTTGACACTGACCTCTAAATACAGCAGGGTCACCAGCAACCAACCTGTTAAATAGGGGGCTAAGTATATCGTTTTTTTCAAATAAAATTGTTTTTCGAACTTACCTGAGTCCCTTTCTTCAAAATCTTTAGCCTTTGCCTCCACTTCAGAAACGAAGTTTGCATACAGTTCATTAATATTTGTACTGCTCACCACGATAACATTCTTAGTATTAAAGGACTTAATATCGAACTCATCATTTACTGGATGGTAGTACAACCCGAACAATTCAACATTTACTTTAAGATTATCATGATTATTGACGTGGTGAAGGATTAAATGACTAAATTTGCTATCCAGTTTCCGAAAGAATGCATTTATGTCAGTACCTCTGCCATCTAGCTGATATGTCGCAATGTTATTCTTGAATGCTCCTGCAATTTTTCGAACTCCTTCCTGCACCACCTCCGTAGAAGCTCTGCTTTTATGAAGAATGCTACGAAGGTGGCCTTGGAACTTCTCATTCGGAACATTCTCGTGACATACGCAGCAGTAAATGGAAGGTCTTGACGTCGATGCTTGTTCTACAGGTGCTGGATAGTTTTCTGCAGACTTCGTTTCGAAGTCACCTTTAATTCTATTAGGATTTTTAGTTGAGGAAGAACGGATATTGTCCAATACAGTTTGCTCTGGAACAAGATACAACCGTTAATTTGAGAAAAAAGCCGAATATACTTGACACTTACTATTACTTGTTTCCTGGGAAGGCACATCTGGACAACAGCGTCTGGATCCACCTAATATTAATTGGATTAGTCAAAATCGGCTAGATTACCGCTTAAAAAAACTTACTCTGAACCTCCATATCATCCTCTTGCACGGCAAATATTTTACGCTTCTTTAGAGGTAGGTTGCTGACATTTATCGGTTCGAAGTCTAAAAAGTAATAAATTTTAGATAACAAAACTTATTGAATTAGTATGTTAAACTTACTTTCACTTATTTGAAGCTTCGCAAAGACACTGTTAGGCGCCGTGCAGCCTTGGACTTTAGCTTGCACAGGATTCTGTAACAGAACAGCAGGATCTTCATCCGTTGCTGGTCCTAAAACAGGCAAAGAAGTTAGTGGTGTAAATTAAACAGTTATTTCGATTAACTTACTTTTACGCATCGCCGACTCCACCTTCGGAACTTTATAACTGGCATTTCCACAACTACACTTCCTATGCCTTTCCAAAGCATCTCTCCTGGAGTAAACTTTACCACACTCTCCACAGGCGAATCCTTTAACAATAAGTTTGTAATTAGGTATCTAGGTATGCAGGAAAGCTGTTTGAGTGACTTACCCTGTACCCGCTGTTGCGTGCTGGCTTGGTTTGGATTCGCAGAATGAACGTCTAAAATAGGCAATGCATATTGGTACGTCTACATCGCTTTCAAATAAAAATAAACTTACCAGCATTGATGCAACTGTGGTCCATATGACGCTTAAGGGCATCCATTCTAGTAAATAGTCTACCACAGTATTCACAAATCATGGTTATATACACGCGCTAAGCAGACCTGCACTAACGTAAAATCACCCTTGCTCGGCTACTAATAAAATAAAGCCCACCACTTTTATCACTCATATATATATTTCAAAACTACTTAGTATAGCAATTTTAGTGTATTTGTTCCAGAATACGAAATAACTTGAAAACACAAATAGTTCGCATACCAGATACCGCTTAGATTAAATAAATGTCACGCAATCACGTAGCATCATCAGTTTACAGGTTTCATGGTTTCAAGGCTAAAGTCACGAAGTCACATACGATGTCAAATTATAGGTTTCGCGATTTCATGCCTGTAGTCACGAAGTCACGTACGATGTCGCATTACAGATATCACGATTACCCGTCTAATGACACGCGGTCAGGTATGGCATCAGGTTGCATCTCGCAAATGTTTACGCTTTAGTAACGATCAGTCAAGATAGGTTTAATGACCCCTGTTTATTAGGAAAATGTAAATCAGTTTTGGTGTTCGCACACTTTTGGTGTTGGGTCCTGGTTCGGTGTACCTGTGGTGGTGGTTTGGCCCAGAATCGCTGTACCTGTGGTGGTGGTGGGTCTAGAAACGGTTGTGGTGGTGGTTTGGCCCAGAATCGGTCTACCTGTGGTGGTGGTGGGCCTAGAATCGGTTGTGGTGGTTGTGGTGGTGGTGGTTTGGCCCAGAATCGGTCTACCTATACTACTAGCGCGAACAAGAATGTGTTCAATGTCCGTATTGAACAAAAAATAGTCCAGTTCCCCCCTCCCCCCGGTCTTTTGATAAATTTAGTCAAACTGTAAAACACTGGTGTTGCTTGTTTTCAGTGGGCCACTCACTATAAACAATATTCCCATGACCAAATTCAGAACATGTAATATCAACTGACTGAAACAATTACTGAACATTTATAGCAATTCTGTTATGTCTTGGTATTTCCAAACTCTCTTATTCAAACTCCACTTCCAGTAATCGTACTTGCTCGTATGACCCAAGCTGTAATAAATTGCGCCATCCGGCAACCATGCTAACGTCCGTTATTTGGAGAGACGATTATTCCGGTTTGCTGCTCCTCTGACCTATCCCAAAGGAGTGGTCGATCGTCAACTATTATTCTTGTTGCTTGCATTTGGCCTCTTCTATAAGCTGTGTGCGGTATTCCGAGGTGTACCCTAAGGTACCGTTCACTGTGTGACTGATGCACATTACCGACGACGGCGCCCGGTGTTGGACATTGCAGTAGTCGCGGCTTTGCTAATGCTACATACTATACCTATAGTACAATGAATAAGTAGGTATTTTTCATAATGCTTACATTCTGATTCATAATAAAACACAGTTTTTCATCTCGGAATGCACCCAAACAATTTTTTTTATTGATTGAACCAGCGTACGGTAGGCATTTCTTCCGCTCCCGGATATACCGCCGGGCCGGCTACGCCTATGCTGGGTTGGAGGGGTTGTTGCTAGTGAGCTCCCACGTAGCGCATGTTACAGGAGTTTGGGGACTGGAATTGGGAGGTTTTTAGGGCATCCAACCAGCGGATACTTTTTTATTAGCATCCGTGTTGGATGATAGCTTAGTTCTTGTTCTTCCCCGGACGAGCTGCTGCCTGAGATTGTATACAACTTTAGGACTTCCTTATTTATTGTTTTCTTGTCTTTCGCGATTTCTGACCATTGTTTTTTCTTCAGTTACATTTGATTTTGCTATGATCCTCTCCACCGTTGTTATCCACGTGTAACGCGGTCTTCCTACAACGCTTTTTCTAGTACATTGGAAGGTTTGTAGGGTACATTCAACCAGTGAATCCTTTCCGTAGATGTTTCCGCGTTTGATGTTGGCTTAGTCCGGCTTCTTCCTTGTGTGAGAGGCCGTCTGAAATTGTGCAGGGATTTAAGACCTTTTTTAAGGGGCAATTATTATTCACTTGTCCTGTTTAGATTACTTTTTCGTGATGGTGTCGACGCTTTCTTTCGGTGTTTTCATATGTGTTTATCCGTTTGTTTCCTACAGCTGTAGATTAGGTGACGTTGTTCTACGGGATATTTGTCGTCTGTGTGCATTCTGTGCATTAGGTTTTTTCCACGATTCATTAGGATCGTTCAAAATTTTTTGGGGATGGGTTTGTTTCCATATCTTCTTTGTTTATGCACAGTATTTTGCTTTACCGTAGTAGTTTTTTTACTCTTTTCTGTTGTTGTCGATATGATTTCTTCTACTTCCCTGAATTGTATTTTGGTTGTGGTTCTTGAATAGTTTCTTCCAAGGTCCCTCCGAGCATATGTTTCGCCTGTGATTTATTTCTCTTACAAAGTGTTTGTATTGCCGTTGGTAATGTTCTCAACCTATATTTGGTAGTTTCGGTCTTGCTGGATTTATTCACGATTACGTGATTTCTTGTATATACCCTTGTCTAGATACACGAAACTACTTCGCAGTAAGGATACAATAACAATGTAAACGTAAGTACGTATTTAAAATAATTTTTTGATTGCCGTTTATGTTGCTGTTTCCTGATGGTAAGTCGATACTTTGGATGATTTCGTATGTGCTTATCCATTTGCTTGTTGGATCTCTAGATGGAATTATATTACTCCACCGGAAATTTTCTCGTCTTGTGTATTAGTTTCTTTTCTTTTCTATACATTGGAGCTTCGTTAGGGCTATCCCAATTTTTTTATGGCTAGACTTGTTTCCATGTTTTCCTGGTTTCTGTACAGTGCTTTCTTACTTACTGCGTCTTTCTGTTCGTGTCACTATGATTTCTTCTGCCGGCTTTTCTTCTTATTTTCCTTGGGTGGCTTTTGTGTTCTTGTGGGGTAGTATTCTCCCCGTACATTTGGTGACTCAATGTGCTAGGAAGGCGGTTGCCGTCTCCCTAGATTTTCGGTACCACAATTGTACGAAACATCTTTTAGACGCACGGAACTACATCACTGTTACAACACCAACAATATCGACAACACAAGAACCTAACACTAAAACACATTATGAAGCGATATAAGAGTTAATAGCAATTATTTGGTGTGTCGCCGATCGTGAGTTAGCTACAAGCTGTATTAATATTTGGGTTTATATACGTTGCCAGCATATTCCCTTTTCCTTATACATCTATCTTATTGTCTACTTTCGTTGATTCCTTGTTACTGGAAGAGATTTTTTTTTGTTTGTTTTTTATTCTGAAAGAACGCCTAAAAAGACGAAAGTAGTTTTTATTATTTTGCTGGTTAGTTGTTCGTTCTACTTGTTCCTGATACGGTATGTATTTGTTTTTTAAGCTTCCTTAATGCTATGTGAGTTTTCTAGAGATCGTCATCGCGCTTGAAATAAGTGGCTATAATTACATTTTGAACATGCCCGTTTCTCTGCGTGTTACCGTCTTGAACATAAACAGCTTGCTATCTTCGATCCAGGCTATTTCTGAGAATCGGAGCCTTTTTGCCGACTTTATATTCGTTAAGGGTGTGCTATTTGCCATCAGACACCGTAAGAGGCAAAATTTTGTAGGATGCTGCTACATTTATTCTAAAGGAAAAGAAGACAAATCTGATATTGAATTGTTGTTGAAGTTGTTATTGTTTATGAGACAAATTATGTGCCTGTTATATACACTTATACTAAGGCTTAGCTGCTTATCTAAACACCGGCTAATATTGGCGTGATCGGCGTTGAATCACTCTCCTTTCTTGCTGGTCAGCCCAACAAACGACACACGGCACATACGTACACCCAATCACCATTCACGTTTAATTAATATGTGCCGATTGTAGCCTTATTTTATCACGAATTAAAACAAACACACAGATCTTAGGGAATCACTTCATAGCGCTCAAAAACACGTCCCTCGGGTCGAATGCCACCACTCAAGTCCGGAATGCTAAAAACATTTTTATAACCTAACCCTGTAAGAGAACTGCAGGATTTTTTCTGGAACAACACATTTCTATACTGCTCATGTTCATCAATATGCAATAACTTTTGATAAAAGCAACTTGCAAAAAACCATTCGATTTCAATGTTACAACTTCTTAAAACACGTGATATCTAAGTGAAGACAGCGAAAAAAAAATTCTGATACTTTGTACAATATATTGATACAGTTGTTTCTCTTAATGAATGATGTAAATAGTGATGTAGCAAACCGACCCTGACCATGACCCAGTAAAGGGACCAACTGGTATAGACGATATTTAGAATAGACGGTTGGATTTCAAAGGTAGGTCGTTCTGATTTTTGTAACCACAAAGTAAAGTCATATCTTTTCGGAAAAATGGAGGTGTTCACAAACCTTATGCATTGTTATAAATGGCTTAATTTAACTTAACTTATTAGTACACTCAAAGGTGTTAAACAGCATCAGCCCATTTTAAAGTTTGGTTGACTGAACCAGCGTACGGTAGGCACTTCTGCAGTCTCGTACATACCGCCGAGCGAGCCGTCTTCGCTGGGTTATAGTGATGACATGAATATTGTTAGTGGGCTGCCACGTAGCGCATGTTACTTGGAATTGGAACGGCAAGGTTTGCAGGGTTCAGCCATCCATGGAACCACGGATGTTTCCGTGTTTGGTGTTAGCTTAGCTCGCCTGTATTTTTTTCTCGTATGAGCTGCTGTCTGCAGTTTTGTATATATTTGGGTTACTTTATTTATTATTTTCGAGCTTTTTTTACAAGTGGTAATCCCGATTCACTTGTTTTTCTTAGGTTGCTCTTGCGTGATGGTGTCGAGGCTTCCTTGGATGATTTCGCTTGATTTTGCTCGAGAGTACAACTCAGTTGCGTGCGTTCACTACGACAGTCGGCACCGGAAATACTGCAACGCTGAAAATTCGCCCGATCTGAAAGAGTATACACAAATCAAAATGCTTATCAGAAAACAATGGCTAATCCTAGACGAGCTAGTCTTGATAACAACTATATGCTCATTAAAAGGGCGTGAATATATCACTGTGTTTATATAATTGGACGATCTAACACTCCTTATTGTGCGTTTTTAGTGCTTATGTCTTTATTCTTTTTAATTGCAACAAACTAGCCGAAAGTTAACAATGCATGTGACTAGTGATACAAGGTACTATGAAAAAAAGCAAGAGCGAAATAATTAAGAAGACTATAATGGTAATCTGCAAGAAATTTTACAATGCAATACTTACTTAGGAAGTGAAGCCTGAATAACAGACGGTAGAAGGATCGCAGAAAGCAGAAAAGGGGTATCTAAGTGTCAAGGAAGCGAAGTAACTAGAGAAGAGCTGCTGAAACTATTTGGGTACTTGACTAGACAATCCGAGGAGTACAAAAAATGACAGAACTACATCAACAATGTCCTTGGAATTCGTGCTTACGAGATTATACCGTGGGACTGTTTTCAACAGGTCATAAATGTGTACGCCTCTTTTAAGCTAAAAACATACACATCTCTAATCCCTTGTGTTTAAATTTAACTACCTTACTCGTAAGCCAATAAATGTAGCTAATAAAATAACATACTTCTGAGATATCAGTGATGGTGGTCTTTCCTAGAATACGATTAAACCTTATCTGAAAATTTTCATACAGGCAAAAACATCGAAGGGTACACTGCTTTACTCATGTTCATTGGAAATGTTCGTCGAAGCCATCAAAATTCGAAGTTGTCTTTTACGACCCAGCCTGTAAAACGCACCGACCAATTTTACATACCGTAAAAACCATTCGCGCCCATGATTGACGTCGCGTTCCAACGAGTAAATGAAAAAACGCTCGCATCTTGGTCCGCGCATTGTACTGTCGAGTTCATCGCACCTGAGTCGCCAACTTTCGAACAGTTACTAAAATTAATAGGCGTAGTATTTACATGTGTATGCACGTATTATGGGCATGTTCGTAACTCCTCGCACGTGCACCGTGTGCGGGGAACACCACGCAAGTTCCGTTTTCCACCTACAGCGATGACTCAACAGTCAATCAGGGTAATGTAGGAAAGGTCAAAAACATTGAAATTTGCCGATGAGTATCAATTTCAAACGATGAGTGGCAATGTTTACATGACAAAGGTTACATTTCTACAATAAATCTTTTGGGAAATAATGATAAATAATCCATGAATCGTAGATGTGAATGCATTAGCATTATGCCTTCTGATTCTTCGATTAACACTGGAGCCTCTGGCTCTCTTCTCCCCAGTATCAACTTTACGTGCATTTCTCGTGAGGAAATATCAGCCGCCATAAAGAGACAAAAAATAATATAACTGCTGGAATTGATATGGTTACCAGTTTCTTAACAAAATACTGTACTCAGTGTTTCTTCATTCACCATACATATTATACAATAAAATTTTGGAAGCACACTATTTTCTTTCTTATTTGTTTTCTTCTTTTTCGAAGAATATGCGCTATCAGTCCAATATTAAAATCTGAGGAGGTATCGAACATCAACAACTACCTCCAACTTTGCAAATTATATCGCAAAAAAAATTCAAAATTTTTATTTGCTCATTCGCCTTAAAATGGTCGAAAACGAAAAAAACAAAATTTGAGCAAAAAAGTTTCTTGTCTATGGTTTTGTATGTGGACACGATAACTTTCGAAAAACTTAATATATGAACTTGAAATTTGGCAAACATATAAATCTCAACTACCCAAAGCGACCTATTGTTTGTGGGAAAAGTAGGGTATCGGGAATGGGGCGAAATTGGGGGGTAACTACTCTTTTTGCAAATTTTATTTTTTTTTATTTTTTTCGTTTTAGTATGTGATTAGTAGTATAACTGCGAATATTATTCGTTGTTATAAATTTTCAGTGCAGCAAACTGTTTAGAAGATATTAGCAAAAAAGCGTCACTTAAAGAAAACGGTTTTTCCTAAATATCTCCGAATTTATTTAATATATTCAAAAAAACGAACATACCATCAGATAGGAAATAAAATTTCTCACAAAAAGTGTCTTAGAAATTTTATTTATTATTCGAAAATTTTCGAAATATATCCAAAAAACCTATTTTGGGCCCTGTATAGAAAATAAAATTTCTGTTCAGAA
This sequence comes from Rhyzopertha dominica, assembly GCA_025024175.1. NCBI lineage: Eukaryota > Metazoa > Arthropoda > Insecta > Coleoptera > Bostrichidae > Rhyzopertha > Rhyzopertha dominica. Next base: position 13,940,382 of record QCXZ01000053.1, on the reverse strand, counting down.
AGCACTCTTGTAATTTCTTTATTAAGTTAATAATTTTCGGGTTATTTGGAAAAAAACGATTTTAATTTTTATATATTTTCGCTAATATCACGAGGACTGTTTGCCTTAGAAAAAATGTGTAGAGAGAAAAAATGCTCAAAACCTGATTAGGTACTAATTGTATAGTATAAGAAATATAAAACGTAAATGTCATTTTGACAATTGGATCCCACATAGCGCTAGGACGTCTGACGTTTGTTAAAAGTACATTCCATTTTAGTCCTGCGTATTTATGTGGTACATCCGTTGGACGGTCAAATGCCACAGGTCAAAATGTACAGGGTATGTCCTAAGTACGTACGACAAGACCTATGCTGAACATATTAGGGACGTAGCAATAGTTCTATATTAGTCTCACAATATAGTACCATGTATATCCATGGGATATACACTATGAGGTATACAAGGTGTAACATCAATATTGAGAAAAATTCAGCCTGATTCCTAGCATGAAAACAAGAATAAAAATCTTAAGAGCATATTTCTGAAAACGCTTATTCTCCAAGATACAAGGTGTTGATATTTAAATAAATATGGTAGTTTTTGTGACACCACTGTCATAATTGAATTAAATAACTTAATGGCAGCACAAGAGGTTCATTGACGTTTTTACAATCCTGTCCAACCATTCATCATAAATTATTCTTATTTGTAGTCAAATGAAGAAAATCGCCTCTCATTACGTTATCAAAAATTTACTTGCTTATTTACTTTTCAATTTTTTCCGCGAAAATGAAGATTTTCATTATTAGATATTATAAACAAACAAAAAGTTTGAAGAAAATCATGAAAATGGTCTTTTAGATATTAGGAAAAATACTATATCTACATATAATTATTCCAAACATAAATAACAAAACAATGACAATAACAATTATTGACAATTATGAGGTTGCAATTCGTTGACATTTTTATTTAAAAATGTTTAGCTTCAGCTGAGGTCGAAAAATGCTAGGTCTTTCTAATTTGGCTTTTATTTTTATTATTCTTATTAGCTTACTATTGTAACAATTTTTGTAAGAAATGTTGCTAATAACAACATACCTACTTGTATCAACCGTTGCCGCTGCTTCTTAGAAAATATTATTATTAATTAAGAAAAAATAAGGTCACTATTAAATTTACCTCATGCATCTACAGCAAATGCGTTCTCTGCTAGGCATGACCGGATTCTAACATATATCCAACATATGACCGATGAATTCAAATTAATATTTCTCCGAAAATGCATGCTTTTTAGGATTTCCGCGAAAAGAGAGTACCTGCACTTGATTATGAGTCATATAGGTGAAGAAATGCATGGTGTAAACACAAATGCATCTGCTATAGTTCATATTATATCTATGGCAAATAATTACCAAAAATTAATAAACATTTGTTTTGTACTGTCCGGTATGTACTATGGACATACGAGAATGTACTAAGATGGAATGTTACTAAGTGGGACTTCTCTGAGATATTCCAAATAGGATATATCGTTTTGGTGTAATTATGGACGTCTCATGGAAGTTTTAAATGGGATGATCCCTAAATGTACAGTCGCGGGATGTTCTTTCTAGGATAGGATGTAACTGGAACGGAACGGACCTAAAACGGACATCCCACGTACGTCTGGTGCTGTCTGGCATGTGGAAGTATTGATTCAATTTGCAGCGGTTTTTCAACAGTATTAAGTCTCATTTGTCACCTTTTCAGCATGATTTCATGTAAAGTCACTCAACTGTGTCCAACCTGACCTCCTACTTACAATAATATTGTTTTGAAGTACTGGACACAGAGAACATTTGCTGCAACATCACTTCCGTACTGAACTACGAAAAACTACAGAGGCAGCTCGAATTCGTGTCCGAGTGGTGCAAGAGTAACACTAAATGCAAAATAGTCACCTACACTCGTAAGCAGTATCCAATAAAATTCAACTGTTCGCTCAGTAAAGTCCTTGGTGTCTCATTTGATATCAAGTTCACATTTTGCCTCCATTTTCAGCAAACTATACTTACCGCTTCAAAAATGCCTGTTATAATCAGATCTGGGTGCTTCAACAAGAAGACACAAAAATTATACTTTTCATTTGCGAGAGGCAAACTAGAGTGTGTTCACCTAACATTTTATCGGATTCATGATAAATATGATAACTTGTGAAATCTGAAACAATTAAAAAAATATAGACATTGATATAGCTCTGACAAATATGCTGTATAGAAGTCCTGCAAAATGTCTAATATATAAGATTACAAAGTGCGCGGGACCAGGTTCCGGGGAAAGGGCTAAACCCGCCACGCTCCGGCCCTGATCATCATCACTTACAGATAACAACGGCGGATCAACCAAACAAGTGCCCAAACACTTACAACACGGAAGGATTTTATAAAAACAATGCAATCTATAGCAACCGCAGTGAAATTTCAAATGAATCTTAAATTTAAAACAGCTGAAGGCATGTAAAGTATACGAAAATATAAAAATAATAATAGTGCGGAGGTTTCAACAAAATCAAGTAATTTGAATCTATCTAAAGGAGTCAGGTCACTGTTGAATGAGCCACTTCCGTAATTTTTTCATATACAACGCATTTATTTCTTAAATTATACGATCAGTAATGAGGTTTTGAGCATTTTTTGAAACAATAAACGGTTCTCGAATTATTGGCAAAGGTTTGATCATAAATTTGACTTTCCATATAATAGCAAAATAAAAAAAAACGTGTGGACAGGGGCAAAAATCCAGCTTTTTAAAAATATTTCGAAAATGACAATTTTTCGGATTTTTTTAAACAGTGATAAATATTATTTCCTATGATTGTATTTTCACTTTTTGAATATATTAAGTATTTTTTGAGATATTTAGGAAAAACCGTTTTTGCTAATATTTTCTAAACCGTTTGGTGCACCGAAAATTTATAGGGACGAATAATACTCGCAATTAAACTACTAGTCACATACTAAAAAAATTAAAATTTGCAGAAAAGGTAGTTAACCTCCAATTTCAACCCCTTCTCTATACCCTACTTGCCCCAAAAACAATAGGACGCTTTGGGTAGTTGCGATTTATATGTATGCCAAATTTCAAGTTCATATGTTAAATCTTTCGAAAGACTCGCAGACACACAGACTAGAAATTTTTTGCGCAAATTTTGTTTTTTTTTTTACATTTTCAACAATATTTAAGCGATTGAGCAAATAAGAATTTTAGAAAAAAATTTTCGCGATACAGTACTTATGTCCACTTTCTGTAGTGTTTGGCCAGAGCTGACTTGTCAGTATTCAGGTTTTTTATGTGATATAAAAGGTTTCCATAAATGATTCATGCTTCCAGGCTCGAGAAAGTGACCACAACTATTGCTTTGACAGATACTTGTCATCTGTCGACTGTCGAATTATTTGATGTATTTTAAAGGTAGTGCGTATTTTCTACATTATGTTGTAGTGTTTTGCAGGATAATGTATCCTAATTGTGTGGTTATGGCTATAGTAAGCCTGCTAAATTGTACCCTGGTGAACTAAAAGAATGGTATAATTCACAGTTAGGACGTGGCATTGACGTTAGCTGCACCACCGGGTATTCTACGGGGAAGTTTCCTAACCTAAAAACTATAATAAACTAAAAACAATGCTCGCAAACAGACAACAATCTTGCACAATATGACACTAACAAAGACAAGCAAAAGACAATGGTAACGACAGCAAAACCACTGATATAAAAGTAGTGATGAAGCACATGGTCACACACAAGCAGTAAAGCACGCTAAAATAAACGTAAGTAATTACTTCCTTAATGCACTGTAAACTACCAAAAAGAAAGAAAAAATTTAAAAACCTTTAAGGCCCTGACATCTGCATATATAGGTAGCTCATACCTGTAATTGTATGCGAGTTAAGTGTTATTTATGTATATATACATTGTAAAAACCTTCAATTTAGATGAGAAATAAAAATTGACTGCACGAAGAAGGCCAATAAGAGGGCACAAACGTCGTCCCAAAATACATAAGTCATTATGATGGACCTTTAATGGAACTTGGTTATAGCAGGTATAATACAGAAAATTTTAGATATTAACCCCTTTTTTAGTTACACCGTTTCTTTTCGAGAATGTGAACCTGTTGTTATTGACGCCTAATTAGAAACGATCAAAGTGAGATTTACCTGTTTCCTTGCACATAATTACTTTTAAAAGAATTTCTTTAATKTGGTTCACTGGTGCGTCCTGTTATTGTTAACACTGTGTCTTGCTATCTATGCAATAATTATTTATTTGTAGTAAATAAGATTTGTACAGTGTATCATCTGTTTTTACAGTAAATTTTCAGAATTAAAACTAATAAAACATCACATTCATTGGCATAATGTCTACTTAAGAGGGGCGTTTACCTAGAGCGAAGCGGATCATTTTAAGCACCTACCGTTTTACATTTTACCGAGTTATTCGAAACCTTTTCGAAGTGAAGTTTCGACATGACAATGACAAAAGGTGTAGCTACAACGTAGAGTTCGAGTTTTTTCTGAATTTGGTACAGTAATGTAAATATTTGTTGTTATATTTTAATTAAAAAGTCGTATTTTTGGCGAGCTATTTCTCGAAAACTAAGGCATATAAACGAAAAATTCGAACTAAACGTTGTAGCTACATATTTCTTTGTACACTACCAAAAACATGAGCACGATAAATGAGTAAAAACATTCAAAAAATCCAAAACCGGAAACCCTTTCGCACGAGTCCGTCACGAGAGCGGAATGCGTCCGTCGCGTGGTCTCCAGTGAGGCAAGATACAAACCTGTCGGGAATGATCGAGCGGTATACGATTTATTCCGATATAACTGGATGTCTAAGATTGTATGTCTAAATACAAGTGTAAATAAATGTAAATGTAAATACAAGTTTAATGTTATAATCTCTTTCACATTAATTTACTACCTGCCGAAGCAATGGTGATGCGGAAGGAAAATTATTATAAAAGTTCCTCCAGAAATCATAGTCGACATGCAGTTAGAATGAAATGTTATATTGTTCATATTTACAGAAATAAATGGGTTATTCCATATTTTGAATAACCTGGTAAGTTACTAATATCATGCTTACTTTTTTATGCCCACACTACAGTCAGCAATTTTCCGACTATTAGTTTAGCCCGTCTGTTGCTCGTACGATCTTTGCGTGATTTCAACCTATCGGCTACCCTCTTATGTCCCATGTCCCGCTGGTAATATGGGTTGCATAGTTTACATTTATGCCCGATCGCTCCAAGTAAATGCCCCTCTTAAAACGAAGATATATGTATTGTATAATATTGCAGATAATAATTGATATACTACAAAATAACAAAAAAACTGTGCAAATCTTATTGGTACTATTTTTCAGTAATAGTTTTCTTAGTAACAATTTACCATATTTGCGCAGCGTGATTTGTCAACAATAAAACAAATATATACTTAGACATTTAATAATTTTCCTAAAATGATGTATGAAGTAGAGGCAGAAGGCTTCGGCACGCCACTGCCCCTTATCAAATATACATGGCACCCCCGCTGTACTTACAATCTATAGACACACTGCGGAAGCTGTTGACTGTAACAAGCTTTATTTATAATGTCCCCGGATTATCCATATGTTTGTTCTCGTAATGGAATGAAACGCCCACGCCAAATGTACAACCGGTGACGAGGAGCTTACTCTCCGAGGAGGCCGTAGTTCAATTAGGGTCAGGTCGCACACACTGTGACCTGTTGCACAAGAAGTTGTGCATTTCATTTAGCCGTAATTCATAACGCGGCAGCTCTGCCATTGCGGTGGTTATTGCACTTGTTGCATTCGTCCGGTCTAAAACATGCATGAGACCATGCTGGCGCCGGTGGACGAGAATTGACGGTTTGGGTGAAATGCGAATTTGCTGTGAAGAAAGTTGAATAGATGTAGATAAGCCCTACGATCTTAAGCACAGATTTTAAAGTATCAGTACTATAACGAGCTTTAATGGGAATGTGGGATATGTGGATGCAAATCATTTTCCAAAATTTCGTTATAAACGTTGTTATTGAAACACACTATGACCGTTTGACTCTGGTATTCGTACAAGATGTTCTAGCACTTAGAAAAAGCAATTTATACGTGATTACAGTCAAGTTTCTGATATTAAGCGGGTGACAAAATACAGACCACAATGAGATTTAGAATTTTACCGTAAGCTGGGGCCAAATGGCTAGAAGGCGGAAAAACTTAATATCCTTGTAACATACTGACGTGTGTAGAAAATCAAGCCGGATCAAAATTATAAAATATACAAAAATATAAGTCTCGCTACGCCGTCCTTCCACCTCAAAAAGTTCTGAGATCTCATTTAAAACAAAGTTCTCATTTAATTTAGTTATTAGGTACTTATGGCATCTATTCAGCAACTCTGTCATATATTGTTTCCTTGTTAGTTACCTACCGACATTTATAGTGACCGTATCAATGATAGACATCTTTATTTCTATAATAAGTATAATGACTGATGTTTGGTTATTGGCTGACAATGGTTCGTAAACTATGTGTATAAATAGTATAAAAGGCTTCTAGCTTGATACACAACGAAGTTACAGGGTTGTTGAAAGGGCTCTGAATGGCTAGAGAAAGATTCCACGGTTGTGCTTTTGCTTGACTTGTTAGAGAGAGAGAGAGAGAGAGAGAGAGAGAGAGAGAGAGAGAGAAGAGAGAGAAGAGAGAGAGAGAGAGAGAGAGAGAGATATGAGTGTGGGAAACGCAAAAACGAATATCATCCAAATATTGACTGGAGGAATGGACCTATACAAAAAGAATAGGAACGCATGGGTAATGAAATACTGGAGATATCTTCAAACCACATAGGGAGACCACATAGTACAAAAAATTATGAAAAGAACGACAACAAGCTAAAGAATCACCGCAAAATAAAATAAACACGAAGAGCAATGGTCAGATATAACAAAAGACAAAAGGACAATAAATAAATAAATAAATAAATAAAGACGCCCTAAACCTATATACAATTCCAGAGTTGGGCGCTAGTTGGAGCCCCCTAGCTACAAGCATGTTACACTTCCAACCTGGTGTAGACGTAGCCTGTCCTGAAGCAGCAGAAATGCCTATCGTACGCTGATTCATTCTACAACAGAGATTCGAACTTAGTTGCAAAAATATAGTTTATTGCTAAGAAGAATACTACCAATCTGCTGTCACGGTCATGGTAGTTCACTATGGGGTTACAAAACTGCTTTTTAGTTTGAACACTTCAAATCAATAGATCTACCGCTGCCGCACTTAGTAGAAAATATTTATTTTTGTTTTAGTTCAATCGGCAAACATAAATTACATGACTCATGTGGTTTCAAAATTGTATGAAGTGTCAAATACACCATTTGTAGGAAAACGACAGTTCTTCTGTTTGAGCTTGAAAACCCTAAGGCTTTTTTTGCCCCCCTTCGCCCTGCAGTCGGAAGAACTGAAGTTGCTATAACAACTTCTACACTCCGTCGCAAGTACGAATTAATTTGATTGGATATAATACACATTAACTGCTTATATGCCCAATATAATGATAGCAAATCTACTAACGAAATTTCAATTTGCGATGGCTGAAGTTTTCAATACTTAATCAACCTTACTACTTATACCTTCAAGGAGCAATTATTCTGGGAAATGAAATCTGTATAGGATTCGCTAACCCTAACGCAATTAGCCGTCAAATTTTGACTTTACAGCGTTGTAAAACTTGATGGGCACAATACTACCTACTACTATAACTAGTACAATTATGGCACGTATATCCACGCCATCGTGATGCTGAAAGCCAAAATAGGCTACGGGCGACAATATACTTTACGCCTGAGCAGAAGAGTAATAACTCGTCCGTCTAATTTTTATATCTTTTCGTCGCTTTATGATACCATCGTTACATGCTGTAACCACATAAGAGGCCATCTTGTCTCATTTCATTTTATTCTAGTTTATTAGCTCTCCACGCTTTCATAGCATTTTGATAACATAAAAGGAGGCGTAAAAGTATACTCATCCTTTAGCTGCTGACTTGCTTGATGTTAGCTTTATTTATCCTGCGCATAAAATGTCTCATAAGTTAATTTGTAAAAGCGCTCATCAATAATCTTTTAAGGATAATGGATTTGGTATATAGACATATAGCATTAATTACTTTCTTTTGTTATGTGGCAGTCATACTTTCTACATAGTATTACCTACCGAGTTAGCAACATCAAACCAATCTCAGGAAGCAATGTATAGGCGACCGAAAAAAAAACAACCACCTTCTTGGCATGTCAAATGCCATACACACTGAAACACTGAGGTCAGCTGACCTCCATTATTCCAAAATTTATATAATACACCGTTTAACAACATCTCCGGGATTACATATTGTATTTTAACCAATAAAAGTCCTATTCACTCTGTAATCCTTTTTTCCTGTACATACCAAATATTTGCGCTACTTTATAGTTCTTAAAATTCTCGGAGTCAAACTTTTTAAAAATTAACATACTAATAATATGGCAATTGATTTGCATTTTCAAAACGGATATCAGCTTTTACGAAATTCGAGGAATACTCTGAAAGAAAATACCTCAAAAGCTCTATCAATAAAGTAGGTTTGACGTTATATATTTTACGCACGCAACTTTCGGATCCCGGCGAGCCGGCCTTGTGCTACAACAAATGCGCTGTTGCCATTTACTACGGCCGCGGCCTTGTTTAGAGGGGCCATAGCTTTGTGCAATGTGCATCGTGGCGTCGGACTGGAATCGTGTATTCGAACGTACCGAAAACTGAACGAGATTTATAACGTCAGGGCCCCCTCGTCGTTGATTTTTGTGCGAATATTTCGAAATAATCCCCGTCATATGTTGTTGGCATGTAGCTCTTCTTTCCTATTATTGCTGTGTTTGAAGATCTCCATTGTTTCTCTGTAATCTTGTGTTTATAGTATTTTACTATTATCAAAATTTCGATGCCAAGCACTAAATGTATTCGCTGCTAGTCCTGTTAGGCAATCTCTGATCTTAAGGCCAGTTGCTACTGATATTTAACATCAAGCCTTCTTAACAATTTCCGCATCACACTAGAGTTTTTGTGGAAAGGTATGTATGGAGTATATTAGTATTCGTATATGATTACTATACAAAGATATCAAGCATTTAAAAACGACTTAGTTAAGTACAGTAAATGCTACGATTTAACATAACATTGCACGTACTCTCAAAAGAAACTGATATGATACAAATTTTACCGTGATATATCAGTTACATTTAGGTGTATATGGATATACGTTTAATACAAGTTGCTAGGTATTCTAATAACAAAAATATATAGTGCTTCTATGTATATTAAACCGTACATATAGCTATGCGTATTTACCTGAAGACTTGGTTTACGAGTATTAGTATAATATGTATATAGGTAATAATTAATATAGGGTAAGTCCGGGACAGACGCCTCACCGGGTGAGATGGCTACCGGTTATAATTTTTCTGTTCGTCACTAGAATGCGCTCAATACCTAGCTGCGCTTATAGTTGTACATATGCAGCTCAGACTCCAAGTGGTGACGTTTTTTCTGCGTTATACGGTAAGTTATAACCAAACATTTGTTTTCAGAACACGTAAAATTTCTTAGAGTATTGCGGGAAACGATGCAGAAGCAGTTTTATTATTTTCTTCGTAAAAATCTTTCGTGGGGTCAAAAATAGAAGCATTACTGATATGATAACCTAAAAATTGCATCGTTTGCACGAACCTGCCGGAATTTATTAAGTGGGGCATCTCTCCCATGGCGCCGGGAAAGATGCCCCTGTTATTGGAGGTAGAGATGCCCCACGCATCTATGATGTTTTTTCCGCTCTTTCTAGACGACAAATTATAAACGCAAATCCTTGGAAGGTGGGCAATGGAATACTGAGTCCCTTTCCCGGGGTGTTGCAGCGATAGATGTAGGTGAAATTGGAATCAATGAAGCCTCTCGGACGTTTGGAATACCATCACGGACGTTACGCCGGCGAAGAACACAAAATAACGCTGAAAAAGGTGCAATGGGTCCCTCTTCCTTGTTTGGTAAGGAAAGGAAATGAAACTAGTTCGACATATTCAGAAACTACAAGCACGAGGTTTTGCACCAAGCAGAGACGACGTCAGGAAAATTGCCTACAAGTTCGTTGTGGCTCTAAACATTAATCACAAATTCAAGTACCTTCCACAGTCATCGACGGTACAGAGGATATCACACCAGGAAAAGTCCTGGAACAGTTGTCACCAGTTCCACGAGTTGTACCTGTTGAAGTGACACGCAAACGTGGAAGACAACTCGCTAGCGTTTTAACATCTGTCGAAGTTATAGCTGCGAAGAAAATGCAGCAACAGAAAAAGTAGAATGTGAAAAACAAGGGAGGAACACAAAGAAAGTCAAGGCAAACCAAGCAGAAGAAAACCCAAAAAGATGTCTCCGATAGTGAGTCAGATGCTGACAATGATGTGACATTAGTGGACTCCGAAGACGACATGGACGTGGATGGGGAAGAATGCAACTGCATCGGCTGTGGGGAGGAGTACTCTATGATCCAGAATGTCTTCATTGCCGCAAATGCTTCCATGAAGGTTTCATCTTTTTTGAAAATGTCTGTGGCGCCTGTGGCAAGCTATTGGCCAAAAAGAAATAGTAGAAAAGCCTTATTTACATGTAAGGCATCTCACCCGAGCTGTTAGGGTATCTCTCCCAAACAGATTGGGAGAGATGGCCAATCGCACTTTTTCACTTTGTATTCTTTTTTTGTTACAGAATGATATTTATTTTATTATGAAGAGTTTATATTTTGCTTGTGCATTAATTAAGGCTCTCAAAACTTTTTTTGATTGCTTCGGGGTCTTCAAATAGATGAGAAAATGGAGTTTAAAAAAACTCGGGGCGTCTGTCCCGGACTTACCCCAATGATATACCAAGCATTTCAAAATCACATAGTTTATTACAGTAATAGAAATTATTCAATACAACATTGCACATACAAATAAAAGAATCCAACATAAAACTAATTTTACAGTGATACTTCAGAGAGTTGTATTTAGCGATACGGATGATATGATACAAGTTATTGGATATCCTGATACCGAATTCTACGTATATTAAACCGTATATGTGTATAAGTAGAGAAGTGCGGTGCAGTGAAATGCACTTACTGGCTGAACTGAAACATAGGAAATCTCCTTAAGCACCCAGTTTACTGTATTTGGTTATCTCGTAAGAGTGAATCGCATAAATATTTTAATTAAAAATAAACGCACTCTAAAGCTGTAGAACGAGTATTCTTCAGATAGGAAATTTCATTCGACACTCGCTATCAATAATACCAGCTTACCTACATGGTTGCTACATATACTACTCGTGCAGGAACTATCAAGTCCATATTTGCAGACGCTTCCAGCTTTACTGTCAGTCGTCAAAGAGGTCGTTACACCGGCTGAATGCAATGTAGGTATGTGTCAGTTTCATTTGAACGTAAAAGCACTACGGCATCGCCATTTTTACTAAAAAGAACACGTCGAATACATCGACACGTCGAAGTGTGGGAAGCAGAGAGTAAACTGTGTTTACACTTGGTGAAATATGCACTTAAGGAAATACAGTTACTTTGTGCAGTGATTTAACTCGCTATAAGCGCTGTGCAAGTCTTTCAATTAGGGACACTGCATTAAAAGGTTTCGAATTTATTATGTAACGTAAATTGCCCGTTTTATTTGCGTTGATACTTACGAGAGAATTTTCTAGCTGCAACTATTTGATATTTTAGCCTAAAGCCATCTCGTTAGCCATCTGCTTTTAGAACAAAATCAGTATCATTACGAGTTGTATCCAATATTTTGCATTTTCAATAAGAACTAAAGAAAGGTTTTCACAATTATATGAGGTTAACGGTACTGATCTTTATGAAATGAAGACAACCATAAATCCAAAATATTGCCACATGAATTACAGAACAGGAAAGTCTGCGGGATAGAAGACACGAAGTTAATAAAGTAAGCCATACTAACATAATAGTAAACTAATACATACAAGTATACAGCCTACAGTTTCAACTAGCCTCAAATATTAGACATGATTCGCTCTGTGCCGATTTTCAATGTCCAGTACATGCCGCACTGAATGCATCGACACTTGTTATTTCAGCTTCGTGTCTAATTTTTAGCAGCATGTCATTGCTGAGTTTTCCACCGGTGTTCCCTAGTCGAATTCTTTGTTTCAACTGCACCCATATCATTTCAATGAGGTTGAAAATGCAATGATATGGGGGTAATCGTAGAATGGTGTGTCCACATTCAGAAGCGAGAATGTCAATTTTAAATTTCTTCGAAAAATTTTTTTGTGCCAAGCACTTCCAACAATTGTTTTTTGTGTAGTCCTCTTAGAAATATAAATCTTCTTTTCTTAAAAACTCTTGAATGGTTGCATTTTAGTTGTTGTATTTGGAATTTTATCCAGTTGCTCCGAATGGTAACTAGCGTTGTCCATTACTATGGCGCTGTTTGGTGGCAATTTGGGCAATAAAATGTTTTTGAACCAATTTTTAGGCACTTCCGCATTCATATCAGAATGATGATCCGCGCTTGCTTCTTTTAAATTTTTACATCCAAGATACAAGATAAATTAGGAAAGAATACGATTTGGTCATACATTAAAAGCTATTAGATGAGAAATATTTGTAGTACAAATAATAATACCAAATAATGCTCACTGATTTATGTGTAGGTATGGAAAAAAATTCTAAAAAAGCCTAAACACAATTTTTGGCTACGGTCCACTCTGCTGCAAAACAGTGGAACGTGCCGAACCCGTCTGTTATTTATGACAATACTTGTATACCATTGTGAGCGGTAAACGGCTGTTCGTACAATGAGTCTCATAGATCGTTGCTTGATACTTTAATTAGTCATAACTATTATGTTACTTTCTATCTCTTTATATTACCTTATTTGGAACTAATTTACTTAGTTACGACTAACTTATTTTTGCAAGCGTGCATTTTTTTTAAATTTTAGTTGCCGTTTTTGAACGTATATATCATTATTACCGTTATAAAATATAAAACATTCAAAATTAGAAGAATACGTATCTGTGGCTAACACATCACATATTTTAGCATACGTATACAAAAGAACCCAAAAGGACTTTTAAAATAGTACACTTTAAACTGCTATTATTCAGGATATCTGCAACTACCATACACTTTATGAAGATACGTAGAAATGTGTCACAAAGTCTGAAGTAAGCTACAGGTTTATTACGCTCCGCAATTATGCCGAGGGCGTTTACCCGAAATTACCTGTCACAAATACTTGCCTGTAAAATGTACTTTACGGCCGTAAATCTTGTAAATCTTTTGCTTTGAAAGGCCACTTCCTTAGAAAGCCGAAATAACAAAAAGTGCATAACTTTACGAGGTAGTACGTACGAATTGCATTTACCGGTTGCAAAGAACGCCGCTTCCCGCTGCTACCCCGAAAGTTATGTGTTTCTACAATATCTACCTAGCTATGCAACATTCGGCCCTATTCTGTAACTCCAAATCGAATCGAAATGAGTCAAATCGGATCGGAAACCCTGGTCCAAATTGGAAACACAGAAATTCGTATTCAGTAACTCACATCGTTTCGATCATCGAAATTATCACGTCGGAATAGTTTACGACGATCCAAGCGCTGTCGGAATGACGTTTTAATTATCGGAATATCATTCGCGTAAGATTAGAAGGGATTGCAAGTTCTCGTGACTAGTGATTTGTATTTTGGTTGCAAAGCTTTTTCTAATGTAATAATGTTATTTATAAATTCATATTAAGTTGATCTTTTGCAAAAATGATATATTCAGTTTGACCAATTAAAGTTAATTATGGATTTACAATTATATGCGGGATGGTAATTATTTACTATAGCGCCCCTTTACCTATCGAGCTCAAATTGTGCGTAGCCCTAGAAAGTGGCCTCCTGAACACGAATATGAAATCCGTTTCTTGCGGTCGCGGCTAGTTTTCAATAAATTAATATTTCAATTTGGAACTACTTTACGACGGGGAGTGTTGTCCCGTATGCCGCCCAGTGTCGCATGCTCCTTAAGAGGGGCGTTTACCTAGAGCGAATCGGGTCATTTTAAGCACCTACCGTTTTACATTTTACCGAGTTATTCGAAACTTTCTCGAAGTCAAATTTCGACACGGCAATGACAAAAGATGTAGCTACAACGTAGAGTTCGAGTTTTTTCTGAATTTGGTACGGTAATGTAAATATTTGTCGTTATATTTTGCTTAAAAATGCGTATTTTTGGCGAGTTATATCTCGAAAACTAAGGCACATAAACGAAAAAGTCGAACTCCACGTTGTAGCTACATATTTCTTTGTACACTACCAAAAACATGAGCACAATAAATAAGTAAAAACATTCAAAAAATCTAAAACCGCAAACCCTTTCGCACGAGTCCGTCAAGAGAGCGGAATGCGAATGCCCATCCCCACCAGATCCGTCGCATGGTATCCAGAGAACAGTGAGGCTAAGATGCAAACCTGTCGGGAATGATCGTGCGGTATACGATTTATTCCGATATGACCGGATTTCTAAGCTTTTATGTCTAAACACACGTGACAAGTTTAATGCTAAAAGCTCTTTCACATTAATTTACTGTCTGCCGAAGCAATGGGGAGGCGGAATGAAAATTATTATAAAAGTTCCTCCAAAAATCATAGTCGACATGCAGTTAGAATGAAATGTTATATAGTTCATATTTACAGAAATAAATGGGTTATTCCATATTTTGAATAACCTGGTATAATATCATAGTAAGTTAAGTTACTAATATCATGCTTACTTTTTTATGCACACGCTACAGTCAGCAATTTTCCGAATATTAGTTTAGCCCGTCTGATCTTTGCGTAATTTCAACCTATCGGCTACCCTCTTACGTCCCATGTCCCGCTGGTAACATGGGTTGCATAGTTTACATTTTGCCCGATCGCTCCAAGTAAATGCCCCTCTTAAAGTTTGGTCGTCCTACGCGTAGCCTTTTCAAGCAGATTTGGGGGTTGTTTTTTTACCGCGCGATTTTTGAGGCGTTTAGGCCGTGTTTTTTGCTGTGCAGAGGTTTTCTTCTTTGTATTTTCGATGCCCGACATTTTTTAAAATTATAACCTTTCGCTTCTGTTGTCTATGACACACTGAAACAGCATATAAAATAATCCCATCACATCTGCTGGTATCTTATGACATCACCACAGTTACCACCTGGTCATCACCTTGAAAACTGAAAATACACCCACATAAGGCAATGTTGTCAATATGCCCGATGCGCGCCAAATCGTAATCCCAGTTTCCGATTTAGCCCGTTTTCGATATGTATTATGGAATATCAATTCGAACGAGATCGGAGTGACACTTTTCGATTTGTAAACTTTCCGATTTGGCGCGTTCTTTCCGATTCGATTTCTTAGGAGTTACGGAATAAGGACAATTATTGCATTTTGGAAAAATAGGATATCAAATAATTTGATAGCGATCACCACTGATCACAGCGTCTGCAGGTTCTGATTCAAACGCTTTATGACCGCAAGAAATAATAAGCAATAATAAAATTGATATTTAAGACTTAAGTTATTTGATGTTGTAATGTCATAAAATTAAATCAAATCTAGTGATGTTACGAATCATTGAAGTTTCAAAACAAGTTTATCTGCCATTTGTTGTTTTTCACTTACTAAAATGTTATTGCAGTACAGGCTTCTACCAGGTGTTTCTGCGTATGGAACAAGCTAGGTACCAAATTCAATCAGCACCAAGTTCCTATCTTTAGGTACTTTAATTCCAATATTATTAATTAGAGTGATGTTATGATAAACTTCACCCCAAGATAAGTCATTTCTTGCATGTACCCGACCACGCTGTAATGTTGTAATACACCAGGGTTTATTACTTCATTTTCAGTATTAAACCATAAAAATTATTGATCTTTAATCAGAAGCAAAGCAACTAATGTCCTGGCACATGAAATTAACTTTCCACTAACTTAAAAAACCAAATTATCGGCCTAGGCAAAACCTTGCTAGATAGAGATATAAGTATTAGTATTGATAGGCTCATTCGCAATCTTGAGATAACCCACATTATTACAATTCCATGAACAGAACCATGATGATCTATAACCAAAATTTTGCGTACGTTCAGAAGCCTATGAACAGCACTTTCAGTTTAGAATGCTTTRTTAACTTCCATTTTTGAAAGTTATTATTTTATCGTCATCTCTCCCTTATCACCTTGCGTACAACATGCAGAGGACAGCGTTTCCTTGCAACATATTCGAACCAGAGGTAACCGGTATGTTATAGTTTTCAATGATGAGCAAGTTCTTTTCCTACTTTGACTTACTGAATGGTTAACAGTATCCATCACTACTTATTATAAAAGTCCACCGCCGCGTGTATCTGTCTGTTTGTTCGCGATAAACTCAAACACTACTGAACGGATTTTCCTCTGGCCTTCGCTGATAGATAGAGTGATTCATGAGGAAGGTTTGGGTATATAATTTGTGAAGATTTTGTTTAATTTGGTTAAAAAATAACGATAAGTGTCGGGAAAGGCCAATTCAAATTCCTTTGAAATACATATAACAAAACAATGCATGGTGGGATATTCCTCTTTCATAGATCAACAAAAAATCCACGATAGCATAAATCTATATTTAAAGTATAGCTTACTATACCCATTCCATCTTCTAAAAAAATGGTCACATACAATGCGGTAATTAGAAAGGTAGACGGATACAGTATTAACCCTTATCAACTTAAATATGTTAGTTACCTTAAGCATTTTATGCACATTATTAAAAAAGCGAATTTCTCACACCGATGACGGGACTCGTTTGATGCGATCACCCCTATGCCGCGCCGCGCCCTTCACTGTCAGCCGCTGTTTTTATATAAGCCGACCGATAACGCGCGTTTACTCTTATAATAAAAAGACTTTTGGACCGAATGGAGGTGACGACTCGAAGGTATAAGGTATAATATGCTCTACTACCCGTGCGAAGTCTAGGTGGGTCTCTAGCTGTATATATATTTAAAATTATTCTACTCGAGTATATGTATTATTCCAGTCCGATCTCAACAATGAATCCAGTGGAACTGAGCCTTAAGTTTTTATCTTGAATATTCAGTGTTTCATTCTATTTTGAGAGGGATCAATTCTTTCTTCTAAACAATTTTTGGTCATGCATGCCGATAATTGTTTCTAAATCACCCATAGTAATGGAATTCGTTTCCAAATAGTTAATGAGCTAAGTCAGTTACATACGGTCTATAACTGAATCTTGTACATTCACTGAAAATAGTTTGTTTAAAAACGTATAAACGTCTACATGACATTTATTTCTACACGAACAATGAAATATAAAGACAAGTCGGTTCATTTACAGTTAATTTAAACAGATATAAGCTCATCATGCATCATACTTTATAGTAAAAAGTAAGTACGGCAAACAGTTTCTTTTATTTCGTATTCGACGACATCGCCGTAACAATTAAGAGTATGATATTTATAGCCAGCCATTATTTCATTTCATATTCAAACTAGCATACCTTGCAAACTCTAACATGTTAATACGTAAATGCTCCATAAGCAGATACTCAAATAATACCAGGAGAAATGAGGTCTGTTTAAGTAATTCAGTGCTCAATTAATGCCTATTAAAGTAGTTTGAACTTACCAGCCTTCTCTACTGCAATTTGAAGCATACATAGGCAAAATTACACGTTACATTTTAATATATCAACGTGAGATTACACACCGCCTTGACGTTTACAAATAGATACCGTTAAAGTATTACCTGCCGACGAAGAAAGTATTCCGTTAATTGACAGGGACGTACAGATAAGTTCACTGCAGTAGTCTCGCCGCATGTATACGCCTGGTGTAAGTAATACCCTTCCGTCTTTGCTTAACAGTGATGTATGATGACCTCGTATAGCGATATGCTGAAAATGCTCCGTATACTTCGAGTTTACTTTGCATTTGGTAGATATGCAGCTGTGAATTAGAAACAACAAAAATTACTTAATTGGTCGACATGATCATTTCTTTGACAGAAACTTAAGCAATTGTACTGTAAATAGACAGAGTAGCTTGTAATTTATTGTTGAGATAGATTTGTCATGGTAATAAAAAATAACCGTGTTTTAAAATGCATACAAAGTTAAAAAATAAATATTTTGTTTCTTGTAATAGTCGCAACTAGAACTAAACATTTATTAATATAACTGATTATTAATCTTTACTATAAATCACTCGCTGAGTAATAAAATGACAAGAACAGGTAGAGTATTACACCTACTTGCCCCTTTTTTGTATAGGTGCTAGGCTTATTCGTAAAGCAAAGACCGTTTGCGTATATTTAAATATTGACGGATCAGAACAAAGTTGTACGAATACAATGCCACCTATCGATTGTCGTATAATATGACTTTTACATATGTCTAATACTTTTTGCGATATCTATACTGATATTTGGTAAAATGTTGACTATATCTAAACCTATATCTAAATTTCTGACTAACTTCCTTCTTTCCGGTCCGGTCGTCCTACGCGAGTGTGTGTTTAGCAGTGGCGACTCGTGACAAATTTTATTGGGTCGGCAGTAAAAACTTTGGTCCACTCTAGTTGGTCAATATTATTTATTTATAAATTAGTAAATAATTTTGTATATACTCGTAGTTGTTGTTGTTTATTACTTGCTACTTCTGTAAATTTTCATATGGCCGCAAGTTAAAAAGATAGTTCATTTGGTAACAAATAGCCTAATCTGGCAACTAGATTCATAATTTCAACGTTAAGCGTACACCTTTACTGCACCGGAGAAGAGGAACCGATATATGTCGACCCAATCCGAAGATATATTCGGAAGTCCGGCAGACAGCATTAAGCGATTATATGGGTATTGGCGCTTACTTATTTTGTTATTTTCTTTTTGTGTGAAATTCTCCAATGATTTCAGATTGACTAAATTTATAACATGTATTTAAGTAATTCTGTTAAATGTTTGAAGGCATCTGCTTAAAATTGTTTATTTAAGAGGATAGCTCTTACAATAATCTTGAGAAAAAGAAAAATTTCGTAGAACATTCGGGTAGTTTTCCTGATTTCAGTATTGAACTATATATATAAAATTGTCGTTCAATGTACATGTCAAAATTAATTTTCGGAATCCGACGATTATGAATGCCGGGCCTCCTTTATTAACTTCAATAAAAACATATATACGTAAAATTAAATTATAAATTTAAAAAACTGTAAGCATGTAAAGGGTGTCAATCAGATAATTTGTAATACTCAGTAGAAAACAGAACTATAATTGGTTGATTAAAAAAAAACTTGAAATAATTGAAATAAATGATGAAGTCCGTTTTAACGTTTTATGCTGTCTGCCGGACTCAAGCATTGCCGAGTCTCGATTTTCGCCTCAGGATTCAATATGCGCGCAGGGTTGCGTCTTTGTTCAGCTCATAGGAAAACGATGCTATTGCTTCCTTATACGATGCGGTCTGCCGACCCAGCGCTTGGATCACGGGCTTGGACGACAAACACATACACGGCCCAGCCACGGTTGCCGAGTAGCGTAAATTTTTCGGGATAACCTGTAAAAATGTGATTTTGAGTAATTATTAATTAGATGGTAATGTAAAAAAATACGCTCCAACTGTTTCAAGATATCTGAACATAATAAAACAAAATATACATAAAAATACGAAAAAAAATAATTTCTTCGATCAAAATTCTGGGTCGGCAGTGCCGACCCGGACGAGCCGCCACTGCTGGTGTTTAGGCAGATTTACATAGGTATCCTTTTTAATCGAGCGATAATTGACGCGTTTAGAACGTGATTTTTGTTCGCTTGGATAACCTCAGGGATTTTTTCAAAACAATTGTCAAATGTATTTGAAATATATGCGTATGTATGTGTCAATAAAAAATATTTCTGATATTAGCATTTATAGTTTATGGTGAACTTCGTCCCTTGAGGTTCATTAAAAGCTAACATTAGTGCAGTAGGTACATTAATGTAATTCTGTAAAACTGGTTTAACATCACAGTGTACTTGCATGTCCTGAAAATGAGATAAGGTTATTCTGAAAGCCTGACGCTCTATAAAAAGCCTACACGCGCTTTTCTATTGACTCCAATACCAGAAAATTCAATAGGACGTTTTCTGTTTTTCTACTCTGGTATGTGCTTTCGTTACTGTATATATCTATCTATGTTTATCTATGCCGTTGGGGTTTGATGAAAACAATGAAATCTGTACAAAAAGCTGCTCCACTTTATCCAACACGATAGGTAGAGCAGGCTGATAGCATTGTTGAAATACTCATCCCTTTTATAGTGTCTCCTCCGAGAGCCAAGCAGAAATAACTTCACTTTATGCATACCACATTCAGATCGAGATGCATTTCTGCACCGTTACTCGATGCCCGTATCAGGCCTATAAAAAATAAGTCACGTCAGTGCACTTGCCTTTTGCGGATAGGTCACGTGTCGAACCCTGTCATTTGCAGCGGCCACGGAACAAATACGGAAACGGTATTATAATTAATTCAGCCACTCACAATGGCGTAACGAAGAGAGACAGTGGGCAATTAGTTTTTATGCGATGAAAAAGCGGTTGCGTTTTCACACATCGCATGCTGAAAGAGATCTCGTAGATAGTTGCGATTAAGCATGCAAAAAATGCAGTTTCGCAGCTCGCCCGGCTCCTCGGGAGGCAGGTGTGCGGTAATTGAAATAACAAAGCGATTTTTAATTAAAACACTCGCGTGAGGTTACTCGAGGCGATCGCGAAATGAGGTTTTACAGTACTTCACTCACCCGAGAATTATATCCAAGACATTATCATCATTTTCTGAAGCGCCGTGAACAGGTCAACAAAGCTATCATTTGGTATCACTGCTTCGCATCTGAACCATTTTTACCTGGGTCATCTTTTAACTTTCTCTATTAGTGTATTAATATAAAAATCTTCCTGTGCTATTTTTCTGCTTCGCAATTCACTCTTGCTTGCAAAGTTTTGCTTTAAATGAGAAATTTCTGTACCAAGCAACATATTATAGTCCGTTCTACATAATAAGATATCTGTTTGTAGTTCAAGATCCTTTAGTGATAATGGGCCTGTTGCCCCCATTTTTTTTATTGCAGAATAAAAATTTAGACCCCTGTTACTTTTATTTTTTGCAGAGCGCTTAGTTAATGCTTAAAAAAAAGATTGTTTATGTTTAAAGTTTGAATCTCTGACGTCAGCGTTCCCTGGCGCGCTTAGTGCGGTCTTTGAATATAGAACGTACGTTCTATATTCAAAGGTGCGGTGTAACTGTGTGATGTTGCCACGCCATTTTCTGGTCCTGGCATTCCTGTCGGCCGAGATGAAGTTTCTGAAATCGAAGTCACAGCAGCCTTGCCATTTTATTCCAAACTCGCAATCGTAATTATGAATTACAAAAACCTACACGCGAATGGATGTGTTAAACGCGATTCGTCGTTAGTGTTTTTCACTGTAAATATTAAAACGTAAAATATATTAAATTAAAATGATAACTTGCAGCGGATATATCGCAAACAGAATTCATTTTATGGCAGCCGAAGGATAAGTTCATATTTCAAGTGATATTAAAACTTGGAACAACTATTTATTAAGTAGGTAAACTTGTTTAAACCTGAGTTACAGCATGTACAGCTGCCATTACATCATTTTATTCAAGTCGCAACCTTTAAATAGCAAAATCGCCTAATTTGCGTATAATCGAACGATCTGACCACACGAGATTCCATTCATGCAAAAATTCGTCAATCATGTGTAAGTCAATTTTTGGTAAATTGTCCGAAGATCCCTTCACATAATCTTGCACAGTCTGTTTGAACAACAACGTACCAAGTAAATAAAAACAAAACTTTAACGTGTCCTCCGGTCTCAAACCGAAACGTAAACAAAGGCACAGGACCACAGAACATACGCGTGTTCAACAGCGACAAAGGTGTCAAGCATGCAACAGGGCATCCGGAGCATCAGCGCAATAGCGGAGTGCGTCTTCAGGAACGGTGATGTATCACGAAATATTTGAATTTGGCGGTAAACCTTTAAAGGTAAAAATAAGATACAAAAACATTAAAAATATTCTTCTATTGTTAGCTACTAACTTCATTAGGTCCAAGCAAAGTCGCACATGTGTTATAATAACGATTTACTGTCAAGGACAACAACCCCATTAATTGTGATGTTTTGCAGGTTTGGATCAAGAGACAGGTTATACTGTTACCTCTTTATTTGTTTGCCAAGCTTTCGAAACCGTATGGTTGAAAACATGGAATACGTGTCTTGATAGTTCAAAACACGATACAGTTTATTAATCAATGGTTCCATCATGACTATCTTTTTTGTTCAAGTAGGTTACTAGATATGTATAAATTGCACTTAAATTTTGAGTATCACTTTTTATATTAATTTGTTCCTCCTGTTTTTTTTAATATTAATCATTTCTTTTATTAGTCTTTTTTATGTACTGATTCTGCAGCTAAAATCTTTATATTTACAAAGTCAATACTATACGAAAAAATTAAAAACATGGTTTTACTGAAGCACATCTTGATGCTAGACAATTTTTATGTCACTTTTATGTAAAGAAACTATTGATTGTGAATCTTGACCCACGTATGTTTTAGAGCAATTTTTAAGATATCCATACTTTCACATTCGTCCTTTGAGTTCTAAAACTCAACACGGATTCTCCACAATCAAATCTAGCAACCTTTGTGCAGTTTGTCAAATAGGCTGTCGATGATGACTCGCATGTTAACGCAAAATATACTCACTGCGCTAAAGCTTTTGACGAGACATATCATATGCATATATATATCATGCATGCATAACAAATGCATCCTTAATAAACAGGAAGTGACATTTAGGACTATATGCGCCTTACAGGAATGAGCTGTTTTCATGATTTTTTTATTGCATTATCTGAAAGAGCATATCAAAAACACGTTTTTTTTTACGTTTCGATTTGTAAATTGCACAAAAAATTTAATGAAATTTGAAATTGTTCTTGTGACGTAATAAATACGTCTCTGTATGCATCAAGTGGTTGACAAACTTTATATAGATTATTTATCTCATTTCTCATAGGAGTGAGTGCAAAGAAAAATCATATATAAAGTTCGTATGTGAATTAGCAATTCGTAGTTCATTTGTACTGTTGCCCTTGCGCTTGCGCCTTGCCCGCGCGTTTGCGTTTGTTTTGTTGTCGTGCGTGTTCTAGTCCAAGAAGATATCTCGTGTGCCTTCAAGCAAAAACCTTCACTAACTGCACTTCTTGACGACATCGTAAGAAACCGGAGGCAGAACACAAGAAAACAGTTAAAAAAACAATGTAAAACAACAAAATGAAAATTTGAGGTTGGTAAATAATAAACACCTGTGCGGGCGGTTGCCCTACTGGCTTGTTCTTAATTGAAACTACTGCAGGGACAAGCAATGTTGCCAACATGTGCTGACAAATAATTGTTAAATTGTTAAAATTCGGAACTTTTCAGTTAATATATTATTATGTTTTCGTTCTAATGCATTCTTAAAATATTACTATTTTGTTTTACGCTAATAAGTAAATGTAGAAGTTCAAAATAAATAATAAGGAAATAATGCTACCTATTAAGTGTTACATGTGACAACGCTGTAAGGTAGTTTATATGATCACAGATTTAATACGTCATATAAACGTTAAACATTTATTATTAATTATACAGCAACTTTGATAGTTAATCAAAGTACTTTGACGCAAAATTACTTATTTTACGTTTTTTGGTTGTGTGGAACGAGCCCATTGCAAGCGAGCAACCTTTGAGACGACTGTGCCGCCGTCTTGGATGTTTTGTAAAAGAAAGTATTTTTTTAATTTTGTTAACCGTATTTTATTCGAACCATCTAAATTAACTCGTTAAAAGGTTCAACATTGTGGGACAGTGAGAAGAGTCTAGA
Source organism: Rhyzopertha dominica (assembly GCA_025024175.1). Classification (NCBI taxonomy): domain Eukaryota; kingdom Metazoa; phylum Arthropoda; class Insecta; order Coleoptera; family Bostrichidae; genus Rhyzopertha; species Rhyzopertha dominica. The sequence goes on along the minus strand of QCXZ01000053.1, from coordinate 13,916,282 downwards.
CGCACGACACATTGTACCTGTAAACTTATATTTTAAATTAGTAAACTATACAACACAAGATATAGCAGCACAAACGAAATACGGTGAGCGGTGGGGACAAGACGCGCTGTTTATTCGTAAAAAATAAAAGGTCTGCTCCTGCCGTCAGAACCACTATCACTACCGCTGTAGCTTCTTCTAAGCTTATTGTAAGGGTTTCTACTTCACTGAAGTTTTCAGAAAATATTTTATGCTCCAGACACTTGTTATCATTTTGTAAGTGGCTAGAGCGTTTCTCCCTATCCACGTCTGTAATCTGGCTAAATTCATTTTCGGTTGATTTCCACAAGAGTCTTCAATTTATGTGTTGTATTTTTACGACAATATTGTTGAAACTTTATAAGGAGTATCCATATCAGCTCAGTGGATAGTAGGGCGGTAATAAATTGTTGAACTTATAGGTAACGTAATGTTGCTTGTAGATTTTTGTGATTTTCGCAATTATTTCAAATTGTGTGGGTGGACATATATAATATTTATGTCGTTAAGCTATTTAGCCATTCTTAAAAATCAATGATTGTGCTGGACATGTTTGAACATTACACCAACAATTATCCAGTTTTTCGGCAAGTTGGGGATGAATTTATCCTCCAACAATTTTTCATAATTCTCTGAATTTATCTCGGAATGGTAGACATTCATTTAGCGCTCGACTTAAATATTAAAAGGTGGGTAAAAATCAGTTTGCCCAACCAGCATGTGTTCGTTGCACTGAACAGGGAAGTTTCGTCCAGGTAGACAATCGGCACATTTTGGGTACGAAAGTATCGAATTTTGTTTAAAAAGCGAACGTGAATTTGATCTCATGTTTCTCTATAAGTACTTTCCGATTGTTCTGCGTTCTGCGCCACCTGGACGACATAATATGATAGAACACTCTTAGGGTTTCATTCAAACCATGTCATTCTTGTTACATACGTTTTCGTTACTAATAAGAAAACATCTGTTTTTTTACTCTAGGACGATTTATTGGCGAATGTCCATTTCAAGATCATGGCAAATGACATGCAGTACAGAGACTGCGCAAGATCTATATTTTAAACAAAATATACAAAAAGTCAGTTTATTATATAACAATTCTAATTATTGCCTTTATTATTTTATTTAAATTAAATACAAGTGACACGTTTTTCTTCCGTTGTACGAAATTGATAGACATTGTTTTAAATCCGTTACCTGATACTCTAGTATTACTGCTTTCCCTTCGCCTCTTATTTCCAGGTGACTTGAAAGCAGAAATTCCTCCATTTTCAGATGCAGAAGAAATCACCTTTACTAGCAATTTTCTCGATATATCTCATAGTCTTACGTTGCATCTGACGTCTGTGAAGTATCTGAATGCACTTTTCATTTCTGAAATAGTTGTAAACGCGATACAGTGTTTCTCTCGCTTGACTCCGTAAACTACTTTCTTTTTAATTTCAGACATATTAATATAACTTATTCACACCCTAAACCATCAACACACTATTGCTAATGGCTTTTACCGTAATGCTTATATGCGCAACCCCTACCGCGTGCCATATATCGTCTGTGCTGCTGTAAGAAGGACATAATTTAAATAAAATATGTCAATATGTTTATGGCGTCTATTTTAGGCAATAACATACACTTTACTTTTATAGTCATACCAAAAAAAACTAATTTTATCAGCTCGCAATGGTTGTTGTTATATTCTGAAAAGAATTCCATATGAAGTAACGCAACTAGGCTAAAAATGGCCAAGTTCCTGTATTTGTATCTAATATTTGCCCATAATTGTATTCTGAATTTATTCCATATAAAAATTTCACTCTGCATTGCAAATAGCAAAAATATTATCTTTTATGGTACCTGACACATCAACAAACACCTGAATGTATCATATTACATCATTAAAGCATCGGCCAGGTTACTTCCTACTTGGATTGTAAATATAGATTGCGGCATTTTCTCCGTCGACAAATAATAAGTTTTATGTTCCAAGCCATTGTGAAGTCACTTTAACTTCCTATAGAGTTGTAAAAAACATTTACTTTCATGGCGTGCTGAGATACTGCATTTCTACTGACAGCAAACCTACTGCAATAAGAAAACATAATCAATTAGATGCTTCCGACATCGTGTTAAGTATTATATAATCAAGAAGGGTCCGTTAAGTTAGCTCCGCCATGTTGAGCAATTTTTTTGAAAACATTGCTCCAGATTGCCCTGAGCTAGCTCCAGCTAGCTCCACTAAAGAGAGAGCTAGCTCCACCTTACTTGAGTAGTTATAAGCTCATCATTTCTGGGAGTACTATCTTAACGTTATCCTCGCCATGGCCTCAAATCTGTTTCAAAAGCTAGCACCAGCTTGTCCAGAGCTAGCTCCAGCTTGCCCAGAGCTAGCTCCAGCTTGCCCAGAGCTAGCTCCACTAAAGAGAAAGCTAGCTCTACCTTACTTGAGTAGTTATAAGCTCATCATTTCTGGGAGTGCTAACTTAACGTTATCCTCGCCATGGCCTCAAATGTGTTTCAAAAGCTAGCTCCAGCTTGCCCAGAGCTAGCTCCAGCTTGTCCAGAGCTAGCTCCAGCTAGCTCCACTATAGAGAAAGCTAGCTCCATCTTACTTGAGTAATTATAAGCTCATCATCTTACAAATTATTTGTGAAACATTTAAGAAACTTTCATATCCTCTATTGTTATACAACAACTATGTACAATACTAATAGCTTACAAATTATGATTTATAGCTTACAAATTATGACAATTAATTTTCTGATTGCTTAAAAAATGATTCAGATTGAACGAATCTGGGAAAGTCAATGCCTGGACCTTTTGAATATAGGTAATTCCATTTTGGTAACATCTCGGGAATTTAATTTTTATTTTTTTACTTCTTTATAAATAATATGATTGTTTTCATACAATCTATAAAGAAACTCAAATTCGATAAACGTTATTTGTACAAGGGTTTTTCGTTACCGAACAACTGTAAAGATTGCGCCATGCTTAAAACTCTGCACTTGTATGTATACAGGATAGCTGATGTTACGAAAGTATTGCGTTCATTATTTTAGTTACTACATTGAATTAAGTTTTGACTTTTGATTTCATAACGTGAATGCTATGATTAAAGCATTAAGTATTAAATTTTATGTCTGTTAAACCTACCAATCGTATCTAAGCCCCTATCGTTTTTCTGCGATTCGGATACCTGGAACACGCCCCCCTGACTTTAACCGTTTCCGGTACAACTATTTCAACTAAGCTAAATGCTATGTACACAGTCAATTAAACACTTCGTTCATCAGAATTGTATTTTAACTCAACACAACTTAATTACAACTCATAATAATGTGATATTTTTGGCGTATTGCCACTACGCTGTTTCAATAACACTAAAAATATATTTTTGTTCTACCATTTACTCATGTTTGTCCGTTACTTTGGAAATTGCAAATGTAGATGATCTGCAGGCCTATAAAAATTATTACTATTATTATAATATGATATAAAGCTGAGACCTACCACACGGATTTAGCTTCTCATATCGACACGACAAAATTGTGGGGCTAACTGTCATAATATTTTTTCTGAACGTAGCTGAATGTAGCTAGCTTTTTAAGAACGGAGCTAACTGAAGACAGCCCCAAATGATGTGGAGCTATTTTTTCAGATCGACCGATCAAAATGGCGGAGCTAAATCTTCTTTTCTTGAAAATTATGGAAATTGGGATGGAGCTAACTTTGTCTAGAGCGGAGCTAGCTAGAGCTAGCCCTGGGCTACCTGGAGCTAGGTTTTGAAACAGTGGCGAGGATAGCGTTAAGTTAGCACCCTCCTAAGTGATGAGCTTATACTACTCAAGTGAGGTGGAGCTGGCTTTCTCTATAGTGGAGCTAGGTTTTAAAACAGATTTGAAACAGTGGCGAGGATAGCGTTAAGTGAGCACCCCCCGAAATGATGAGCTTATAATTACTTAAGTAAGATGGAGCTAGCTTTCTCTATAGTGGAGCTAGCTGGAGCTAGCTCTGGGCAAGCAGGAGCTAGGTTTTGAAACTGATTTGACACAGTGACGAGGATGGCGTTAAGTTAGCACCCCCGAAATGATGAGGTTATAACTATTCAAGTAAGGTGGAGCTAGCTTTCTCTTTAGTGGAGCTAGCTGGAGCTAGCTCTGGGCAAGCTGGAGCTAGCTTTTGAAACACATTTGAGGCCATGGCGAGGATAACGTTAAGTTAGCACTCCCAGAAATGATGAGCTTATAACTACTCAAGTAAGGTGGAGCTAGCTTTCTCTTAAGCGGAGCTAGCTGGAGCTAGCTCTGGGCAAGCTGGAGCTAGGTTTTGAAACAGATTTGAGGCCATGGCGAGGATAACGTTAAGTTAGCACCCCCAGCAATGATGAGCTTATAACTACTCAAGTAAGGTGGAGCTAGCTTTCTCTTTAGTGGAGCTAGCTGGAGCTAGCTCTGGGCAAGCTGGAGCTAGCTTTTGAAACAGATTTGAGGCCATGGCGAGGATAACGTTAAGTTAGCCCCCCCCCCGCAATGATGAGCTTATAACTACTCACGTAAGGTGGAGCTAGCTTTCTCTTTAGTGGAGCTAGCTGGAGCTAGCTCTGGGCAAGCTGGAGCTAGCTTTTGAAACAGATTTGAGGCCATGGCGAGGATAACGTTAAGTTAGCCCCCCCCGCAATGATGAGCTTATAACTATTCAAGTAAGGTGGAGCTAGCTTTCTCTTTAGTGGAGCTAGCTGGAGCTAGCTCTGGGCAAGCTGGAGCTAGCTTTTGAAACAGATTTGAGGACATGGCGGGGATAACGTTAAGTTAGCCCCCCCCGCAATGATGAGCTTATAACTACTCAAGTAAGGTGGAGCTAGCTTTCTCTTTAGTGGAGCTAGCTGGAGCTAGCTCAGGGCAATCTGGAGCAATGTTTTCAAAAAAATTGCTCAACATGGCGGAGCTAACTTAACGGACCCAATCAAGAATACCTTCAGCAACTGGGTATACACTAACTGTTTCCATCTTCATTCGAACAACATCTTTTGCCTTGCTTCTTTAACAAGTATTTTCTGAATTCTGCAGGTGCTACTTAGGTGCGTTTATCTATATAAATAATGCAAATATTTGGGAAAGTTTTTATTTCATAAGAAGAAAAACACACGTAGCTTCATTAAAAGCATAAAATTTACAAATGAGTCAATGATATTGTAATTTTTCTTATTATTACATTCCTGCTGAACGAACCTTTGCGAACTGATATTTAAACAGCCAGAAGCGATGCTGAAATTTTGCAAATGCATAGAAAAGTACTTCTACATCCGGTTAAAAATATATGTTGCACCCCCGATCTGGTACGCGACAATTCCCAAGTGAAATAGTAAGCGCCGTTAGTAAAAGTTGTTACCGATTCGATCCTATATAAACAAATTCCTTAGTTCGTAATCAAAGCGGATAGTAAAGATATGATGCAGTTGTATACATGTTAACTGTATTTTGTATCAATACACTTATTATATAAGTAGTCTATCTCTTATTTTTGTGATTAACATCAAGTTGTAAAAGACGGTACATTTACACTTAACGAATCTGTTACACAATACAAGAGTCAGAAATAACCGTTTGCACCACAATTTAAGCGTCCGTATTATGTTTTCATTAGTTACACCATTTATCATATACTGACGGGTAATAGCAAACGCCTACGTGAAATAGATTGACGTTGTAGCCGAGAAAACCTAATCTGCTTTCCCCGTGTGTAGTTCAAAACTCGAACGTGGACTAAAATGGCTCAGAGGCTCAGACTATACATACTTTTAATCCAATTGAATTGATATGGGGGGGGGGGTACTGAAACCACATCTGCGAAGGAACAACTCCTATATATCTGAAATTTAGTAGTGCTACAATTAAATTATAGAACATATTATTTGTGAAGATGTGTCTAGAACTAATTCAAACAGCACTTATTAATGTGGACTATGAATCCAATTGCAAAAGTAATGCTTATGTTGTTAGTGATTAGTTTAAGGTTTTATAAAGATCATTAAGTATAAGACGATTTTTAATTGTGTCGGCTAAATAACTCCAATAAATGAAAATTTAGCGTAGTGAAGATATAAAAACACATATTACAAATGAACAAATCATAGGTCTGCCTATTTTAAAACGCGCCTGGGCCGTTATTGAGAGAATCTGTTTGGGAATTGGAATTTCAGTTTGAGGCTGGATTTTCATAAAAATTCAAGGAAGTTAGGTACGGAATTAAGTAGTAAACACAGCATGTTTTTAGGTAAACCTTACAAGAAGCTGTGAAATTCTCCTTATATTGATTCCAACCAAAGAGAACAGACATTATAGCTGTATTTTCTCAAATTTTGCAACCTTTGGACAGGTAATTTCTTCAGGTTATTGTGTTGCCAAGTTAAAATTAGTACATAATATCATTGATTGCCATTACGTGAATGTGATTGGCTAAACTTATTAGCTAAAAGGAAAACGACTTCGATATTGCAATAATGTTTGCGATATTATTGAGTAACATGTTGGGTAAGTCTAATATAGAACCTATTTTACAAACTGAAGCAAACTTTTTTTTTAACTGTATCAGTGGAAAAGAAGCAGTAAAAGTCAATGTCAACAGGCATAGTACAGATTTTTAGAGTTGTAAGTTTATATAAGAACTCCTTAAATACTAGTATACAAATTATAAATAAATGTGCATAGTAATACTAGTGTACGAAAATAACATTAGTAATGTTGATATAATAAGTTTAACAGTTAACTGGAAAAAAGATTTGGTGTAAATGGTTTATTATTCCGTTAATTGTTTGACTCTTAGGTATGGGTTTCCTAAATATGCTAGACCTTTTTGTAAAAAGTGTAACGATGCAGTTTTTAAACTATATTTTCGAACCCGATCGGCTCGTCGTATCGCAACCAGTAGTGTAATGCTGCAAAATACGACATACGTTTTCGCCAAGCGATTGAGCTGCCAAATGGCATTTTGAAATGTACTTCTTCTTGTGAGAATCGTCAAACCACAGACCTAAACAACCTCGACAAGCTATTATATTCCAGAAATGAATTCCCATGACGAAAACATCTGAGGATTATGATATGGGCAGATTGGATTTTTCTGCATGAAATATGTGACAATACATCTTCGAATCTGCTTGTAAATGGTTCGAATTTTCATTTTGTTGGATTATCAATTTCTCCACAAATATATTACAACTCGCAATATTCTTTTACTTATGCATATGTAAGAGTAGCAGTATAAAGAAATTGACTGAGCTGTAACTTATTTTCAGTAGTCGAAAAGAAATCTTAACAATTTGTTGGAATTTTTGTGTGATCACTTAAAATTGTAATAGTTTATAATCATTTGGCCTTTACTCCATAAAATTGACTCTACGTATTTTATCGGAATCTATTCGTTTTACATTTGACTACAAGAAAATATTATCGACTCTTCTAAAGAATGCCATGAGCAAGCGCCATACCATCAATTAAAAATTTGGATATTTAGACGAAAATCTTCATCTCGATGAATCAAGAGGCAAATTGAAATTTGTAATTTGTTTTGTACTATTTTCAACTAGAACTTGTCTCAAATATGCTCCTGTCTGGTCAAAGATGTTGATCATCACGAGTAGCATAAAGCATATACGAGGGTATATTGATAGGCATCTGACCTACCATATAAAATGCCACAATTTTTTAAAAACAAAATTAAATTTAAAGCCAAAACGTCTTTACACGTGTTTGTACCACACTTATGATTATTTTCAATTTCAAGAGCGATTTCCGATTTTGGAGATTTCCTGTAAAATCCTTCTGCGTCACAAAGGTACTTGCAGTAGTTTGAAATCTCAAAAGATTCTAAAATGTTTGTTGAAAGAGAATTACATTTGCTTCGCTTTTGAGAACTTTTTACTTTTCAGCACAAATCGCTCACTTTTCTACGTACTTCAAAGAGCCTGTCCATTTTCTACTTTGTTTTGCAAAGATTACGAAGAAGATACTTCAGCAAATTCATAGGCGCACACTCCTTGTTATTATTGTGGGGATTGCAAGCATTGAAATAGTTTAAAATACTTGTAAAGTCTGAAAGGTCTATCACATTTAGGAAATCGATACCTAAGTGTCCAACAGTTAACGGAATTAGATACCATTTGTAGCTATCTTTTTTTTCAAGACAAAAATTAACTGCTCTGGTTTCGCAACATTATTAAAAATAATTTGCACATCAGGTGGTCTACATTTACATTTGTTAAGAGGTTCAGCACAAACATATTTATGGATAAATGCTGGCCAAAGACTAATACAGTATACAGCCTATTATTAGGTTGTGAAAAATATATGGTAATTTGTACGGACGGCAATTAACGAAGCAATTTTTGCCAAAATTTTTGATTTAGCGGTGTAAATGTACATCAAATTGTCAAACAAAAACTATAATATATTTAGTAGTGTAAATGTATTAACAATGACTGTCAAAATAAAAAAGACTGATGAACCTCTTTAGTTAAAATTTGCTCCAAGAAATTTATTCAATCGATTTACATGATATTTAAGGGGAAGGGCCACCTTACGACAACATCCAGAATCGGAATTTACGGAATGCGCTCTTCACATTTTACATATTCAGCTTTGTTATTAGCTTGAACTTAGCCGTATCGTATAATAGGTACAGCATAAAAACAAGTATAACATTTGAACTAATATATCATATATTTATAAATCAGTCCTCTAACTCAACAATTTATATTCAATTCGTTTTTCTTCTGTTTCAGGTAAGTCCCTTGGCTTCATTCTATCCATCCGTTTAACGTAAGTAAACTGTCACGCTTCTACGAATCCTTTTTAAGCGATGTGTAGCCACAGGTTAGGCAGGCCGGGACAAGTGCAATTTGAGTTGTAAAGTAACAAAATGCACAAATCACGACCTATTCCACCGTGGCGTCTTGCTCCTTGAGATTTCCTTAAGGATTCCGGTATCTTCTCTGACAGTTGTGCGAATTCACACCGTTGCCAGAATTCGAAGTTTTTTCCTTACAACGCCCCCTTATTATTTATACTGCATTGCTGAACAGCTGGATGAATAAAACAAAATGGACTACCTGAAATAAATCGTTTAATTTTATTAATTTCTTATCTACAATTCCAAGATTACCTACGTTCCTGAAGCCCTCTGTAATACACTTATTTCTTATAGACGTTTACCGAAGACAGTGTTATCATACAATTAGGTATGCGATCTAGGTGTAAACACATCTGTCTCAATTACCCCGGGTGATTAGCATGTTAATAGCCAAATATCACACTATCTGACGCCACAGCACAATAATGTTTGCAGCTTCCTTTGTATACAAAGTACACGTTTTGACTTTGACATACTTATGTATGTGTATGTAAAATTTAAAGTTTCTTGCTAGCCTACTGCGGCGTGTAATGTTCTTATTTTTTATGGGTCAGATACTATGTATTATATCATTCAACTACCAGCGTGAATTTTTTGTTCCTTATGATTCCATTTTGATCACTTTTACAAAAACTATAATGGTACAAAAATTATTTTACTTGTAGGAGTAAGAAATCTGCAGGTTTGGCAACAACGTACTGACCCTCTACGTTTTCCGAGTTCACGCTTCAACGCACGCCCTTCTGGCGCGTAAACAACGCGATATTTACTGAAAATACACCTTCCTCTGTGTTTGCCGACACGCTTTTATTACAAATGCTTTCCTGAAAATTCCCCAGAACGTCGTAGGTTACGGGGTCGAAGGTATGTACGTTTTCAATGAAAAGGTAAAATTATCGGCGTTCTTGCATCGTTGTCGTACTCAATTTAATGTAATGAAAGGCAAACGCTACAACAGGTGAATGGAATGAGAAATGGGCCTCGGCACTGAAATATTGAAGTGTTTTACATATTATGTGTATTCAGCTAAACAGACCTTGAAGATCCATGGGTTATTCCACTATGTCCCTATGTTCCTTCATTATGTGCTGTCCTTTTTCCTCCAGCTGGTTTTCTTTGATCTGCTGCAGCCAACCACTTCTTGGCTGTACATTTCATTCCACTATTTATATCTTTCTTGCACACTATACCTGGTGACAGTTTTTCTGTATAACTTAGCAATTTCTTTGTGCTTGGACTATTGTTTGTATTCTCATTGTACCCTTGTGTTGCCACACATATTAGCTACCCTACTTGGTATGCTCGTAACGTATGTCCCATATGTTTTGGCACAAATTTCTTGATGCTGACACACGAAACGTGAGATGCAATTTCGAGTGTGCTTTGGAAACAACAGTTCCTTAGTGATCTGTCAACAAACTGACAATGTCAGTTTACATATTGAAAGCGCGATATGTCATACAAATTAGAGCTCCGCGAAGGTATCTATAACTTAGTTGGACAAATGCCCAAAGTGGAAATTGTTGGCTGTTCCGAATAAAAATATATCCCATAGAACGGTTTATCACACAATAGCTGAATGTTAGCAAGGTATACCATGTCTGAATTTGCCAAAAAGCGGTTCTTACTCCAAGCAGGGAGCAGCAGAGAGCGAAGAACACCGTCGGAACATTTGTCAGAAAATGGTGACGAAGATATCATGTATCCAAAAGCACTGTCAGCAGGGTTTTGGCTAGAAATTGGTCAGAAATACTATAAAAAACAGAAATGTCCAAAAGATGTGGCAAACCAACTGGCTAGAACACCAAGATGTTGTCATAACTTGGGACAATACCATTTTGCGGACAACGCAACAAAGTCATTCTGATGAACGACGAGAAATATTTTACTCTGAGCAATTCAAAAATCAAAGGAAACGATGGTTTTTATACCGACAATCTAGCAGAGGTTCCAAATGATGTAAAATACAAAGCGAAGGCAAAGTTTGCTGACAAAATTCTGGTCTAGTGTGCCATTTTTACCGCAGGAATTTCTCGCGCTCGCATTAGTCGGGTTTAGGGAGAAACGCTCGATGGTCAAGGATATACTCGCTATTGCTTATCGAAACTGAGGGATTTCATTAATGAACATCATGCTCATGATGATGTAATTTTCTGGCCAGACTTAGCGTCCTGTCATTTCGCCCGACAAACACAGCACTGGCTCCATGAGCACAACATTCGGTTTGTACCCAAAAATGATAATCTACCAAACCTTCCGCAGGCACGACCTATTTAGAATTTCTGGGCAAATTTTTCACGAAAAGTGTAGGATGGAGGATGGGAAGCCGAAAACGAGGATCAGCTTAGGCGTAGACTCCAACAGAAGCTGCGCACAATGAACATTGGAGTTGTCCAGAACTTTATTATATTATAATTAGCTTATAAGATAGATGATAGTAGTGTGAATAATAACGTAAAATAAAAGTTTGGTTAAAATTATCATGAGGTCCGAATTTTGTGCCAAAACTTATAGGACAAACATTACTCGTGTTTCTGGGGTAAAATAAACAATACCAATAAAGACGACACCAGAACTATGGCAACATGATTTTGGGCATAGTCTTTCCAGAGGATTCTGAGATAAGATAAAATGTCTGTTTCCTTTACTTTCTCGATGCAACCATGGATTGTTATTTTGCTTTTAAAGAAGACCAAAGCTGCTGCCTGTGGTTTTACCTGCCACTGCTACTTGAATTAAATACTTCTTGAATTTGTAGCAACATATAAATCTGATGCATTACTGACAGTTTTCCATAACGTTCCTGATATTGATGATGATGATGATAAAGATGATTAATAATACACACTGAAATATCTAAGGAAAGCATCTACTGGTTGAGTCCAATTCTCAGCTTCCCGCAACATGCGCTACGTGGGAGCCCACTAGTAATAAGCGGTATATCCGGGAGCGGCAGAATTGCGTACCAATCAATCAATCAATCAATAAGTTTTAAACTTCTTTCTAGTATATATTGATAGCACTGTATACTGTATGTGAGGGTGCTATTCATCTGTAGGTATTACACCTTGCCTCGCCCCATTTTTTAAATGGATGGAAGCACTGCAGTTTCCCAATTCCCAATTTTCTTCTCCTCTAAGGTCCTCATTATTTCATACCTTCGTTTTTATGTAGTTTTTTCCTAGAACTATGTACTTTTTTAGATTTTGAATTATTACTATTATGTCTTTTACGCCTGGCTCACTACTTCCTTTTGTCCGTTTCTAGGCTCTCAGGTATGTATTCTATTTGTTATTCTGGTTGCTGCCCTTCATTCTGATTAGGCATTATTTTTTACCATTTTGCCAATCTTTACAAAACGTCTTGAATATTTACCACAAGGTTTCTTAAATAATATACTACCTGGCTTTGCTATTCTGTTTTCGCTTTTTTTTAATTTTCTGGTGAGATGGTACGATGTATCACAAACAACAAAAAAGTGCAATTAAGTCGTTCATCATATCAGTAATTTCCAAAATCTTCCGAATATCAGACATCCAAATACTACTTAATTCCACCATCCGTTTATGCGGTAATGCGTCATGTTCAATAAATTCGATTATTTTTTAAACTATGTAGAATATCTCAAACAGTTGTCCGCTATTTTTCGGGAACGCGTGATTCCCAAGTAAGTTATGTTAACGGCAGTTTGCAGTTTTAGCTGTTCAGCTTCCAATCTACGACGTCCTTTGTAGTTTTAAATTGCAGGATTACTGTCAAGTAAACATATCGCAGCAACAATAGCCGCTATTAAAAAATTCCTCGGAATAACGACATAATTCCATCCGCGCCGTTATAGCACCAAATCCGCGGTCCAAACGCCGAATTCGTGCAACTGGCTTAATCAAATCATTTTGCCGGGTTAATTACGCGAGAGGTGGGATAATAAAATTAATAATCCCTTGCTTAACGGGTATTTAATTACGGTTTCTTTCTTGAGATCCTCGGCTCCTGCTCCCCCTGACTTGCATTTACATGCATTACGGCTCATTAAATTCGTGATTGTCCGATAAATACCGAAGAAGTTTTAGGAACCGGTGATCCGATTATCGGCCTTACAGTTAGATGACTGGCGCAGAGCCCAGAGCTTGCTGTTGGATGTCTGAGTTCGATAGAACTCCTGATATATGCAGCGTTGCCAGTTAATTTAATTAAACACCGATAGGTAAAATCAATAAGGCGATCTTTCATTTGATTTTAAACGTTCTAATGATCTAATAAAAATAATATACCTACGTAATTAGTAGATACGAGTAAGTCTGGGGGAGATAGCATTATAACAGAAAAATTGCCCGCTACCGATAATTTTGCTATTAGAGTATAAATGTCGCTTGGTAGTACAAGTATATGTCCATTCTGTACGATGTCTAAAGTTGTAGTTGTACAGCTTCACATTTCAGGAAGTTATTTCATGTTATGTTTCATAAGTGACATAATTTATGTAGGCCATCACGTAGAATAATTTACACAGATTATAGATGAAGTTTTGCTTTCCTGAACACGAAAAGAGATGACGATAGACAATGGCAATCTGGATATTTAACTATTTAATTACGCATGGGTTTGTGTTCTCAGTTTCACAAATTACATGTAGGAATCAAGTCGAATTAATAAATTTTTTGGTCGCTGTCAGATAATCGGGTAAATTTTTATTGAACAAATGAACAACCCTTCCATTATGGAGAGATGCAAAATTGCACGAATTTGTTTAATAATTTGTCATGAAGGAACAGGTCTCACATGCTTTAATTATAATGTATATTTCAATGATGTAAGGCACTCGGATGCAATTAAGTTTGGCCAGGTCAAAAGGTAAGCAAAAAACGTGGAGAGTTTCTACCTATTAAAAAATTGAGATATTAAAGAACCTGGTCCAGCGCAGCTATAAATACAAGGAGTATAGTAGGTCTATTACAAGAATATCAGCAATTCTAGTTGGTAAAATAAAAAGTTTGTCTGCAATAGGGACATTAGCTTACCACTATTCAGGTGTCTTGAGGGAATGCTGTTCAGAAAAGCTAACAACACATCACAGAAAAATTGTTTGATAGTAGAACAATCGACACAGCTTCCAAGAGATTTACTACAAAAATGTACAAAAAAACTAAATCAATGTTCTTACAACAAAAAAATAGGTACAGCCAGTATTATTAGTGGGTAGGTACAGGGCTGACATACTGAATTGAACCAAAAAGAGAAAAGCATTAACCATTTGGAAAGCAAGAAAAATCGGAGATGACAAACTATCAGTTTGCGGCCATTTCTTGGATAGTAAATGCAATATGGTAAAATCTTAGCAGATTTTGGAGAAATCAGGAAAGTTACGTTACGTTGTCGATGAGATGGTTGATCTCGAAATCCAAGATGACGCCACACTCGCTACCAACTCCAGACTACCAACTTGGATCATAATAGAGCCACCTTCATTTTCTATGTAATCGAGTTTAGCAAATTTGAATGAAAGAATTTTAAATGTGACACGGAAGCGTTTTCAGATTGCAACACCCATAATTTTAGAATAAATTTTCCGACTTCAGTATTCTAAAGCTGTAGAGAATGAAGATAGTTTTTAAATGAGGTGTCTCATGACCTCAACTGCGATTTAAAACTCCTTAATGGGTGGTGCCATATCACCGGTCGTTTTTTCAGCCAACTTACGTTTTAACTGAATCTTCTACCTTAATGCGCAAAACATAGTTGCAACCGGGTTAACATTTCAGGATTGGGCTTCGTTAGAAATATTTATGAATGATAACAAAAGTTTTGATGCACTAATGGCAATATCAAATAAATTCACTCTTCCTCCACTCAGAATGTGATAGTCACACCTAAAATAACAGAGCTCACAATTTGTAGTTACTTTAAAACTTAGCGCAAACTTCAAGTTACTGGGAATACGCAAAATATACAACTTTTGCAACAACACAGTGCCTCCTTTTTGTCTGAACATAAAGTGAAGGACGTATAGCGAAAAAAAATTTCAAAAATTTTTTTTGCTCATTCGCTTTAAAATGGCCGAAAACGCAAAAAAAAAACAAAATTCGAGCAAAAAAAAAACATTCTTGTCTGTGTCTGTGGTATTGTTTGTGGACACGATCACTTTCGAAAGACTTAATATATGAACTTGAAATTTTGTAAACGTATAAATCTGAACTACCCAAAGCGACCTATTGTTTGTGGGGTAAGTAGGGAAGGGGGCGAAATTGGGGGGTAACTACCCTTTTTGCTAATTTTTGTTTTTTTTTCGTTAGTATGTAATTAGTAGTATAACTGCGAGTATTATTCGTTCTTATAAGTTTTCGGTGCAGCAAACTGTTTAGAAGATATTAGCAAAAAAAGCGTCACTTAAAGAAAACGGTTTTTCCTAAATATCTCCGAATATATTTAATATATTCAAAAAATACCATCAGATAGGAAATCAAATTTCTCACAAAAAGTGCCTTAGAAAATTTATTCAAAATTTTAACATTTTCGAAATATTTCCAAAAAACCTATTTTGGACCCTGCACGAACGATTTCTAAAAATTTTGGTATTATATAAAAAATCAAATTTCTGATCAGAAAGCACCCTTGTAACTTTTTTGTTAAGTTAATAATTTTCAAGTGATTTGGTAAAAAGCGATTTTAAAATTTATATATTTTTGCTAATATCGCGAGGACTGTTTGTTTAAGAAAAAATGTGTAGAGAGAAAACGTGCTCAAAACCTGATTACTAATCGTATAGTATAAGAAATAAAAACGTAAATGTCATTTTGACAATTGGATGTGGAAGTATTGATTCAATTGACGCGTGTGTAACAATGACCAATAGGTGCATTTCATAAAAGGCATGTACCGAACTTCGCAAAATATAATATATCTAACTGCATGAAACACGCAGGTCACAGAGGATGTCTATAGTTAGTTAGGAGATGACCTTATTGGCAACGTTGCTTAATCTTCACGGTCCGATACACCCAGCCTTATCTCCTTAAATTATCAGATGATTTAACTGTTCATCACTCTTGATTATCATAAATTTGCCATTCCCATGTGTTAAAAAGCAAGGTACAACTAACGGCTGTCACGAGGTCGTATATAAGAACATGTACGTTTTTATATTAAAGGTTCGTTCCGTTAGATACGAGCAAGATACGTTTTGTTAACAAGATGAAATGGTAATTCTTCATAGTAACTAATCAAGCTTGAAAAACATTGATGAATGTGTGAACATTATTTTAATATCGTCACGCCTTTCAGAATGTGGTAGTTTTCCATATTAGGATACTATTTGAAGTGAAATTACAAATAAAAAGTGCAAACACCTTGAAAGATGTTTTGCATGGTTAGTCTTGAAAATGTTGCGTGATCTTAACAAAGCCATGGAAAATCAATTTAAAATAATACTTAAACACACTCAACACGTTTTTGCACTCGTTTTTAAGCATATCTAACAACACGTGGACATGTATTTCATGTTTAAGATGTAAGACAAAATCGCATAACAAATTTTAGCCTTAGAATGAACAAATTCCAATCTGTAGGCATACTCTGCCACACCCAAAACGTCTTCTTATACTTGTCCTTCGATAATGTGACTCAGATAGCGTAACCAAATAAAGCAGTTGAGAATTTCTGTATCTCCGATAAGGCGGTAACGATAATAACAACGAAAATTGTTAAAGTAACGTGCATGTACCGTCGTGAAAGCGGAATTCTTAGTTAAGATAACACGGACTCGAAGTCCGGAATGTAAGATGCCACTGGGACCCTAAGTCGCGCCAAAGAACAAGAACTTCCGCAGTTTACGTTATCAGTTAGAATTCCGGAGTAGATGTGCACGGAACATATGAATATGAGCCGAAGAAAAGTTGCGCACTTTTAGCGGACATTAATTTTGTGCAGGGGAACTAATTTTCCCGTCCTACGTATCTTAAATTACAAACCCTACCGATAACAATAGCGCCCCGAATAAAGCCATCTATTGGCATGCTGCCTATGCACACGTGTATTGTATCGAACACTAATATTAACTTCAAATAAATAATGCTAATAACCGCTATAAATCTATCTTTATTACATTGTTAAACGAACATTATTTATCTTTCTCATGCTCTTGCCTAAGTGACCCACTACCGAGTCCAGTACGCTCCGAACAATTCGAAGTATGCGGCACTGTTATGAGTTTGGAACACGCTTTACCGGTGTACGGTACTGAATCATCCTTTCGTTATGTGGATGAAGTCGATTAGGAGGGGTGATAGAGGGAAGTATTTATGAGTCATACACGAACAAAGGCAGGTTCATTCAAAACATCAGATTCCTGTCGCTTTTACTTATTTGCGAAATACAAATACGGCAGAAGAATGAAGGATTAAATAAAACGAAAATTACGAGTATATACCTACTGTCATTTATGGATCTGACGAACTACTGTCCTAGTATTGTGTATAATAGTATATACTTGTTATTATATACTTGTAACGGATATATTAATAAATGGCAGAAAAAGTATCTTTTTGTATCCTTTTTGCTTTGAGATTGATTTCTACTTTTGAATTAAAATCAACATCAGCTTGAAATTAATTAAGAATAAGTTAAAAACTGGCCGATTCATGTCTACACAAAGATGGTGTATTTAACAGAATTAAGTAAATTAACTATTCTGATAATTGCCTCTTATAAGGAGCGATCAGTAAATTTAAAATCGTCTTAGACAAGTGGGACATGCTGGACATTATGATACCTTATAATTGGGTATTTGCCATGTATTTGTATTTTATAAAATTGCATATTAATAATTAGCATCTAATCCACAAAACAGCTTATAAATTCGAAAAAAACGGATCGTAAGGTGTATTTTTAATATTAAAAATGTGAATATTTAAAGGGACCGCCAAAACGCGAACATATTGGCCGTGACGTCAGGTGTCTTGCGGCCGCTTGTTTACATCTGGGGTCAGCGCGTCACGCGTCGACCTCAGCCCGTCAATTTATCAGTTTGTTGTTTGCGTTCATTTTGTGACAAGCGAATTAAAATACTGCAAGAAAAAGTGAAATACTTATGAGTTATAACTTCTGAAGGCATGTACATTGTTATGGAATTTGTGCACAGCGACGAGCGGATCAACGCGGCGGAGATGAGGAACGTAAAAGCAAAAGCAACAGCATAAGTGAACTTTTATCTAATTAACGTAACATTGATAATTTGATCACAGTGGGTTGTTAGAAACAGTATTCTTTGTTAGAAACATACTATTTGTAAACATAAAAATGTAAGAATCAAAAATGTACCCTAAACTTGACATTTATTTTAGAGATCAGAATAAATATAAATTACCATTTATTTTCGAGGCTCTTGCGGCTCGTTTCCGGTCTGACTAACAGTCGAATATATGGGGAACAACGTCGTTCTTTACTATAACATTTCCCTCTATCAACGTAAAAAGCATATAATTATTCATATCCTCTTCAAGCTATAACAAACTGGAAACTGAATGGTAAACACTTATAACCGCAAAAAGAATAATAAAACTTACAGTAAGAATTAAGATGATGTTCACAACAGAAAAACAAACTGCGATTTCGGCATATCACGTCTAGGGGCCTTAAACAACTTTTTCATACGTAGATAATCTCGAAGAACTGTTACAAAAATTTTGTTAGCTGTACTGACTGAAGTACTTTTACAACCATGTACAAACAACACTTGTTTTGTTTTCCACACATAATAGATGCTTGTAAAACTATACAAATCACTTTTTGGTGCAACCTCTTACACACCGTCCTTTGAATAAACACCACACAAAAGCTTTTCCAATACCATTAAACAGCACGCTCCTCGGTAATGTTTACATGACACTTGACGTCACGAGTTGAATAACCTTGAATAGAAGCGTTTTGGCGGTGAATCCTAAGATTCTAATTTCAGACCTGAAATTCTCTACTTACAAATATTTTTTTTTGTTTTTTTTTAACATGGCGTACGATATATATGCACTTCAAGATTTATTTTACGTAATTCTCAAAAAAAGTGATAATACCCAATTAGAAATATAGGTATTGTTTAGTTTTGCAGAAAACCTATACGCCCAACTCTCCCAGTTGCTTCAAAATATAATGGTAGCTAATCCTCTGTTGCACGTTTATTAACGAAAAAGGAAATTCATCCGCATAGCTGATTCCAGCTGGAGAGCTAAGTATGGACGACTTCAACGGGAGAGCGGAATATTGTGACAGCAATGGAAGGATCAGGGAACAACATCATCCGAATAAATATTTTCTGAACCAATTCAATTTAAAGGCTTCTTTAATAGATTTATTGAGTAATTATTACTCCACAACACAAAGTTACGGAAGAAAATATTCCGTTTTCCGATTAATCAATACTCACCCTACAGGGTCATGTCAATCGCCAAAACTACAGCTAAAAAGACCTCAAAAACTGACCATTTGGGCAGATATAAATAAATAAATGGGTTTATTTTCCAACAAAAACAAAAGGCAGAAATCAGCAGTACAAAATACGCTTAATATGGAAATACAAGTAAAAGTTTCTAAATGTTGATGGTATTGTTAGTTTTGTATATAGAGTAAAATTCTATGTAAGTTTTCACACACCGGAGATACAGGGAACCTAGAAGGAACATGCTTTCTGCTCTGCCGAGTATAGATGGTAAGATTCTGATGGATATTTAAACGAGACACATTAAAATTGATTTTACTTAGTAGTCATGGACTGTTAACTAAAACGTACAAAAATTTTATAATCATACTATTGGGGCAAGATTGTAAACAGTTGAATTAAATTCTGTTCAACAGAAGCTGATGGTCATATTCTATCAAAAAATTTTCAAATTTACGCTAAACAGCTTCTATTAGCTGAATGTATAGTGCAATATTAGAAAAGTAAAAACTATTACGAAAAATGAACCCTACGCTTTCATATCCAACCTTACTGATATTTGTGACATGAACATTAAAATTTAATTTATTGCCGAAAAATGCATCTAGATCCTCTATGGTTTGCGCCCCCACTAGCATGATATTATTAATATTGTAAAAATAAAACACATTGTCTAATTTACCGGAGAAACAAACGACACAACATATTAAAATGTTTAAATTTACCGATTGACATTACACAGCTTGACTAATGTATTATTGCTATTTGATTTCATAAAATAGTTTAATACATCCGCAACTAAGAATTTTTGACAACTCAATGCATCGCCAATGTCATTAAAAAGTAGAAACCAGATTGAAGAACATATATAGATAAAGTTGCACTACTTAAATGGCTATACCTTATTACGTAAATATGATGATAACAAAGAAATGAGGGATGATGTAAATCTCCACCAATCTATTTTTTGCAATAAAAATCTGTATAGAAAACAGAATAAATGATGTCGACGTGATGCCGGATAGATTCAACCACCTAATGAGTAAAATATGCCCAGTTGGTAACGATTAATCTTTACTGTCTCAAACGCAAAGTTAGAAAGTACTCATATCGGCCTATAATGTTTTGTATTACTTATGTAAACTTTTTTATGAATTGTTGTAACATGAGCTGTTTTCCTAATGTCAGGAAAAGTAGATGTTTTAAGAATAAGATGAAAGATGGAATTAAGAGGATAGGCTAAGACAATGGCAAAATCTTGTAGTAGGAATCTGGGGATTTGTCGACACTTACAATAAAAGAATTTTTGGCTCTTCTTAAAACTTGCAAAACGGTGTCTCCAGTAATTTCAAAGATTGCCAAAGTATCTGAACAATAGTTTGGAAAACCGTTAACTATGGTATCTATGGTTGCATTGCATCTAGTTTTATAACTCTTGCTAATAATGTTTTAGCATTCTTGTTATTTGAAAACAAAAACAAAATTTCCTAGGATCATTGTCAAGTATAATTGGATACCACATCATTGGCCCAGTCTTTTTTAACCAAAACTGAATAATTAAGTCATTTCGCTACTATCTATACCAGAATGGTTACCTTTCCGAATTTAGTAAATTGAAATATGGTGTACGGAAGTGAGCTAAGAGACTTTGATGGTCTAAAAATGGTATTAACTCCGTCACATCCATTACGACACAGATATAAGGTAACGTCAGCCAGATCTATTTATAGCATGCAGTTCAATATATTACTGCTTTAACTCAACAATACCCATTATGTTTAATTGTAGACATGATAGCGGCTGTGGACATCCCCAAAATTTCTTCCTTACGACCAAAACTAATACACAGTTAATTTTCTTCAGTAATCATAAAAGTTACTCGAACTTTATTCAAACGCATGCCAGCAGACGGCTCAAAAACATCATACTCTTTCATAAGAATTAACTGGTTGCTCTATGCCGATGAAGGTCAGCACTATTTACTGTATTAGTCTATTAGTTTCTAACACCTCTTCATTCCGACCATTTTTTTAATTAAGTTTTTTAAGATACTAATCAGTTTATACTGGTACTGATTGAGTTTCGCCTACTCAAGAGTAGCCAGCAATTAGCCTKGAACCGTTAATGATGCCAGTGACCCGACGCCCACAAAAAAAACTGACCAATTTCGCGATTTCTGGAGCCCATTCATTTATGAATATGGATGAACATTTGCTGATATCCGGCAAAAAAAACTGTAACGGAAACTGCCCGATAACGAACCTAGTCCGGGTGTTTTTCCAGCGCCTGTTAGGAATTTTGACGCTGCGATAGCGTTGCTTCCGGGTATTGAGTCGCCTACAGCGCATCAAGATCCGTCCCTCCATTGTTCCATTAAATGCCTCGAGATAATAAACAAAACCTCCACGGCGATGATGCCAATACGGAGACAGGGAGCCTATTCAGAGTTGCGGTCGCAGCTGCTACTATTAAACGTTTGGCTGTAAGTGACTTGGTTTCCTGCAGCTATCGACCATCCGAGGCGTTCGGGCAACAGCTATAACGGTAGTGTTACCGATACACCACTCATCGCGAAGGCGAAAGCGCTGGTGAATAGTTTATTGCATGCCTCAGGGACGTAACAACAAAAGCCAAGATCGAAGCGAGTTGATACGTGGAACTTTGTTGTATTCGGTTAAGCGGTACGCGGTAGGGAAACGTTGAGTACATTGCAGATTCATGGAGATTGATAAAGAACATAATTGCTGAAAATATTCTTGATTGTTACAATATTAATTCTGTCTCGACGTGGGCGATTAGAAACTAATTTAAAAGAGTTCGTGCTGTCAACTCGAGGTCTTTAACAGTTAATAATTGTAACAAATGAGGAGATTGTGTCTCCAACGGCAGGGAATGTCTGTCTTGGAGGAAGTTGAGGTAGATAAAGTAGCATTTCCAAATCTATGTTTCCTTATTACCATTGTTAATGACCATTTACCACTTTTGATGTTTTTAAGAAGGCGTAGAATGGCCACTAAAAATTCGTTAAGTATTAGTTTCAATTATGAGATTCTGTTTGCCATTATAACTCGCAATACTGTATTCCCAGCTCACGAGCTGTACTATCTAAGCAAAAATGTGACATAAGGAAGAAGTCGCCATACCAACCGTTTGATGGCACCGCCTGCCAAGCGTATTTATCAGGAATGCAGCTCCTTCGTTCTGCCATTATTTAGTAAAAACCGAATAAGCAAATCTGATTCACTTTTTTGACTGCTTTTGAAAAGAGTCAAGTGAGGCAAATTTCTATATTTGTTTCCGTTCACTAGTAAAAGGTGTAGAGAGTTTACTCTTTTTTGAAAAAGTTACAAGGCTGTATTTTTGTTGGATCTGCAAATAAAGAAAAACTGTCCGAGGAAAATTCAGCTTCGGTCTTTCTTATTCTGGCTGCTTTAAGTAGCTAATCTAGTTATACTGTGTCGCAAGTTATAGTGGCAGGCGAAGACGTCTACATGCGTCATTAAAATTTAACGGAATGAGGACCCTTAATCATCCCGCTTTATATATTTCTACACCCGATATTTGCTCCGCTTGCCTGCAACTACCAATTTTTAAAATTAGTCCGTCAGCCCTTACGACGTACTTCAATTTTCAATAAAAATGGACATTACATTGCCGGGTTTCTTTCCATATGTTACCGCGTTCGGTTTTCGGTCCTTACCTGTCTTCTTCATATTTCAAGGCGTACAAATAAATGCCAAGTATATGTATAAAGCTTTAATCAGATAATAGAATTTTTAACAAAAAAGATTGCATACAATACTTATTTTAGATGAACTTATAAGTTAAGGCTAATGGTTCTTGTATTTAAAAAAATAGTAATCCAATTCTGCTTTCCTCATATTATTCAAGTAGTTCTACAGAGTTCCCTGGATGATGTAACAGGATGTGCAATAGGTAATTGTTTCTGTAATTTCGAAATGTAATTGGTGGATTGCGTCGTACTTTTTATTAGTCTAAAACGTGCAAAATAAGTTGTTTGGTGTTCTATAAAACAAACTGTACAACCACCATAGAATAGAGTACCTTATTGAAAATATGAAAAAATCCACCAAAAAAAGTAGTTGAGGAACATGGACTGCTAGCCATTGTAACAGTTGTCTCGAGTTGCTGTTGTTGGGCGTAATTTCGAGTTACACTTTACAATAAAAAAAAACAAAATTTTAGGTTCGACTTCTCGACTGAATTTTTCGCTCCTTTGGCATATTTTTAATGAGTTTCTGTTTGTCATCAAGCTTCGGTGTCAAATAATATAGAAACTCCAGAACGGGATTATTAACACACAACGGTTTACTGATAATTAGTAAAAAAATTCGGTCGTTTCGAAACATTTGATGTATTTCTCTCTATTCAGGATTCACAAACAAAACAAGCTCTTTCGGCTTGGCTTTCAGCGTTCCATTCCACATTGTTCTCGTACGTGTTTATCCCCTTCAATTTATTATGTAAACACGTGTATATCAGGTGAAAACTATGTTAAATAGATGCAATTCGCAATTGTGATCTACGATGCTCGCGTAATGTAATTAGGTTGATTCATTAAATTCGAGGAATGAATTGCTGCAATGCAGCGTCTGTAGAAATTAATCTTACCGTTATTAAAGTATATTTAATTTACGCTGGCTTATCTCCTAAATATTACAATAAAGTTGCTTTAAAAAGTGGGTAAGCACGCAATTAACGAGTAAGTCAAAATGGATGCAACAAAAAAATTGTGTTTTCTTCTGCACGGAAATTTTTATACTTATGTTTTAATTAATTAATTAATTAATTTGACGTTACCAGATTTGGGAATTTCGATTAAAATTTATTGATCTAACGATTAATTTAATACAATGAATCTCACGAAGAACAAAACGCTGAAACAGTTATATTTATATAGTTATATTTTGCACTTCCAGGACGGAATATACTGATTTAATCCTTTTTTATAGAGATAGAAGTAACGTTTTCAAATACTATGGATTAAAATTTTTAAAATGCCTATTAGAAAATGTAGCCACAACTATTTACCCAATCGTTGTCTCATTGCCAAGAACAAATTTACAATGATTTAATGTGCAAAAATTAAGGGTCTGAAGCTTCATTTCATAGATGATAAAAATCGACAATATGGTCCCCAAAAACACCTGACAAAATATAATTTTTACAGGGTTTCGTGTATTTTTTAGCCCTTCATATGAAATTAATCTTACCGTTATTAAAGTATATTTAATTTACGCTGGCTTATCTCCTAAATAYTACAATAAAGTTGCTTTAAAATGTGGGTAAGCACACAATTAACGAGTAAGTCAAAATGGATGCAACAAAAAAATTGTGTTTTCTTCTGCACGGAAGTTTTTATACTTATGTTTTAGTCGTCTAATTTGACGTTATCAGATTTGGGAATTTTGATTAAAATTTATTGATCTAACGATTAATTTAATACAATGAATCTCATGAAGAACAGAACGCTGAAAGAGTTATATTTATATAGTTTATATTTTGCACTTCCAGGACGGAATATACTGATTTAATCCTTTTTTATAGAGATAGAAGTAACGTTTTCAAATACTATGGATTAAAATTTTTAAAATGCCTATTAGAAAATGTAGCCACCACTATTTACCCAATCGTTGTCTCATTGCCAAGAACAAATTTACAATGATTTAATATGCAAAAATTAAGGGTCTGAAGCTTCATTTCATAGATGATAAAAATCGACAATATGGTCTCCAAAAACACCTGACAAAATATAATTTTTACAGGGTTTCGTGTATTTTTTAGCCCTTCATATGAAATTTGTAAACAAAAACGGCATAAAATATTAATTTTGACTCATTTTTTGTCTGTGATACGCAAAACTGTCAGCATTTTCATACCTGTCACTGTCAACTGATGTTTAAATCACTGACGAGTCTCATAGTTTCTAGAAGCACAGTAAAGTAAATGTAATAAAGGGTACGAAGCTTCCGCTTTTCAACTTTTCTAAATATATTATAGCTGAATATTTAGTTTTAACTTAAGCTATTTGTTATAGTTAAAAATTCGTATGTCAGTTTGCTACTATTTAAGCAAGTCCCAGAGAAAAAATACGATGCTGGTATAATAAAAATAAAATGTGGTGTGTTAATTAATTAGAAAACAAAACCTGCTATTTTGGAAGGTAAATTAGAGGTACGAGTCGCCATTGATTGGAATCAATTATTTCGCGATAATGCTGATTACGTCGTTTATTACAAAAACGATGTGGTTGCATCTTGTATAGGCCGGGACTAGTGCAATATTCGTATAAAGTACAATATTGTCACGCATCACGGACTAAACAAGATGCAAAAAGAAGGACGTCCAAATCGCCGTTTGTTCCGTTACGAAGCAATGACGATTAAACAACAAAATTACATGTTGCTAGTCGAGAACGGCAAAATCAGCGCGCTTAAATTCAATCGCCGTTAGTCGAAATTATCACCCGTGGAGAATTCAGGAAGCCCTCGGCGAAGCCAACGAGGTATTAAGAACATAATTTCGAATGGTTTTTCGTGTGCAGGCGAAGAGAATTTTTTGCTGGGAGGCGTAGTACATGGCGACGTGTGTGAATAATTGTTGATTATTACGGTAAAATACACGATTATCTTGCTAAACAAATAGCTGTAACTAATAGCAGCAAAAAATGGTGTTACTAATTTATGGAAAATTAATCGCATACACGTACATGGTATTTATTGTACTTGTAACACAGTGTAATGGAAATCAAGGATGCATTAATTATAATTATTCCAAACAATATTATCATTTCACATATCCTTTATTGAGCGAATTATATCATCAACTCAGTCAACCACTTTTTGATTTCTGGAAGCAAGTAACTCGGCTCGAATTAGTACAATTCACCTTCATCACATTACGGATTTCTATTCCAGGTGTTTGTTTTTACTAAAATTTCTTATAGTTTTTGTAGCCTTTTACTTTTTAAACTCCATTTAAAACCATTGTACGTCATTTGACGCAAGTCCATTTGTGTCATCTAAAATTCCAGTTTGCTTCAAAACATTCTGTTTACTTTATTACGTTTCCTGCATCCTAATTGATGATCCAATTTCTTCTAAGGTATCTTGTCCAAACTACTCGTACAACATTATGAAGTGCAAATAGAATCTGTGGAGGATGAGGTAAATTTTGCAGTCTTCTACTTATAATGCACCAGATGTATCCAGTCATGGCCACCTCTTACTCCAACTCTCTTAAAGGCGGCCATGATCCACTGTATCTCTGGCTACGTGGTTATGCATTTTCTTCTCGAAAAATTGAATTGGGCAAGGTCTTGAGGTTGTATCGTGCTCTTTTCCTGCGTCACTCTAATCGGTTACGCTTTTCCAATAATAATTATCGGCGTTAAACTAGTGGACGCATTATGTGTTGCAATTGTAATCTGTATTCATAACTGATTAAATACTTGTCAAAATATATACACTGCAACTTCTGAGTCTACGTACTCTTCTTTGCCGGAAACTAGATCTGCAGAAAGCTATAGAAGAAGATTAACCCATCACTACCATTATTCACGATGGCATCATCATCAGCAAAAAAAGCTCTTTAACTAGAGTTTTAACAATAAATATAACATCGAATCTCCTTTACACGTGTTGAGGTTAGTAACAAACAATAGAAATTAAAGCAGTGCAACCATGAAACCCTGACTAACTCCAAGGTTTATGGCTTAAGTGCCAAGAGTTTTGTGACTTGTGTCCAAAGTCTAAATTTCTCCTTCAAACAAGTTACTGCAGACACTAGGTATTTAATTGCATCTGTTGTTGTGTCCTTGCTTCTCTGAACTAATATTTATAAAGTAGTCTATTGTATATACTCCAGATGTTTGAGTAACTGATTTTATGTTACTTGTTCTACAATATACAACGGTATTGCATATGAGGATACGATCTCTGACAAAGCGGAATTAGCGTGTCTTAGTTCGGCGTTCAGAGACAGACGTTGCATGAATTTAGCAATCGATTGTACAGGGTGTCCAATTTTCGTTGTAATTGTAGGGTATCTAGGGAAATATTAATGCTAGAGGGTTGCGGTTTCGACATTACTTTATTACTTTTTTGTTCTAAGTTGAGCTGTACCATCGACACTTTTGTAACGTCTTTTGTTTTGAAGTGATAGCCAACTTTTGAAAAATGTAACACTTCTTCAACTTTCAATATTTAGCTTGGGTGTGTAGATAGAAAAAACTGTACGGATAGTTTTTATAGATATTTTTATTTTTAATCCAGTGGGGTACCCAAAAATGTTTTAGGAGGTCACATTTTTGAGATGTAACAGAAGCTTGCTATTTTTTTTAAATGGAAACCATAGTTGGTTTTTCTGTGATTGAAAAGTTAATCAGATTTTACGTTTACATCCAGGAGGCTATGGAATAAGAGAGCACGCGATATAATGTATATTATTAAGTAAAAATTATAATCCATTAAAATAATACATGCATATTTGAATACATACTATAAGATTCCTAAGAGCCCTGATAATTTTTTTATCGGTAATCTATGAGGCCATTTAACTAATGAAAATAATTGTTTTTTTTTGATAAGCACCTATGCATTGTTTATCGTCAAGTATTTACATCAATTTTGACGGAAAACGTAAAATCATTAAATTATTACAAAATCAAAAAAATAGGTCTTTTCAACCATAGCAAAGCCAACTATGGTTTCCATTTTAAAAAAAAGCAAATTTGTGTTATATCTCTAAAATGTGGCCCCCTAAAAACATTCTGAGTACGCCACTGGATTCAGAATAAAATTATCTATAAAAAATGCCTGTACGTTTTTTTTGTGTCTACATAGCCAATCGAGGCATTGAGAACTAAACAAATATTACATTTCTCATAAGTTGGCTGTGGCTTTAAAACAAAAGACAATACAAAAATGACGATGGTACAGCTCAACTCACAACAAAACAGTAATATACAGTAATGTCGAAACCGCAACGCTCTAACATTAATGGCTACCGAGATACTCTGCAATTATAGTGAAAATGGGACACCCTGTACATTATTATTGCATAAAACTTGACTGGCTATACGTACCTACAAAAAAATGTACTAAAATATTGCAGTTGAAGTCACAGTCGTACTAATCATGTATATAACTGTATGTATATAACTGTCAGATTTATTTATTAGAAATCACTTTGTTTGTTTAGTCTGAAGAAAATATCAAATTGTGCTTACGTTGCTGAACGAAAACATCCACTTCTAGTAAGTATAATTGACTAAACACTTATTTTTTACTTATGTATTTTATATAAGATTAGCGCTCTCAACAACGCAAACAAATTAGATGGGAATTGGACACAAACTTTTAAGGCAAGCAAAATTTGTATAAAATTTTGACATTGTTATTGCTGTAATCTAATTATGTTTTTAAATAAAACTCGTTGTTCGCTAAACCATGTATATTTGTAACGTGTTTTATTTTTACGTAGCGAGCCAATGGTTGCGAATAGAATTTTTCAAACAAACTAATTTCAAACTGTAAACTTATGATTTCAACATATTCTACCACTGGAAATTTAGTTGTATGTGTATGTAGGAACGCACCTATTATTTCATTGGATTTATGCTTTTTTTCGTGTTTTCCCAAATTGCAATCCCATCCACATTTTATCAGTAGCAGTTAATGGCAAAAACTTACTATCGGAATCTACTAAAACTAACACAGAAGGGTATTCATCTATCTCTAGCATTATTGCTCTGTATTTTAGCAAATTTGGTACTACTTCTCTTCTAGCGAACTTCCTAGTTAATATCTCTGCTTAAACCCATAATACTTCACACAATTTTAGACAAATGGCAGATTACATTTCATTTTCACGATGGTTTTTAAGTTACAAGAAACTAATGTACGCAAAAATGTACGTACGTCAATGAAGTAATTATTAAAAACATCCAAGTGCCTAGAGATTTTTTGCGGCACTGTTTATAGCTGATATCTGGTTAATATAGTGCATCAGATTATTGTTCAGTTATATCAAGTGCGAGTCTCCATGATGCGTCGAGTGCAAGCTTGTGTGGACAATAATGGACTACATTTTGAACATCTTCTGTGACGAAGCTATGTATGAGTTTTTTGTGTTTGTCCCGTACCGACCTATTCGAACGGACATGCGCTTGAACTTTTTTGCTTTGGTTAGTTTTAATCTTGAGTGATTGTGTTTGTTTTGGGAGTCAGTGACGCCGAATGGTGTCCGGATTTGGCAACTTTATTTTTTCAAGAAAATGAACAATACTATCGATATATTGTTTTCATATGTTGTTGAGATGCTGTACTTTAAGACATCACTTTCACAATCACGTTGTAGTGTTGCGGCATCGAAAACCAATGTATTTAGCACACTTTTAGATGTCTCATTAAAACTGAATAAACATCTGTACTGGTACCAAGATTGATTTGATTATGTGGCATTAGCATGCTATAAAAAAGACAACTAACGCTCGGTAATTACCAAAAATCCATGCAAAAACATGAAGACACTTGATAAGCCTACAGCTTCGCACAATTCTCGCTAATAAACGTTCCTTTGTCAGGAATGGCTGTGTCGAAATTAGCTTTATTACAAACAACACCTTTGTTCGCTAGCAAAAGACCGACAAGTAATGACGAATGGAGTTTCACACACGTGTTTGAGTATACCGCTAGATATTCAGGCAATGCAGGTATCTCTGTTTTCACACTTCGCCTTGCGATTGTTGACTCACTGGAGTTACATATTATTCATGTGTTGATATCGGTGTTTATTGCTGACCAGATAACGGACCATGTCCTTCAAGTTGATTATTGTCAAAAATATGTGTGGTTGCAATCATTAAGTCCCCGTTACTGTCTAATCCCGCTACCAGCATATAGCAATTTGCTTTTTAGTAATGTGCAGTTCACACATAGTACAAATTATATCTAATTCTGTTTATAGATGGTAATCGTAAAAAACTATTTCTTATCTGATTTTCTGGGACCAGTAACCACAAGAAATACAATCTATTGAAAATCCAACTATAGAAATAACGCTTTTGATATACTCATTCTGAAGGTTCGGCTACATATCAGTAACTGCAATTAGTTTGTTTACAAATTTTAGTTTCAAATACCAACACATACAGGAGTCAATGTTTACCCTGTTACGTATAACTTTAACTAAACTTTTGATTATTCTGTACTGATGGTAGAGTTATGCTTGCGATTCCGAAAGATATCATACTTGAGGCGATTTGTCTTAAATGTACATTAGCTTTGTTGAATATTTTTAAGCAACCACAATTATAATTAGGATAAATCTGCTACGCATCGTTTTTCATAACATCTAACATTAAGTGTAGTACATACCAAAAGAATAATAACTCAAAAATACTTCAAGATGCTCTGTTACATACTTGAAGATATGTTTGTTTTAGTAGTGTCAACTTCTATAAGTTCGCAGAAAAAGCAACTCAGTTACTTTGGGTTATCATCATTGGTATTCCATTCTCTTCCTTGCACAATGAATTTAATTCTATGGGTTCGTTTAGTTACAGAATTTTTCTCAAGATCACTTTCTTTAATCTTTTTTAAGCGGTATTTATCGTCTCAACTAAATTTTTAGAAAAGAACCTCCTGAAAATTGTCAAGTTGGCTCGTACAGATAGGGAGTCGTATGGAATACTTCATACTTATCTTTGCTTCTAATTTTGTGTATTTCCCTCACGAAAGTGGCTACTAATTTCTTTAGTGTGTTCTGTACTGACTATTATAACATTTAGTATATTGGGTATATGGGTTGTTAATTCAACATCTTAAGTTTTAAACTTTGAATTTGTTCTCGGTAAATAAATGTAGGCACGTTGAAAATAGAAACTAAAAAAGAAAAATACATTCTCATTATTATTATTCGCTGCTTGTTTTGTATGCTTCTAAAACGGGGTGGAATGTTTCTCATTTATTAAAATGTGTTCAAGTAATTATGTATAATAAAGTGGCATGCCAGATATTCATTAATACTTATAATAGCCTACGTTTCAGCTAAGTATATTTTTCGCTTGTGTTTAGCTGTTACATCAATGGATTTTCCTGCAATATGTTTAAAACAGTTTTCAAATAAACTAATCAGAGAGCACCATATGAAATAGTTGTGATTTAAGAGATGTAATCTTTGGCCGTCAATTGTTGTCCATTGCAGAAATTACATACTTCACGACAAAAACTATGTATTTTAATAACAATATTATTATTTACCAAACTTTTTTCATACTCAATATTCGTGTGATAATGCACGTATTCGCGGTTCTACGAAATTTTAGAGAAATTGCCAAAATATATCGCAAAAAATCCCAAGAAATAAATAAGCGCGAATACCGTGTTTCTGCAATACTGTACCATCCTTCAGGTACCTGATTTTACACAATTTTATGGTAAGTAGAAATCCAGTGCCCAAAATTTTGTACACATATTAACCAATTGAATTTGAAATGTAACGATAATGTTAGTATTCCAAAGCTGTTTCTCATATCAGGTCATAAAAAGTTATAATAGTAAGCTTCTGTTTACCAGAGGTTTAGAGAAAACCTTCTAAAAATTTATTTCGATTTCTATCGATAATTGATACATGTTAAATTTTGTATTTGTACTCTTGAATATTAATATGACTCTTGTAAAATATGTTATTCTGTTAGAGTAGAATGGTAGTTTAGGGGCACAGACATCGTATATCTTACACGAATCTTGTCCTCTGTCCATGCGTATATTTATATTGTTTTGTTACCTTAAATACATACATGTAATACACAAAAATACACGAACTAAAAGAAAGATATTCGGAAGGATTCGCGAAAGACATGGAAAGAGACATGTATGCTTCCCAGCGAAAAATATGGGGAATGTCAAGAAAGAACAAACTAAAAGCAAAAGATACTACACAAACTAGCAAAATTACGAAATCGAAGTGGGAAGCATATTTTGAAAACCTATTTTGTACAGAAGAAGAACCGGAACAACACAACTCCGACATAAACTAGGAAACAGTAAGAAACATTTTGACATCAAAAGTCGCAATTGTCCAGGGCCTTATGATACAACAAATGAAATGTTAAAGTATGACGAGCAAAGAAGAAGACAAGTATTCGTTGCTATTATTACTATCCTTATATCTACATTATTACTCCACTACCGATATACGACCAATTCGAGGAACTAACTGCACAGGACATACGTTGGATACAACGAAAGTGTCTTTAATTGCATAACGCGAAACGTAATTTTCGTCCATTTAACTTCTCCGTGCAAGAGCTGTTAACGTCGAATCCCGCCATGCAAATAAAACGTAAACGTCCAACAAAAGCCCGTATGTTTCCGAACAAGAACCTTTTGAAGCAATTAGGTTTAATGTCATCGCACGTTGTAACAGAAGTGGGTCGAGCAACCTATAAATATGCGCTTAGCAAAACGGTAAAATATTCAGCACGGAATGCCACACAGGGACGGAACAATAAAAACAATTAGCGGAAAGATACGTTTTCCCGATCGTGAAAAACGACGCGTCTGTTTCCCCCATTATTCCGGCACAAAAGGAGGCTTTGTGCCTGTTCGGAGTCGCTCGGTTTTTGTGTTGCCCTACCTGACTATTTGGGAGACCGGCGAAACCTTATTATGTCGGCCAATCCGTTTCCGGCAAAATCTTGTTTTTGTCCCACGTAGTTTGACCGATGGAGTTTAAACGCGCTTACAATTCTCTCCTATAAAACCCAACAACTGCCGAAATGTCTATTTCGTGGAGAGGATATGATGGAACTGTAATTATAATTTTTTTAGAAAAGTCAAAAGAACTCTTGTAGACACCAAAGAGTCTCTGTCAGTGATTCTATAACATGGAACAGACAAATACAGAGAAGTATGCGCAAACCAAGCCAGCATAAGTACTTATTTGTTAACGGCAAGAAGAATATATACGCACATGGCACATTAACTAAAACGCGATAAAATTAGGCACTTATAGTAATAGGTTATATAATTTTTATATTTAAACGCAACAAAAAAACAAATACTATATTTTCCGATGTTACCTCGAGCCATATTTACACTTACACTTACTTACACTAAGGTGGCATATCAACTTCTAAAATCCTTTTAATGCACTTTGTAATGAAGATTAAGAGTAGGGATAAGTAGGTTAGTCATTAAATGTAAGTGTGGGTAACAGTAGAAGAAAAATTTAGTGTTCTTTAGGGAACCTGCCACAATCACAATACCTTAAAAAGCGAGAATCGGTGCGCATTCCTGAACAACGTAATAACAGATAGTTGCTGCTTCACTGTGCAAATGGACGCCCCATGTACCCCGAAAGTCAGGGCTACGCTGAACTCAATAATCAGTACACCAACAATATGACCAGAGCTTGGATGTTCCACAGTAAGTGTTTCATACAGTGAAATAAAAACATACCGTATCTTAGAACAATAGCAAGAGAGGATATGGAAGAACCTTGACTTCTTTAATATATATATTTTAGGTTTTTTCTTGTATACTGAACCAACCAATGCATAAACAGTATGAGTACTTTTTTCGAAGAGGAAGTTTTGTACGTTTCGTATTTGTTTCAAATACCTACTTGGTAGAAACCAATGTTAGCCGACTTGTAAGTTTTCCCTACATATGTATGTAAAACATTCAGCAATTTTCGTTGTTACCGCATAAAAACTAGAGCAGGTGCTAATTTGAAAAACAGCTTGGGTGGAGCTCTGATCCTTGTTCTTTCTATATAATTGTACCGAACTGTAAAAACTAAGACGAAATTTTTATATGTACAGGATGTGTTTTATAGTGTTTCCCAAGTCAGGAAGACAAGAAGTGCAAAACGTTTCGCTAATATGATTATTATGAAACGTGTTATTTTATTACTTTTACTTATGCGGATATAATACGCTTGAAAGATCGATTTGCATTTGTCAATGACGACAAGTTTGAAAAATTTATATAAACTATACCAAGTCCAATGGCACTGCACTTCCTCGAGGTATTTTTAGGGTTATATTCGAGGTTACATTCGATGCTGTTCAAATTATTCCAATATTATAAAATTTATGTTTAAAAGGCGAAATACCTCTGGTTATTCTATATTCGAAGCTAATACWTAATTTTTATAATAAAAGTCTGCAGTGAACACATTTCAAAAACAAAGCACTTAGTTAAAATCCCACACAATATCGCTGCTTATGTTCATTATCTTGAAAATCATTTCTCAGTTAAACAAAGACATACATTTTCTTAGAACAAATATGTCTGTCCTGTTTATATGTCCATACATTTGGTTTAAATCTATATTATATTATACATTTCGTGACATGCTAAACCACTGCAATTTATGTACAGGTACAAGGCTGATAAATATATATCATTCTATACCTACTTCCGTTATAAAACTCGAGCGACTTCTGAAACTCGTTATTTTCAACTGTAAGGTTATCAATGTTTATTTAATAATATTTGACATTAGATTAAGGTTCAAACTTTAGGTGTCGTTCCAGAACTGAGTCGTGACGTGAAATTAAAATAAATCTCATACATCTTGTATATATTCAGAAAGAGAAACATATCAGAGCTTCTAACTCGCCAATAATTCTTAGAAACGCACATGAGAAAACGCGTTCGTTTGTTGGGTAATGTAATTCACTAGAACAAATTGACATAAKCTAAACATGATAA
Source organism: Rhyzopertha dominica (assembly GCA_025024175.1). Taxonomy (NCBI): domain Eukaryota; kingdom Metazoa; phylum Arthropoda; class Insecta; order Coleoptera; family Bostrichidae; genus Rhyzopertha; species Rhyzopertha dominica. The sequence goes on along the minus strand of QCXZ01000053.1, from coordinate 13,881,188 downwards.
GGAGAATACATGAAATATTATTTAACTAAGTAGTTGCTGCTTGAATAGCCTCCGGTATAGTATTCTGCAATATTATATCTTATTAGTAGATGTTCTGTTTAACAATCTGGAGCAGTAACTTTCAATAATAGCCAAAAGTTTTCTTGTGGTTGCTTCAACGTACACTAATCGAGTTTTAATTGTCAGGATAGACGTTACCAAAGCGACCCCGACCTTAGATAAATTGCAATTGAATAAACTAATATAAAAAAACAAATTACAAACAGTTCAATATTTTATCCACTTTACTATAGAAGCAGAAGGCTTTGGATTCTAATTGGCCACTCTTAAATAGAAACATTTGAAAAATATTAATTTTCATACGATGTCAAAACTAAAACATGTGTCTAACTTTAAACAAGTCATGAAGCATGGAAAGCCGCCAACAAACCAAGTAAATTATGTAATTATAGATGTTATTAACTGATATACCTTGTTTTGAAACAAAAATGGCAAATCAGGCTTTATCCAAAGTGACAGCGTGTTAATTGAACAATAACTGGTTTGCTAACAAGGAATCAGTATTTGCTTTACAACTCCATAAAATGGATTAAAATCGTTAATACATGATAGTCTATAAGACTAGATTAAGGTGTAAGTATCCTACAGCATACATGACTGAAAATTAAACACGGATTTCGTCAATACAAATAATTTCATATTTTCCACGGACTAAATGAAATTAAGCCAAAATTGATTTTACCCATACCGGATAATTGGTATTAGGTTATTAAATTATGCCAAATATTATTTTTAGAACAAAAAGGCTGTAATTTATTTTTGTGCGGATATAAATAATTATAAGGATTAATACTATCTGTACAATGGATCTAGTGAATTAGTAATTTAAAGATCAGCCTGGTCATTAAAAGCGTACAAAACATCTGCATAATGAAACCAACAGTTACCCAATAAGGAAAACAAGTTTTCCAAAAAATGTCATTTTCAAGGTTATTCGTCGACAATTCAACTAAAAGCGTTAAAGGGAGGAACCGAGGTAGGAACTTATGGCTAACAGATTTTAGTACGAAATTATTATTGTTATTAAAGTATTAAGCAAATTCAAAAGGCGTAACAGATTTTTTGTAATTAAAACTACCCTGGATTTGACAAATAGACTTAAAAATTTTAAAAACCAAATGATTAGGACCTTGTTTCTTTGGATGTGAACAGTTTGATTACTTCCATCCCTCCAAGTTTTAAGTAATCTACTTAACCAAAATTGCAATTTCATTATTACATAATATGGTTTTGTTGACGGAGTATGAGTTAGATAATTTTTTTGCTTCAATAATAAAATTTTATACTGGTTCATCCACTTTTAGCTCAATGATTAAAAGCAGATAGAGTCACAAACACGTGTTTATATAAAATTTAAAATACCTATATAAATATATAAATTTAAAAATTAGTTCAATATCACTAATTTTAATAAAAAAAGATTCAAACTTTTCCATGAGTGATTGCAACTCAGTTTAATTTGAACAAAACTGCAAGATGTTTTTTTTTTATATTGGAAGTAAGGCTGAACATTTAAAACAATTTGAAAATTCGTCATTAGCTAACCACTTGTTAAATAAACACCTTCACGTTAGACTAATTCATTGCATTTTTGCAATAAATCATCAAAATTTTATTATTTTAAATGATTTGTGTAGGTAATTTCAATTTTTCAGTACTAAAGTATTTTGAACTACATCTTAAATATTACTACACTACGTCTATATTGTTTGGTTACTTCTAACTATCAGGCTATCAAAACTAGTTGTAAGAGTATATTTTGGTTTCTTATTTTTGGTACTGGAGGTGACTAATAGGTAGCTTACAATGCTCTACAATGTTGTAAATGAATTCTGAGATTTAATTTTTAAAGAAGACTATTTAAATCTAAAGTTGTATTAATGGAAAAAGGATTATCAAAATGCAAAATTTCACAGGTAATTAGATTTAACAACTTTATAATTTGTGACAAGGGGAGTTCAACCATAAAATGATTGATCTAATAAAAAAACGTTTACCAATTTTGGGTAGTAATATTAATTCTACCTAGATAGAATGATCCACTACCTTTGTTGTGAATCCGAAGTTTTTTTTATAAATAAGAACATGAACCATCGAAATTTTCACCTTATTCCTTGGTTGTTTTCGGTCCACTTCTACTCATGTTTGAAAAAGCTTTTTTAGTTTAGTGGAGAGAATTGTTTTCTCTTACTTTTTCAGTTTTCTCTTTGGTGTCACTTTTCAAAATAAGATTTTTATAAGAATAATTGATTTGCCCTTCTGTCGTGATTGAGAAAACATTCATATGGATTATAAAATTGCAAGATTTTACCAAAACTTCTGTGAAATGTATTAAAGTGGCCAAATACAAGCTATCATTTCCTCCAATAGACAATGCTTCTAAACGTGTCGAAAGCTACCTACTGGCTTCGTAGGATACTCCGAAGACAAAACAGTCGTCAGTCATGGAAGGATGTAAAATGTTTGTAATTAGTTAGTTCGGGTGTTATCGACAGAACTTCTGTTTTGTAGATTTAGAGGAAACTCTTTCAACTTGGTCTTGAATTGTTTTCCATGCTTAGTCACGAAACTGACGAGTAAAATGCGAATTTGATCAGCAAAGTCAACAACATACTTATCCCATCTGTGCGATAGAATACCGTATATATAAAACCCAAATTTGGCAAGTGTCATAAGAAACTGGAACTATCTGTGTCGAGTATTTTAACTGGAGTTGTCAAGGAACTATCAAATCGCGATCTAACCGGAGGCCATTCCAGAGGTGAACTACCTTAGCTTATCTAAATCCACGGCATTCTACAACAACACGTTGGAGGTTGTCGCCTGAGTCATAAACAAAGCACAATACGCCTAAACAATCCAATAATAGTTATTTACGTCCCTGTTTGTTCGTAATCGTCTGTGTCCGAGTTCAAGTGAACGAACTTAGGTTTAGATACGTACCAACGTTTCCCCGATAATCCAAAATTTAACACTGCACTTTCAGTTTTGCACAAATCCTCATCCGAAAAAAGCTACTTTTCCCATCCAGCAGTCCGTGTGCGAGAAACAACTGCCCGTGAATCACCGGACCCACTCTCTGTTGGGGTCAGCCCAGCTGGTCACTGCACTACCCAGACTGACTCGTAGCTGCACCAAGGTGCAAAAAATCCGCGTTGCTACCACGTGGCCGAAGACACGTCTTCGACTCTTCGGAGACCGGAGGTCGACTGCCACAACCGTCGAACGACGTCCTGTTAAAATCTATATACGACCAGCCAGCTGTCCATCGGTGCTTACCATTATGGTAGGGGTACAAAAAGGGCATTATGTTTACACGGCGGCTCCGACCGATCGGGCAGATGTTCGGAAGGTGATACGCTTAATCTGTCATTGCGGCGCACAAAGGCGAGGTAGGTGCGCTGAAGAAGACTGCCTTTCTTCCAGGAATTCGAGATAAACGATAGATTGTCATTGTTTGTGTTTGAACATGTTGCTTTTGATGTAAATTTACCAATAATTGGAAAGAGTTTGATACAAATCGGATGTAATCGTATCACCCTGTGGGTCTTTCTACTAGCTGGCAAAATGTGTACGCTTCCTAAAATAGGAATGGCCGTCGTGATAACAATAATAATTCAGTTAAAGACAGACGCATACAGTTTACAACAAATACAATTAGAAACCCAAGGTCTCAGGAATTTGGTTACCAACTTGAAGTATGAGTTGATTTACTTTTACCCTATGCTTAGTGCTTCCATTGTGCCTGACTGTGTTTCATAAAAATCTACAACAACATTTATGGTTTTCAAACTATGGCCGTTGTGATTCTTGTGGCCAACTTCGCACTTAGCGAAATTTAGCATTTCTGTTAGCATCAGCCCTTAGAGCTTCGTTGGTGCTTCATGGCGCTTCAAGAATTGTCATTTAGTCAGTATGTGCCCATAATAATTACTTTATAGCTATGAGGTCTAGCCACAGACATGAAGCATAAATGTCAACTTTTCTTCCAGTCTTTAGTGCTTGGATTGTGTTTCATTGTGCTTCATGAGTTAACTTAGTCACACGAACGATTTTTGGTTAAATACATATTTTTATATTTGGAGGTTAGCCACCAAATTAAAGCACAATTCCCTACATTTTACTAACCTTTACTAAGCTAATAAATTTCTTGCGGTTGAATGTGTTAGGTATTTACGGACTTTTACTGATGAATATCAACTTATTTTCAATAATTTAGAAGAGTATAACAAGATGAGGCTGATTTGGTAAAAAATGTTCGAAACGTTTTTATTAGTGTATGACAGTTCTCTATAGTAGTGCAATTTTCAATTATACTTTGTTGGAAAAAACTGAACAAGCTCCACCTCTCACCTTCAGTTCTCATGCAAGGATGTCCTTGCATATCCTATTCCTAGATAGGCATATTCTGACAAAGCAGCATTACTGCATCGATAAGTTGAAAATGGTCTTATTCGAGAGCTGATAATCGCATTTTTATCATGTGCAAACTTAGTGATGCAATAACTAAACTTCGTAAAAAATTAACAATTATTTTAGCACAAAATATGACGTATACTTATTTGAAAAATACATCAGGGTCTAGTTGAATCTTTTATATAAACAGATAGGCATTCATTTATCTCTAAATATTCAGTTGTCCTTAAATGACGTTTTTATTTAATAGGTGGGTCTTCTTCTATCGTTATCTCAAACATATCTTTTCTCTTTCTTCATAGGCCGTGCTTTTATACATTTGCCCTTCCTTTAACGTTCTTGCATCTGGTTTCTTTCGTAGCTGTCCTAGGACGTTATTTATTTTGTCATTATTTTGACGTCTGACGGTACCTTTCTATATGCCTATGCAATGAGTACTTACTACGATAATTAGAATTACACTAAGACTGTAATTGACTCAGTACTGCTATCTGAATAAGAATTTGTGTGCCAAGTAAATATGTCCGGAAAAAACTATATATTGAAAATATTTTCACAATGTCACAGAAAAAGTGAAATGTGAAACATTACAGAATGAGAGGGCGAACCTAACTTAGTGGTTGTAAACATCTGCATTTAATTGTGCAGGGGTTGGTAAAAAACATGGAATAACAGACCCATTTCTGTAAATCTGAAATAAACAAAAGTTTTTATGCTAATTAGTTTTTATTTTTGGCATACTTTCTGGTTTTTGTATGCCAACGCCTTCCATGGCAGTGTATTAATTTTGTTTTTTTATTGCAAATCCCTGACAGATGTGATGTTTATTTTGTTTAGTCTGTTACCAAAGCTTTTGTTTAGAATAGCATTTTCAAAACGACAAAATTGTTATTAAAGCTGGTCGTGTAAAGCATTTGCAGTCAGTTTGGCAGTATTTGTTGAAATTCGTGTCTGATTCTTGCTTCCAGCTCTGGCAAATTTCCTCCATAGAAAAAAATTTCATGGACTTAAATCCAGCGACAGACGAACATGAACTCCAAATGTTGCGGAGCGCCGTCTTGTTCAGACATTGTGGTTTGACATTCTTCGTCGATCTTCATCTGGCAGTAAACGTACAATGTCAATATTAACATGCAGTAGGTTCTGGTAAATATATACTGTCACATTTACATTTACGAAGTGTAGAACTAAGATGTGTAACACAGTAATACTGTATATGCTGTCCCCTAATGCATTGAGGATTTATACTAGACCATTAGCCGCAGTTATGTCTGTTTAGGAATCCATTCCCGAAAATAGTGGCTTCGTCAAAAAATAAAATGTAAAATGTTTGATTTAGCAATGTCATATGTCAGCATCATCATCGCAAAAACTGCATTCTTATGTCTGTTTCATCTTCGCTTAGCTTATGGAGAAAGTGTATCTTTTAGCGTTCGAATTTGTTCTTTTTTCACTATTATTATCCTAAGCAACTTACATAGTTTTTATCGAAAATACCTGGTCAATTCAAGGGTAAAAGAACAAAACAAATCCGCGAAAGGATTACGCTGCCATGGAAATGTGTTGAAAACAAAAGATTAATTAACATAAATAAACCGGTTATTCTCCTTGGTTTCCGGATTGGAACCGCGTCTTTAAAATCTTATACGCGCCGCGTTTCGCGTACTTGGCAAGGGGCACCTTCAGGACACCACACGACACTTCATTTATAATTAATTAAAGAAATGTTCTTCATTTTTTGTTAGTTGTTGTTTTGCAGCTATATTTTCCCTCGTTATACCTAAGTTCAGGCCGGGGCAGAAAAAACGAACAATTTTGAAAAAGCCATAAAACGATAATTATTGTAAAAAAATATTAGTAACCGCCACATACCCATATGTATTTCATTAGCGTTTAGGGGTATTAAGGATATTGCTGATAACAAACGATTGTAAGCAAACCTCGTTATTATTCATGAGACTGTGGATGTCGTAGTCAAATCCCAGCACCCTATTGTGCACAGCTCCGTGATTAAGATCGCGCGGATTGAATAATACCCATCATGGGCTTACAAAAACGTTCAACGTCTCTGTCTCACAATGTATTTAATTTTTTTTGTATCGAAACACGGACAAAGAAATCAAGAACTTAATATTCAGTTACCACGGTACTAGTGCTGAAAAAAACTTTACTCTAAGTAAACAAACTACTTAAAGAAGCGGAACATCATGCAAACAACCTGCCAGTATGCCAGTACCTAATCACTAGTTGTAGATGAACCTCTTGATAAAAGGGAACTAAAGAACTGCCTTCCAATATTATAATAATAATCAGCAAAATGCAGATACGTGTGCGATTAAAAAGTAGAGTGGGAAAATTGTAGTACGTACGTAGAAAGTACCAGGAGCTCAGGTTATGAGTTTTTATTATTCCTGTGCAATTTATACATTTTTATAGAACGTTTTCCCTACAGTTTGTGTTGAAATCAGCATTTCCCGAAATGATTTCGCTGGCACCACCGGCGGCGCATCCTAATGTCACTCCCCAATAACCCGTCCACTCCAAAAGAATAAAGGCACGCTCACGTGCTTGTTTCTGAATTAACAACGTGTAATTAACCTTCGCAAAGGGCTCAAAGGACCCTCGGTGTATGGGCCGTTGTGGCGTCGCTTCAGTGGTCCCATGTGAACGCACTAACTACCCTAACGCCTTGGGGATCACGGAATAAAAGAAAATACACAAGAGGAAGCTGCCAAGCTCATTCAACTCGTATACCTGGCGTGTACCTTTGCTTAACACCCATTTTTCCGCCCTTCTGGCGTTCGCCAGCTGTGGCGATTGTCTCCTTGCACAAGCTGTTGCGAAATACTTTTTGAACGCGGCAACGAAACGCGTTGGGTTTTATTTAAACGATTTGTTATAATTTAGAGTAATTGCGAATCACGTACGAAAAGCTTGCCAGTTTGAATTCCACCGAAACTAACGATTTATTGATTTTCTTGACAGCTACTTTTTTATTGTTTTTCTCCCGGGTAGCGCCTCCTTATAACCAAAATCCAAGTTGCAGTGATCTCAAGAGAAGGAGGTTGCATAACCGAACGGAAAATAAATAATGACACATACAAAATAAAAAGAAAACGATTAAAGACAAACCACACGGTTCGATTTTAATATTTTTGTTATATATGTATTTACCAATTTGTAATAAGTTGGCATGTATGCCGGCAACGCATTATCTTTCTCACGCACGAAGTTTAAAATGCTGTAGTTGTGCTTACGATAGTAGGTCCCATGAAAAGGTTTATTGCAAATTCAAATTAACAATTATTTTTACGGTATAACATAGTATTACAATTATCGGGAAGTTTAATTCAAGTGCCTAATCTATCAAACACAAGAAGCAAAATAGAAATACTTGTTTATACTTTTGTGTATATTGATGAGAGTCTTAAAACAATGAATCTTACCACTGCACGAGAAAAAAACACGAGACCGAGAGCGAGAATCGAATAAAACTTCTCTTACATTTCTTCATCTCGTTTCTGTTCCCGATTTGCCGAATCTGTGCTCAAGGAAGTTGTCCTGTTTTTTTATTATTTGGTGACTATAAAGATCACCTAGTGTATCACTTCAGTGAATGTTACCTGACCAGCATTCCTTTTTTTAATCGTTTCTTTATCAACTTCACTTGGTTGGACTAGTGCAGACCACAGTTACTCGTATCACGTGGGCTGCACATCCGGCAAAATGAAATTTCGACTAGCGAACCACTACAGGATTGTCCTTTCGCATTAACTAATCTTTGGGCTGTAAAACCCTTCTGTTGGATTGCGAACTGCTGTGACTGGCAATACCATTAACTTAACTTACCTGTGCAAACGCATTTTGGCGTATTTATCTTCCTTGGGGAGCAGCATTAACTTCTCGAGTCGTTTTAATCTCTTGGTTCTCTCGTAAAACACACAGGTAAACAGGTTTAGGACTCCCTCCCTTTCATCTGGTTATTTATGGCAGTGATTAGGCTTTAAGATTTTACCGGGAAATTTGACTATCTGCAAGCGGAATAACGGTCCCCGAATTTCTTGGGTATAATATACAATTGGGAGTTCGCTATGTACAGAAAGAAATCACCTCCTATACAAAGCAGTACATGTATGAATAGGAATAGTACTGGTGCCATGAACTATACTTACGTATTTATTAAGTAATGTTCATTTGAAAATGAGTAATTTGCCTTTATTTTACAATGTGTTGGGTAGTTGTTCCATTTTGAAACTATTAGGACTGCTTTTGATCTACATTAATCTTGAGAACACTCTTGTCGAAATTGACACATTCTAAATGACATCACACGGCTATACAACCACAAGAGGCTGTTTTACGCGGGAGTACTTCCGTTTTGAAAAAATGTTAATTTTTTAAGTAGTTACATAGTTCGCCCCAATTTCAAAAAGTGCGTACTGAGCGCCAGTAATTTTATACATAAGTAAATTTTACGACCTTAGGATCGATACTGCACCCCACTGATCGTACTCCGAGGTACGCGAAAAAGGAGAACTGTATATATCACTCAATGAAGCGGAATTGATCGTATCACGACCGAACTTAGTATGGGTAATAGCTCATGACCCACTGACYTCCAATCCGGAGCCCTATGGTGTGCAGCCTCGCGCTTTAAAAGTTACAGGACATCAAAGTTTGAGAACTATATACAGGGTCCGCCACTTAAAACTCCCCAGGCTCATATTTTCGCTATTTTTTTAGGTACAACCTTAAGTTATAAATGAAATTGTAGGTCTTTTTAAACTCTTTAAAAATATAATATTGGGTGCCCAAAAATTTTTTTGTTAATTATCATATTTTGCAAATAAAGTCAATTTTTGTAAATATTTTTTTACCTTACCCCGTATAATAAATGTTGCTTTATAGTTGGATGCCGCCTTTTATTTTCTTAATTTGTCTTTACCATGCATGCGTAATTTTTACTCCTTCTTAGTGAAAAACAAGAAAAACTATTCGCCGCCATTTTTGTTAATAGGGTTGTTCAGAACTTTTTAAGTGTTATTTTAATAGCTTATTACGGTATAAATTATGCCTACATACCCATCGCTGCACACAAAACCCCAAAATTTGGGGTAACTTTTTAATAAATAAAGTACAAAGTTATTTCTACAGAGAGAGAGGCTACAAAACGAAACCCTGCGATGAGGCTAGTTTGGTTTTCAACATCACGCACTAGCCTCATCGCAGGGTTTTGTTTCCTAGCCTCTCCCTCTGTAGAACGAACTTTGTACTTTACAGTAAGTAAAAGTTACTCCAAATTTTGGGGTTTTGTGTGCAGCGATGGGTATGTAGGAATAATTTGTACCGTAATAAGCCACTAAAGTAATACTTAAAAAATTCTGAACAACCCTATTTACAGAACATGGTGGCGACTAGTTTTTCTTGTTTTTCACTGAGAATGAGTAAAAATTAAGCATACATGGTGAAGACGCAGATTGAAGAAAATAAAAGCCGACATCCAACCATAAAGCAATATTTATTATACGGGGTTGGGTTAAAAAATATTTACAAAAATTAACTTTATTTGCAAAATATGATAATCTGCAAAAAAAAATTTTGGACACCCAATATTCTATTTTTAAAGAGTTTAAAAAGACCTACAATTTGAGATATAACTTAAGGTTGTACCTAAAAAATAAAGAAAATACGAGCCTGGGGAGTTTTAGCTGGCAGACCCTGTATATCATTCAGTGAGACGAATGATCGGATCACGACCAAACTTAGTGTGGTAGTAGCTCATGACCCATTGACCTCCAATCCGGAGCCCTACAATGTGCAGCCTTCCGCTTCAATAGTTACAGTACATCAAAGTTACTGCAGAAAGCAAGGCGACTGCAGATCGCTATCACTCAACGGAACGAAATTAATCGGATCACGACCAAACTTAGTATGATAGTAGCTCATGACCCAGAGCCCTAGGATGTGCAGCCTCCCACTTCAAAAATTACAGGACATCAAAGTTGCTGCAAATCGCCCTGATTACTGCAGATCGCCGTGCACTAAAGTCAGTAGGTTGGAACTACGCGTGGACCACGATCGGAACTACCAGATGTTGTCGGATTGTGCACGTTTTTAGATATCGTTTTCGTTCTCCGATTGATCGTACCACGAGGTAATATTAATAATAATATTCGTTATTGATCGAGTTGTAGTCGATCATGGAAGAACGCTTTTTTCGTTTAGGGTGATTCCACTGGTTACATGTTATTTTTAGCTATAGAGCACATATACTCAGAAACGACAAGCATACGAAAATTTATTTTAGTTTCAAGTTATATTAATTAATCATCATACAAATAAGGGTAAATCATAATATTCATGTTCTTTTAATCGCTAATTTTAAGGTTAATTAAAATTGTAATTGGATATGTGTGGGTGTGAGACAACCAAAATATTAGGGCAATCAATCAATTAATTAGCGTATTACCCTGTTAGTAAGTTATCACGGGGATATTCAAAAGTTATAAAAGTTAAAAACGTTAAAAGTCTTTGATGTTAAATTTTTTATTTCGTTAGGTTTTGTCATTCAGCTTATAAGCTGCGATAATGTATTATAGGATTGCTGTTTTATTCCTTAAGGAATGTTTAACATGCTAGGTATGACCTTATGCCAAACCAGGGAGAGAATGTAGTGAACAATGATATAAAAAAATAAAACAGACGATTTACGAATTCTTCACCGTTTCACATTAAACAAGTCACTAAGTCGCTATCTCCATACATATTTCGACGTCGTAAAATATTTTCTGCACAGCCAACTCAACGGCATTCCTCCACTGTTTTACAGTTTGTATTTACGTCTAACGGAATCACTTCCCCTGGTGACTCGAATAAGATTCTTCTTTTTTCAGTACGTTTCTGCTTATGTTCTTGCATTTCTTTTATGTGGTTCCTTTCCTTCCAGCTTTTCGTTTTTATATTTTCTTTCAATAAGGTTCTAGCGTTTGCCCTAATAGTTTCTACTCGAATAGTCAAGCGAATCTTTGAAAACAATGAACACGGGTTAGATTAGAGAATCTTTTGTATGTTGTTTTAACTAAACAGTTAGGTAGTCAATTAGTCGACTGAAATATAATAGTTAAAAGAAGGATATTTGCGCTTACTAGATAGATTTTTTTGTCGCTTTGGAATCTTCACAATTCAAATTACCATTGTAATAAACATTTTTGCGTATTATTATTATTATTAACCGTTACGTTATTGTGAGGATCCTTGAAGGCATTAATTTTGATTGCTTTCGTAACTTTGAGAGGCCCTAATATCACTGTGCCTTTTTATAAATCCGCACCTCTTGCAAGAGCGTCGATAAATAAATATATGCTTAGAAGTGTCATACGTATGATAAATCAAAAGTTGAACACATCAATTATTGATTGATAACTCTGCTAAAATTCAGTTACCTAAAAGGATATGTGTCGGTAACGGTAACTCTCCGACTGTCCTGAACGGAGACGTACAGAGAACGTTGAGACAAGGACACTATAATAGACCGCTTGTATTAAGCCGCAAAGCTGCTATTTCTTTTATTCCAAAATGCGTTAACGCCACTGTAAATTATGATAAACAATATTTTTGTACATTAGACATCGCTAGAGTTCCGTAGGATGCCTAAGTGTCAATTAATTAGAGATGTATTTAGAGATTGTGATTTTACGTAGCTGCACCTTAAAGCAAGTTTGCTGTTTTGCGGTCGTGAACGTACGTCACAAAGCTGGTTGAACAGACCCACTGTTACTGGTGTCGATTGTCAAACAAGCTTTGTGAACTTAGGGTATTCCGCGACTTTTAAACGTTTCCGCAGAATCAACAATGATGTCCGCTGTATCAAATTATACGAAATACCGCATATGAAAGAGAACCTTGGCTTGCTTGACTTATATTTCACCCTACATTACAATAGTCCCAAATCCGACAATGCATAGCGATTTATAAATGATTTGTATGCGAAACTTACCTGAAACACTTACAAAATCTAATAACCTTCTTAAAATATTTCTTTTAATTTAATTTTGTTCCAAAGGAAGCTCCTTGACGGCACCCGGTCGAAACAAACGAACCAAATTGGCCTGCATTTGACTTTAAAATCTCGTAGTGCACCCTGGTGCGCTTTATGGCCATCAGATGTCGCGCATTCAACACCAGCAGCAGCGGCTCTACATCATCAAACTCGAATTACCGTCACGGAGTACCTACTCTTTTATTCACACATTTCAATTCCCCGAAGGTCGATCCTCTACAATATTCAATTAGGATTGACTTATTCGACCGACCCCTTCGGCGATATCACACATGAAAGCGCAGCACGATACATTGACGTATTTGAATTACAATGGACATCCAGCAGAGTCTTTGTGTATTCCATTATTTTAAATGCTTATTGAATTTCTCGCACATGCGACGGCGGCGAGGCAGCGATACTTTGTGGGCGAGATTAATTCAGGTTACGAACTTTTGGACGATCCATTCAAAATGTTCGAATTAATTTCATGAAAACGCGGACGAAGAACACATTACAACAACAATTCTACTCACATAGAGAGATTTTACTTTTGTTTCCTTGATATGTAAGCTTCATAGTAGTATATGATTATGAAAATTAAAGTTGATGAAAACAAGGCAAGAAATACTTTATTAAAATATGTCAGACTTCTCTCGCTTGGGAATATACTGACTAGCGTAAAAGCGCACCGACCTACTTTAATTGAAAATATTTTAGTTGTATTAGTTAAGACAAAAATCGACCAGTTTTTCAGACATATATGCCGAATCACTGGTTTTTGAGTTATGGGATTTCCTTGCTTTTTTATTTATTTAGCAAAATAATCTAAAATTACACTTTTTGGCTGCCGGCAGTAGCATTGTTAAAAGCTCATTAGACTTGTTAGTATGCCTAAAGCAAGAAGACGATTAAATTTTTGTGTACTTGGTGAGCTTGATAGAGCGTGCCTAGCGGGTTGCGTGAGGCCGGTTCATCATTTAGGGCTATTGCTACTGGAACGAACAGAAGTAAGACAGGGCAGTGGGTGGCTGTCGGACGGGGTTCCAGGAAGGCCGAACACGAAGATGAGAGGTAGAAGACATCGGTGAAGAAAGAAGAACGCAACGCTAAGATCATCGTCTTAAATTTTTGTTTTGGATGACAACTTAACTCCTGCGAGGGCCCTTGCAGACTATTACTTTACGGAACATGCAAAGCACAGGGTTGCAGATCCTTTTCTACAGAATAAGAAGGCTTGCTCTCATAACATCCTCGTCTGGTGCTGCCCTTTACCATTCAGCTTCGACGTAACCGACTGTAGTGATACAAAGAGAGAGCATAGTGGAACCAGCAAGAGCATACTGTTGTCTTCAGCGACGAATGTAAATTCTGTCTGGGTGCGTAGAATATAATCGACCACGTATGCGAATACCAGTTAGTGAAGGATGTGTTTCTCAGTTTTGGTTGGAAATGTGCAAGAAATACAGTAATGGTGCGTGGAATACTGCTCGTGGCAGTAGATCATCTTTAATCTTCATCACACAGTATGACCGCCCAGCGTTATATCAAGGAAGTACTTAGTGGAGTCAGGCGGTTTACCCTACTTCAGATCCCTTTTGCATCCTTGTTTCCAACAAAGCAGTGCACAGCCTTGGACTGTTTAAAAGAAAATAAAGTTAATCAAAATCTCCCAGTCTTTCACCCATCGACACGACTATGTCATGTCATGGATAGAATTATACCATTTTCCACATATTCTCACAGTACTTGACGATGCTGTAAAATTTAGCTTGAAATGCAACACCTCAGAAACAAATCTTTCATCTGGCCAGAATAGATCAGCTAAGTTAAACAGTGCTGTGACATTATCTGAAAACATCTTTGATATCTGATCCATTATATCTTTTATCGGAACCTTCGTGAACCAAGACTTGACATCACAACTGACCAAGCGTTTGTTCGGTCGAATTTTGAAAGTGTTTAGTTTCTTTGTTGAGTATTTGATGTAACTAGGTGTATTCATCATGTGTCTGCAGTATAGGTTAGTGGGATGTTTTTCTGAGTCGTAAGTTAGTGATTCAATTACACTATCGGTTGGCCACAACCGTACGTCATCCTTTTGGAGACTGTGGATGCGAAGAGGGACCGTGCTTTAACATGGAAAGCAACTATAGAAGGGACAATTCGGAAGTCAGGAAAAACGACGGATAATGGCTAGAAATGACAAGGACCAAGAAATTAATCAAGCGACTTTGAAATGGACCATTGATTTCAACAGCATCAAAAAACAATAAAAGGAATATGAATGTACCTTTATAACCTTCCCACTCCAGACCTCATATGTATGTATATCCTTAACATGCGCTAGGCAGTTGGACTACTAGCAATTAGCATGTAGCCTTCCAACCCAGCGGAAATTGCCGACTTGGCGGTATATCCGGGAGTGGCAGAAATGCTGACCGTACGCTGGTTCAATCAATCTATCAGAAACTTTTTACGTCGATTTTTTTATTATCAGTCAAATGCAAAGCAAAAAAATTGTAAAATATATCTGCTTTATAATTGAGGATTTTGGAGATATTCATTATTGGGCCGTTATCCCTCTCACCCAATTAGCGGCTTTATTTGAAAGCCTAGAGAAAACTTTTTCGAATAAAAACTATAGCACCAGGGGAGCAATCGATAAAAACGCTAAAAGATCTGGTAGATGTAACTAAATAATTCTTCATTCGTTTTGTTCTGTATTAAACACTGTATAATAGGTTTGCTAATACCTATTAGCTTGAAATACTGGTTTTAAATACAAGGATCCGGTACAAACCATCTTCAAGACAATGATAATTACAGTTTTACGATGGGAAAACACTAAACTTATTAAATAATCGAAACTATAGAAGGTCGTAGACACGGTACAGATTTGGGTAAACTATGGTAGTGGTTAGAGTTCTATCCTTGACTTTATACCCTTAGATTCTCCTTGTTGCTTTCACTAATAGCTTCCTATGTTACAACCATATACTTGATAAAGCGCTTAACATTCCAAAGTACGTAATCCTATATAGACTAAATAACTTGATAGTGAAACGTAGTGTAACGACACTGAGATATCGTAACTAGTACCCCGTGTGACTTTTTCAATTTTGAGTCTTTTATTTTTACTGCTACGTGTTCCTTGTTTAAATTACTTATACTAATAACTGCGATAAACCATCCTAGGCGCGTATAGGATCGATTATTCATCGAAGTTCAAATAACCTGGTTGTAAGACAAATAAACCCATTAATGTCTTTTTAAAGACTAAAAAAAAGGAAAAAAACCCGGATATTGCTCCCTCGCGGGTCGTTCATTTAGGGAAACGGGCAATTTCCAAGGTGGCGTTAATTATTCCACACGACAGCTGCTCTGAAATCCACGTAGTCACGCCAGGGTATCATGACCAGCCGCTGGTACCATCTACCCAAATCAACACAAGAAATCTCTTTTGTAGGAGAAAAAAACAACCTTCCACGTCGATTACTCTTTTCATTCACCCCTCTCTCCGCAAAGGCGCTGAAGGAAATTGTCAGTGGCGTAACAACAAAGGGGTTTTGGGTCCGGAATATTATAAATTATAGGCATATCAAGGTGTGACAATAGTTCACTGAAATGGTCAGTTGGCAAGGAATGCACGATATGCGGATAATTTAAATATAATTGCATGAGTTTTCAGACTTCAGTAAAACGTATAGAATTTTCGAACGATTCTTACTTTGATTTTTCAACCCCTTTTTCCTAAACAAAACATATTGAAAACAAGCATTTAATGAGTTCTCTTAATATTCATTCATATAACGGCAAGGGTATAGATGAAATGTTTTAATGTACTATAAAGTAATCCATAGTAACGGAGCAACATAATTGCGATTTTGCACCAATAATTGCAATTCTCTTTGAAATGTTATTTTTTCTCCTAAACTTGATATCCTCGTGAACTCGTGAAACACAGACAATCACTTTATCATCTTGTATAGTAAATAAATATTAACGTTATGCAATAAAATTGTAACCATGTAAACGTTGAAAAATCGCTAAAATTATTTAGTACCAATACGGTTATTTACAATTGCTTCAATTTCCGACCACTTTCTCCCTATCTGTAAGCTGTACAATAATTTGTGAACTAGCCGAAAAATAAGTTTAGTCCAATTCAAGTGTACATCACATTTAGTGGGAGATTTTATGGTAAAAAAACTATTTATTTTGTGCTCAAAAAATTTATTTGGAAAAATAATTGCAAGTGTATTTTATCTTTTCTTGTATTCAAAAACTGAAATAGAATTTTATGAACTATGACGTCACACATAGTACCTATGACGTTATCGTGCGTTAGTTTAAGCTTACGTATCTTGCTTAATTTTGAACTATTTAAATGAAAAAATAATACGCATAGTTTGTCTAGGTCTATATTTTGAGTGTAAGGAATTGAAAATTACAGGAATGTCAAATCTTTCGAGTTGAAGAAAACAAAGAGCACGTACGCTTTTGTTAACTGTAGGTGAGCTGAGTTAGTGTTTCAAGCTATTGACATTTGATGAAAGACTGAAAAGCTTTTGTTGCGTTTTTAAAAATCATTTATCAAAAAAACTGTAATGAGATTTAAGAAGCATTGCGGCGTCATACAGTTGTACATTATTTCGATTAATAATAAAATAATTACAACTGAAACATTACCAAGTGTTATAATTATTATATTATTAATAAAATGTTTCATTTAGCGCCGTCAAACAAGTCAATTGAAGTTATTATTTCGATTGATTTACGATACCATTTCACATCATAAATTCCTTAATCTGGAAAACAACTTAAATTTGTCTATTAAATAACCAGTTTCATTAATTTTAATTAAACACATCGAAATCTATGTAAATTAAATAATCTGTCGCATGTTGACGCTTTAATGTTTTTTACTTTGCTAAAATATATATAACATTTCAATGGTTTTTTACTCGATTATGTAAAAAAAGCGAAGCAATACCATAGAAATTACCCGACAAAAATTTAAATGTTTGAATTCATATCTCTTCAACCCTAGAATTTAGAGAATCTTAAAATATTTCATTTCTCATTGAGAGTCGAATAACCATTTTAAGACTTTCTTCTTTTGTGGTATGTGAACATTTAACAAAAATAATTGGATGTACCTTTCAGTGAATGAATGCCTTAATAGCTTGTAAGCTGAATAACAATCTCTATAATTAATTTAACGACAGAAATAACGTGTTGTACTTTTTTATGAGGCGCCGTTTAGGACATAATTAAGTTTGTTGTATGTAAAATTTTTCTCGTGTATTTATATAAACCTACAACATATATAGAGGTTTTGTTACGCTCTATTGCATTCTTTTGATCATATATAAAAGTTAACTAAAATATATAATGGTTTAGATAGCGGGCAACATAAATATTTCTTTGCATTTATATAAAAGTTTGTAGCTCCCAATAGATAGAAAAAATGGTTTTACATCAATGCCACTTGATGGCGTTTTGTCGGCCGTCAATCGAGCGTTCGGCGATGTGGCAACAATGAATTATTGCTAAAAAAAATACAAGGTGGTCGACAATGGTGTTACGGCTCGTCTAAACTACTGGGTTCATAACGCGGTCCCATTCAGATACCTACACTTAATAAAACTATAGCTAAATTGTAAATTTAATAAAATTCTTGTTTTTAGCTGATTTGTCAGATTGATGAAGCTGAAACATTGTCTACCACTTTGTAATCAGTGGAGTGTGTCGAATCGCCGTTCGCCGCACACTTCAGATAACGTCTTTTTGAATGTCTTGGGGCGCCCTCTGTTGATGATAAGTTAAAGCCGTTTTCTCCTTATATTACCAGTTAAAAACTTATATAAATGCACAATAACGTTTAAATTGTCCGCTATCAAAACTAATTTATATTTTAGTTAACTTTTATATAATACGAGTAAAAGAATGCAATACAACGTAACTAAACCTTTATATATTTAGCAATTTTCTATAAATACAACAGAAAACCTTTATACACGGCAAACTTAATTATGTCCTAAACGCCGCCTCATACTTCTAATTAATACAAAATAATGACTGCTTCAAAGAGTAACTAAACACGAACAATTACAAACGGTTAAGTCGTGTTCAAACTTTCGTGTTCGGTATTCCCGTTTTTTCTTCAGGATCCTTTACTTTGTCCTCAAAAATTTTATCCTCTTCATTCGAAATGCAAGTCCCGGTCGTTATCGAGAAAAGTATCTATAATTGACCCAAAGGATTAGTTTGAGACTTCCAGTAAGTATAATTCTGCTGGGCTTGTCGTCATAGTCTGTTTCTTTTGTTTCAACTTCCCATCAGTTGATCTACTTTGATGATAATAATAAAATTTGTTGGATACTGTTTTTGTTTTTTAAGAACTTTGATAAATTTATGTTGGTGTATTTAAGTGACAGCGTAGCAGGGAATGGACAAAATATGCGAGTATCATCTCACAGATTTAACAATACATATTTTTTGCAGCCATCATCCTTGTGTTGTTGAGCGGCTTCCGTGGTTCCATTTTTCGCGTAAGGATTGCGAATATTGAAATCGTTGTTCACTTCGAATGAGGTGTTTAGCTTTCATTTTATGATTTATCTTTTGCAAAATTCTCCCTGAAGCTAAATTTTTCATTTGTGGTCTGCTCTTGATCATGTTCCTCCAAAATCGTTAGTGGTCGATTCAAGGCAGCATAGATGCTTTTTCTCACTAGTATGCATTTTCCAACATTTTTTATGAACGATTACACATGATGCGTGATAGATGTGTATTAGATAAGTCTTGATCACAAATAAAGCAAAAGCAATATACCTTTTTGCATCTCTTGTGAAGAGTCACGCCAGCAGGATTGATCACAACTGCCGATTTGTCATACCTTCGTAATTTGCTACACCGAAACAGTTGATTTAGAAGAATCTCATAGATTTGTTATATGACACCGATCGCCAAGATTTTGCAACAAATTAAGCAATTTTGATCAATGACGAAAAGTCTTGTCGTCAACACGAACGCTTGCTTTTTCCATCATTGATATTGCAACGAACGCCGAGAAACGTGTAATTTTTATTTTTTATAGGCACACCATTTCATCATATTGAGGGGGCATTACACAAGGATTTAGTAAAAAAAGAATATATTGGTTCCTCAGTTTGCGCGTACATTCGCGTTCCACGCCACTGGCGTTTTTAAGGGGGTAAGTCGACGCCCCCCTTGGCCAGCTGGTGAGCGAAAGGGCCAACAGAATTTTCGAACGTCAATTATTATAGGTGGCACGCGCTCTTAAAAAAAGAGGACAATCAACATGCGTAAGAAACAAAAGTTTGGAGGTTGCACCTGTCGTATGGGCGCGCTGGCGGACTGATACACAGGAAACACGTGGCAGGCAGCTGGACATGCCGGGTGCCCGCATTTATTCCATTTTTGATGACTCCTTAGCATCCAGTCATTATGGCTCACCTTGGTTTTTTCCGTATCAGAGAGGCTTTCTTCGAACGTAGGTGCTACCTGCATGAGGGGCACTCGTAGGTATTAAAAATATTAGTAGCAAGTAAACGGATATGTTTATATAATCTGTTGATACGCCTTTTCACCCTTAATGAAAACCACCATATATTCCCGAAAGACGTAAGAACATTTCACGTGAACATTAAGATATACAGGTTACCCGTCTGCAGTTGATGTCAGTTTGGGACGAAATGTAAATACTCGTATGTGGATTCGTCTGTGGCTGTTACCTTTGCAATGCGTGATCCATAGGTACTCTTATTCATTCCGAAATAGAGATGATTAAAAAACCCAAACAGTTTATATACTATACGAGGGTCAATGCTTTAAGCGTCCATAGTATATGATAATATTTTGTCGGATAGATCGCTGTCCCTTGAAAACACTGACAAAAAGTTATAAGTCTGACGTTTCGATTACACCTGTAATCTTTGTCAAAGACGAAGAACCTCAAAATTTGCCTGACACAAGTTCAAACAAAATTTTGAGAGTAAATAAACAAATCACCAAGAAAGCGAGACGTCAAATCTTACAAATGAGGAGAAGCCTCTTTTAACTGTTTCCGATTGCAAGGTACCAAAATTGTATGGTTTGCCCAAAATCCATAAAACCAATGTCCCGTTAAGACCCATAGTCAATACGATTGGCAGTCCTTGTTACAGATTGGCAAAATTTTGTGCTAACTATTTAAAACCTTATGTAGGAAAAACCAGTAGTTTCATTAAAAATTCTTCAGACTTTATTATATATGATATTATAAAAGGTTTAAGTATTTCAGAAGGCAATATTTTAGTTAGTTTTGACGTGGTTTCTTTATTTACGAAAGTACCCATCCCTGAAACGATAGACATCATCAAATACAAGCTTAATAGCGATCCCTTGGGTGACACGATAGCCAGATTATCTGAACATTGTTTAAAATCTACTTATATCTTATGGAACGATAATTTTTATGAACAAAAATCAGGTTGTGCAATGGGTTCACCTCTAAGTCCTGTAGTAGTCAATTTGTTTATGGAAAATTTTGAACAGGTAGCGATAAACAGTTTTCAGTTTAAGCCAGAA
This sequence comes from Rhyzopertha dominica, assembly GCA_025024175.1. Lineage (NCBI taxonomy): Eukaryota > Metazoa > Arthropoda > Insecta > Coleoptera > Bostrichidae > Rhyzopertha > Rhyzopertha dominica. The sequence continues at coordinate 13,860,076 of QCXZ01000053.1, read as the reverse complement.
TGTTGGTGTAGGTACGTAGATGACACTTTTGTTATTTGGCCCCACGGTATAGATGAGTTGGGTAGCTTTCTAAGTCATTTGAACAGTCAAAATCTTAACATAAAATTTACTATGGAATTAGAAAGCAATGGTAGTTTACCTTTTTTTGGATGTCCAAATTTACAGAATAAACACTGGACAGTTAGGACACAAGGGTTACAGAAAACCAACACACGCAGACAGATATTTACATGCCACATCTCACCACCCTCCCTCTCAAAAGAATAGTCTTATAAGGACGTTATTTGTTAGAGCACAAAAGATATCAGACGAAAGTTCTTTACAAAAAAGAAATATATCATGTTAAATCAGAGCTAGTGAGAAATGGTTATAGCAGTAAGAATATTTGGTCAGTTTTTAATAAAAGTGCCCATCCAAATCAAGTAAATTCTCAGCCAGGACAAAGTAAATTGAAGTTGAGTTTGCCTTATGTACAAGGCCTTTCGGAAAAATTAAAGACGATGCTTAGAAAACATGATATTTTAGTTGTTGATAGTACATATAGTAATTTAGATAAAATTTTAAGTTCTACTAAAGATAAAGTACATTTAGAGAGTGAAGGTGTTTACAAAATTACATGTTCTTTTGGCAAGTGTTACATAAGTCAAACTAAAAGAAAAGTAGGTACGCGTGCGTGCTACTAGGCTACAACAGACAGATAAACCTTCCGTAGCTAAACAACCATATTTGACTAAACACTTGATTGACTTTGATAAAACGAAAATTTTACATAGAGAAAAATATTATCACAAACGTCTAAAAAAAGAAGCAATAGAAATTTGTAGGAATGCTAATAATTTTAATAGGGATTGTGGAAATTATGAGTTATGTGACATTTGGAAGGTTATTTTGTAGTTATCTTTTTCCAGTAGTTCGTGTATATCAAATAGGTAGGTAGTTCCTTTTCCGTCGTTAGATTCTTTTTAACAGGTTGGCACGTTGTTTCTATGACGTCTCGCTTCCTTGGTGATTTGTTTATTTACTCTCAAAATTTTCTTTGAACTTGTGTCAGGCAAATTTTGAGGTTCTTCGTCTTTGACAAAAATTACAAGTGTAATCGAAACGTCAGACTTATAACTTTTTGTCAGTGTTTTTAAGAGACAGCGATCTATCCGACAAAATACTATCATAGTTTATATACTAATTATTCAAGTCAAGATGGCGATCAACATAATCAACTCAAGTGCAGCCTGCTGTAAAAGATGTAAAAAATCAAGCTTAGTGATAAATAAGTGAAATGTGCAAATATTTCCCGAGAAAGCTGAGCAAAGCTTTATATAAACTCTAAATCTGTTAGCAAAAACGTTTTTGTGTGTTGCAACGAAAATTCCAACGGCGGACAAGATAATGACACGGAATCCTTTTGAGATGCAGTCAACGTAAAGGTAAACTTCGATAAATCGATCTATTATACGAATTTTTCTTACATAATGAAGCAGAAAGACGAAATTATAAACATATAGCCGTTCTTCATGGTCACAGACCCAACAGCAAATGGCTTCCGATAGAATTGAAAACAGCAGTCCGGGTTTCCAGGGACTCAAGAAAAATAATGCTGCTCAAATACCAGTGATATAAAAAAAAAGAAAAGCCGAAAACACCCTACCTACCTTAATAATAAAAATGAATGGGAAACGGCAACTCGTGGGAAAAAGAAGAGTAAAGATACTGCTGGTACAAGAAGGGTAGTAGGTTCAGACGATTCTCAACAAACAGTAATAAAAACAATGGCTAAGCGTGCTTTTTTGTTTGTTTCTCGACTGGATCCTGCAACAAAATCGAATGATGTGGAAACATTTTTGAAAAAATATTTTTAAAAAATCGAATTATAACAGCTCACATCTAAACACCTAGAAAGTTATGCATCTTTTAAAGTAATAATGAATGAAAAGGAACTACCAGAAGCTTTCAAATCTGAAAACTGGCCAAATGGTGTGTTCATTGCCAGACTTTTTCGGAAATCAACAGGAAATGGTGAAACGCAGGAGGAAACAAGGGTACACCCTCAAAAAGAGCTTCAAAACTTAAACACACCATTAAACAGTGAACTAAATACAAATATATATTCTGTTTTTCATATTAGTATCCAATGTTTCGGGCATAAAAATTTCTTACTGCAGAATTTTGTGCATTCAAACCCAGACAATAAAGTTATATGTCTGACTAATCACTGGATGACAATAAACAAGACACGTAAGGAACTATTTGTACAAATAAACTTGATTATTATTTATTGCTACGTTAATATATATATTTTTTCGATATTTCCACCGGTTTGAGCTTGGTGTCAACATTTGTACAAAAGTTCTAAAATGTTCTGACTTCACAGATGTAAATGGATTATTACAACTCTCGAGAGGGCACTATTTATTTCTTACCTATTAGCTGATATTGATATTGGATTTGCAACTGTGACTATTCGAAATGAGGATTATAGCTCCTTGTGTAGGTTTCGAAATTGATAACGCTGACATTGAGCTTAAACTTGGTGAAACTAAAACGCCTTTTGTKGAATGGTTTCCGGAAGTCGTATATAAATCTTCGTCATCAGATGCATCTTCTTTTCGTCCTAACATGATGTCTGGCCAGCACTTGCAGCACTTCCCATTGCTTCCCAAACACTTGCTCTTTTTAGTCTTAAATGTCAATGGTTGACATTTTTTGCTGTTGATAGGACTAAAATGAAATAGCGAATTGAACCTCTGCCCTCATCGCCATCTAAAGTGAACTACGGAACCCTGCTAGGAACAAAACAATGCTAGGCATGTAGTCTTATTGCTTTCCTGTTTTACATGTCAAACCACACTTGAAACAAATACTAGACGTCAAATAAGGGTGTAATTTCTAGCCAAATGTATATATTTCAATTTTTAACAAAAAGCGTATTTGCTTAAATATAACTTCTTTAACAATGAAATGGCCATACTTATTCACTTTTGTCCCCCAGGGCTGGTATTTAAAAAAAACATTGAAACAATACATATATATGTTACTTTCCCACCTGGGCCTGAATATCAAACTCAATATTTACTTATTATTATTACTTTGAAAATAAAAGAAATCGCATCCCCTTTTTTACTTTTAATTTTAATTACTTCGAAAATAATTCAACTTAAAAAAATCCCTTATTTCACCCCTTCAGAAGTGGAATTTTTAAGAACACTGAAACACATAGTTTTGTTTATAAATGACAACTCTTATACAAACTTTCATCCCTCATTTCACCCCATGAAGGGTGGAATTAGAAAAAAGCGCCGGAACGAGCGGTTGTATATTTCTATAATATAAATAACATAATATAATATAAAAGCCTGTAATAATAATGTTTCATGCTTCTAGTGTCAAAATCGATAGACATCGATACATACCCTCATCCCCCTCTAAAGATATTAAAGATACTTGCGTAATGAAAGACTACTACCGCCCAAATATTGTGTGTAACTAAAATAGTTATATGCATAGATTTTTAATCTTTTCATTAAGATCCCCAACAAAAATCTGAAAAAAACACAATATCTCTTTAACTGAATATTCTGTAGTAAAAAAACTACTTAGTACGGCAGTTTTATGACACAAAATAATTTTTGAACGTTTTTGAGTTAGAATTTTTCGTCAAAATTTTTCAAAAAAGTCTTGTACGTTATTAATTAAAGTAATTATATTGTTTTTTCACATTTTTTCTTATGATGGAGACACACAGTTTAAAACAAAATGAACCTTTTCCCCTCTAATTCATCCAATATGGCGGCTAACAGGTTAACGCTTTGGGAAAACTGTTTTTTTTTGTCGTATGCTTTTGAACTGCTAATTCGGCATTTGATTTCCTTTCACCCAATCAAATGCTAAACAATGAATTTAGCAAAACTTAAATTAAAATCACTTCAAAAACTCAAAGATGGATTGATATTTTGCAATTAAAACTTGCATACAAATTTACAATTTTAGTGATGTGTCGTTTACAATGATTGGTTGTTAAATAACTTTACAGATTGAAGTTATACCAAAGGCGATTATTACTGGGGCCCAAAGGCCGCGGCAAGGCGGTGACGACACGCTACTGTAATGCACAAATCACTATATAACCGAGCGTATATTTGCTATTGTCGCGTATTGTTTTATTTGCAGCGAACGACCTTGGTGGGCGAAGCCTCATTACCGTTGCGTGACGCAATTTTGTATTCAGCCAATCACAGTACGTTTGAACTCGTGTTTAAAACCGCTGATTTCTTTGGAGATATTTTATTTTATTATTTGTATACAGATGAATATTAAAAAAAAACAACTACTCACAGTTTTCTGATATAGTAGAACTCATATGGAAAAAATGGAGTTCCTAATTGCATCGCAAGAAATTGGCAAAATTGGTTTTGAATTTGTTTAAAACCTACGCTATACTCCCGATTTAGCACCGTCGGACTACTGTTTATTCTCGAAAGTCAAAAAACATTTGAAAGTTAAAAGATTTTCGACAAATAATGAATAATGTATCGTTGGGGAGTGGTTTGCAGACCACGGTAAAGAATTTTTTCCAAGTGTTTAGTATTACCTTATGAACGTTCTGCTAAAAACAAGCTTATGTTGGATAAATTAAATTTTGTTTTAAAAAATTATGGCTTTTTATATGGTGCGCCAGATACATATGCCCTCGTGTATAATCGGACTGTTACTGTAAAAATAATTTAAAAAAAGGAATTCAGGAAATGTTACGATTTTTAATGTTATCTTTCCTAGGGGCAAAATTGTTCGTATATTTCGTAACAGCCCATTCCTTAATTAAACATTTCCTTAGTGTAATTAAAGGACCTTAGGTCTTCCGCCCTCAATTTTCCCGTCTCAAGCCTTCGGCAAACGGAATCAAGGGCATTGCACGTCTACAGACACATTAACACTGTGCAAACACTTCCACGTCGGCAGAAGCTCCAGTTACATCGACCCTTCAACCTGCAGAAGTTGAACTGCATCCGAGCCGCGGAAAAGCCCGAAAGCACGTCAGCCCTAAAACTAATTAATTTCCGATGTGCACATGAGACGCGGAGAGCGCACACATTATGAAATGTTCATTTGCACTAATGGCTCCAGCGATGATTACATTTCTGAAGCAGGGAAACGTAACCGCAAAGTGGCTGATTGAAATGCTGAGGCTCGAGTGCTGCTGAGGGACGAATTTTCTGGCCGGCGGCGATTCCAACACGGCGTTGTTCCACGCGTGGAGTAATTCTGCCGGCGGCCAGTCGGGAAACGCGGAAAATCAAGCGGGATGAGCGAACGTGAGTTTATACGACTTGGGTACACATCAGGTGCTTGAAAGGTTTGCGTTGCTCTCGGTGTACGAATCAAGCCAGCAGTTTTACCGGAGAGGAAGCATATGTTGAAGTAAACGTGATAACGTACCAACTAAATGGCGTGCTGTCTGGTTTGTGCTATGCTATAAGTAAGCGTATAAAAATCGACCAAGTTTCACGTTTAGTTTAATCGTTATTACTGTTGTTGCTGCACATGCATGTTGAATAATTCGCACAGTGGTAAAAAATGACAATGTAGGCGGTCAAAGCTACTTGTAAACGATATTTTAAATAATGTCAGAAAGCAGCTTTAGTTGGCAATGTCATATGAAAGAGAAGAAAGACGTGTTCTAAAGTTATCAGCCTTAGATGAATCTATAGATATTTGCATAGGTCTGAGCTAAAATATTTGCTCGTGCACTTCAGGTACTTCTTCTCGCATAAGTTCTTTGGTTGCCGTTTTAACAGGAGCATTTACTTGGAGAGATCGGGCAGAAATGTAAACTATGCAACCCATAGTACCAGCGGGACATGGGACGTAAGAGGGTAGCCGATAGGTTGAAATCACGCAAAGATCGTATGTACGACCAACAGACGGGCTAAACTAATATTCCGAAAATTGCTGACTGTAATGTGTGCATAAAAAAGTAAGCATGATATTAGTAACTTACTATGATATTATACCAGGTTATTCAAAATATGGAATAACCCATTTATTTCTGTAAATATGAACATTTCATTCTAACTGCATGTCGACTATGATTTCTGGAGGAACTTTTATAATAATCCTTCCTCCTCCCCATTGCTTCGGCAGACAGTAAATTAATGTGAAAGAGCTTTTAACAGTATGTCATGTGTATTTAGACATACTATCTTAGAAATTCAGTCATATCGGAATAGATCGTATACCGCTCGATCATTCCCGACAGGTTCGTATCTTAGCCTCACTGTTCACTGGATACCACGCGACGGACCTTGTGGGGATGGGCATTCGCATTTCGCTCTCGTGACGGACTTGTGCGAAAGGGTTTGCTGTTTTAGATTTTTTGAATGTTTTTGCTCATTTATCGTGCTCATGTTTTTGGTAGTGTACAAAGAAATATGTAGCTACAACGTGGAGTTCGAATTTTTCGTTTATGTGCCTTAGTTTTCGAGAAATAGATCGCCAAAAATACGCATTTTAAGCAAAATATAACAACAAATATTTACATTACCGTACCAAATTCAGAAAAAACTCGAACTCTACGTTGTAGCTACATCTTTTGTCATTGCCATGTCGAAATTTCACTTCGAAAAAGTTTCGAATAACTCGGTAAAATGTAAAACGGTAGCTGCTTAAAAAAAACCGATTCGCTCTAGGTAAACGCCCCTCTTAAGGCAATCTGCAAAATGCTTGAAGTGCTGGTCAACGTTAAATGTGTTTACTACCAACAATGGCTAGACAATTTGAAGATGAATAATAACAATACATTTATAGTGTATGCCAAACTGTAAAAAAATGCTACATCTCCAGAAAACATTGTACATATTTCTGCATTAAATAAAAACAAACAAAAACATTGCTTGTCTTTGATGACCGTGAAAATAGACAGTTGTCTACTTTAGCGGCTCTGTGAGGTTAACCTAACCTTCTCTCGGTACCACAATTTAATATGTGACACTTTTAATATGTGAGCCGCCTTGAAGAAGAATTGTTCGTTACTTATATGTAAATGTTATCAATCTTTGTGCCTCCAGTCAGGAGAATGTAGTGGCATCAACTGATGTGATGCTCACCACCATTTGTTTTTCAAATTTTATCCTAAATTTAGTGGTTGGCTGTGAGTATTTTCCGTTTGTAGATTTATATGATTTATAACAAAATGTATCATTTTACCAGAGCCCTGATGAAGAGCCAATTATTGTGCTCGAAATATAGGCTTTAGCTGAAAAAGCTCCGCTTTTCACTGCCCATACTTTGCCACATACCCAAATTGCAAGTGGATTCAATACCTTTCCGGCAAATTCTGCATTCAAGTTAAATATAAACACTCGTTTTGCAGTACAGCTGCATTGCATCATTCCCAGATCGCCGGCTGTAGAACTAATAGATAGGTACTGCAACTGTCATAAAATCTGTCTCTGTGTCAAATTTATTTCTAATCTAATACTGTGCAAGTATTACTGTTTTAGTTCCTAATTTATAGAAACCATTACTTTCGTTGAGAACGATACTTAAAATATTTCTGTCGTCTATTCGGCCCCGATCTAGTAATAGAATAGGAATGATTACATTATCGCCCACTCTACAACGACGCACTTTTTCCTCTTTGCATTATAAATATTCCTCCTCATACATCAGTACACTAGTATTTATGTTATTTTGACTGCATCCACTTTCATGAACATAAGTTCTGCAATCTCTACAGACTCTTAGCCATTTAGAGTTAGTTTCACAAACTATAGTCATTGACGTCAAAGTCMATTATTACGTTCTATTTGAGTTTCTATAGATGATTCATGCAACGCGGGCGGCGTTGATTTCTGAATGCTTTGTGCCGCCTTTTTGTAACTGCTGTAAAGCTACTATGCACGGCGATAGTACTGATGGGAGCAGATCAGTGACACACTACAGCTCCGATATGTGAGCTTTCTGCAACCCTAAAGCTAATTATCCCACAAAACACTACAAAATATGTTGAAAATGCCCAGGTGTTTTCTCATATTGCAGACAGATGACAATACGTCACTTTCCTGAGAGGCGGCAAATTGATTTTATCGATAACTTCCATAAGTGTCCTGGATGCACAAATCATTTATAGAAACCCTATACTTGCTGAGGTTATCCGCGATATGCACTCCCTTGACAATATTATCTTTCGTCAAACAATAAAAACACATTGTTATACTTCTTAATATTGCACAATGTATTGAATTTCAGTGAAAATATTTATGCCTAGTCAATGTGAGGAGTAAACGGCTATCGCTACTATCACAGTCTTCCACCTTTGCCGCCCAAGCATCCCCTCCGCCCTCATAACGCCAGGTACAACGTCAACTATCGTTTTCGTTCTCTTTCTTCCTTGGTATTTGGTTTAGTTCGGATGTGTTTCTCTCGTCAGGTTTGTACCATATTCCTTACTCCTTATTCCTGTCCTGATGAAGCTCTTTACAAGTGCGGGCGAAACGTCGATCTTATTCCAAAATGAGACGCAGTCTAACCCAAAAAGAGTAAGATTTCAATCTAACACTGTCTGCGAAAGGTTACGTTCTTACATTATGCAGGTTACCTAAAACAGTGTAGTAAATCTTCAGATTACCAAAAGTAGTAGTGATTTTGCATCATGCCTGCAGAATATCTAGACATTTCGCACATGGCTGGATTTTGTACATTGCCGGTAACATGTATAATGCAGAATTACAATGTTAATGCAACTGGAGATAGACAATAATTAGTCACTGTTTCCATACCACAAGCTGTTTGCGGAGTGTTAATACATTTATCGACATATAAACCTGGTAGTTCCGGACCAGTATGATTTATGTCCCTCTCTGAAAATCGCTTACTACCACGCTTCGCATGTGTCCCTTAATTTTCCGCAAATCGATATCGCTTCCTAAATGGCAAGCAATCTTACATGCACGCCTGTCGCTTCGACAATTGAGATACAGATTGACATGTCGTGCCTGAAATAAGATCGAGACACTGCGATCCCGTTCACGACGCGTTGAATCCAATTGAACGAGACGAAGCGAGATTTCCATATTAGTTGTTACCTTGATTCAGCCTGTGAGCATCTTTGACGGCATTCAAGGCGACTGGTGGTAATGAGAAGACGTGGCACACATTCATAATCATCTCGGTGCAACAAGATGATAAGACTAGCACACAATAATAGACTATCTGCAGCTTAAACTGATGAAACATGTGCACTATGCACTTACTTTCTAATACCATTCGAATTATTAACGAATTGGGAATGCAACTTTATTTGGCGTGGGTATATTAAAGTTAATAGTGTATAAATGTTGGGATGGGGCTACTGAGCTGATGTTTCAGACTCCTGAGATTGAGAAGGATCTCTTCCAACTGCATCAACATAGAACGAAACCTGGCATTGATCCACAATTCAAGCTAAAAATGACTTCTGAAAAAAAGCGTTATGGAGGCTGTTTTCTTGTTCAAATCCAAAACAGATAAAGTTGACACTGTCAATTCAGATATGCTTAAACATATGATTCCATATTGAGTTCAAGCTTTAACGCACGTAGTAAACCACTCTTTAAACATGATTTCAAATTTTCTTTGTATGGATAAAATCTCTGATAGTTCTTTTACCCGAAGTTAGTAATCATCATAGTCCAGAAGACTCAGCTTACTTTCATCATGTTCAAAAATATTGAAAAAAAATTGTTGGTCGGCAATTTCGGTGCATTTCTGAGAATCCACGGGGTGTATTATTGGAGTTGCAACGCAGCATTTAGTTAAAAGTAGTATATCGAAGGTTCCAAGTTCCAATGTATGTAAAGCAAGATGGCTGAACCTACGTAATATTAATATTCTAAATTATTGTCACAAATGTAAAACATTTCGCAGTCAATAAGCCATTAGCAGTGAAGATTGAAAAAATATTAGTGGAGTAAAAAGCACATAATAAAGTATTTGTACTTTGAAAAATAAATGTGGAAACAAGGTTGTCAGCAAAATTAATATTCGATGGAAATGCGGCAGAAAATTTTAAGAAGTTTAAGCAAAATGTAGAAATGTATATGAAAACGTCTTGGAAGATTAATAAGCCCGGTGATATAAAAATGGCGATGTTTTGAAGGTATGGCAATTTTTGACACATTGGGCCGGTTTCTCTTCTCCTTGTTAAAGTTAAAAAGTTAATGTTAGCCAAAATTAACCCAGTAACCATGACAATACCTGAAATTGAGTCGTGTGATTGGTTTAAATTTTAGTTACAGAGTTTTTATTCGAGAGAGGCAAGAATAATTATGTAAAGGTAGTGAATGAATTTGAGAAATATACAAACCCAAGAAAAACGCTTTCTACGAGAGATCACAGCTGGGACAAGTACAAGCAAAATATGATTAAATACTAAGTAGAAGTACTCATGTACATATTACAAGTACAGAGTACTAAGTACATTAACAGAAACATGTACGTTTTAATAATAATAATAATAATAATAATGTTTAAAATAAACCTGTTTAAATTTTTTTATCAATTTTCGGTGTTTTAAATTTGTCTCTGCTTGTGTTGTTATAACTGGCTACTGTATGTACGTAGTACTTAAAACACTGTTCAAGTACAAAGTACTTTATATTGACCAGCACAAGTACATAATCTGTAAAAGGACGTAAGTACCTAGTGCAAGTAGAAACTCCAAATGTACTCGAAGAACCGACATGAAATACTTGTTCTTCAATACTGCACAGCTCTACGAGAGATTCAAAATTTTCTCGAAAAAACAAGATCAAGATGAAAATTTCGGTTACTTTTTAACTGAGCTGAAAAAGTTGGCAGCATCAGCGAATTTGAACAACAAAAAGACTCGCATTAACTAGTGACAGAATTGTGCTAGGCAAAATTGATAAAAACCTTCAAGAAAATATTTTAGAAAGACAGAATCTGACACTGGAACAAGCAAGTCAAGTTAGAACTGTGCAAGAAGAGGTTTTTGAAATCAAGCAGAAGAAGAAAATTTGGTTGAAGAGTGGACAAGAAAATCAAGATAAAAAAGATAAAATAAGGGTGCCAGAGGGAGTAGTCATCGGAAGAGAATTCTTTTATTACAGGTGCATGCTACAACATGGATCAAAGGAGTGCAAAGCATTTTGACAGAAGTGCAGAATGTGTGGCAAATTGAATCACTTTGAGAAGGCGTGCAGGGTTAGAATTGTAAAAGTAATCAACGAATAGACGTTAGCGAAGAGATACTTCAGTAATAAATGTATTGACAGCTAGTAATCCTAAGACAGGTATTATCGAAGTTGTGTAAAGACTAGGTATATGAAACAATTGAGCTTGAGAATATTTGGGTGAAATGTGAAGTAGATAGCGGATCAGATTTAAATATTATGCCGTATATGTTATATAAAATGTGTTAGTAAATTTAAGCTGGAAAGCATTTGATGATTTTTAAATAGGGCCAGAAGGTTCTATTAAGTTACGATGTAAAGTGAATAATACTTATTTTGATATTAACTTTATAGTTACCAAGGTTAAGTCTGATGTGCTGATAGGATGTACCTAATACTTATATTGTAACTGAAATCTTACAAAATGTTCAAGCAGTAGAAAAGATAGACAAAAAAWGTATAATGAAGAAAATGTAGATTGATTTGTGGAATTAAAAAAATATGTCAAATAAAATTAAAAGAAGGAGCAATTCCTGTTGCTGGACCTCCACGCAGAATACCTATTGGTATTAAAGATAAGTTAAATGAATTATAGTCATTTAAAATAGTTTCAAAAGCGTACAATCCTGATGTAGTAATTCTAGTAGTAATTCAAAAACAAAATGGATCATTAAGATATGCTTAGATCCACAAAATCTTAATCATTTTTTAATGCTAACATTATAGAAGAAATCAGTATAAATTTGTCAGGTTAATGCCGTTTGGAATTTCTAGTGCCTAACGATAATAATAAGGATCCTCCGACGGTTTTCAACTTAAAAGTCCCCCAAATAGAATAATTTAAAGTGGAACGGCTGTAATTTAATAAACGCGAAATTTATTGCAGGTAATACAACCGTTCAGAGTGTTTAAACTGTCATTTATACGACTGGCCACCCGAACTTGTTGCTATTGACTCACCCCTAGTTGCCTCCCCTGTTGACGAGGTTATTTACAATTCGGTCTGTTATGGCCGTTGTAAATTGTATTGAGGTAGCCTAGACAATATCTGGGCAATAAAAATCCCACTGTAAAGTCCAATATCGGGGCGTAAAGTCATCCAAGCGAGAAGTATGAGATCAACACGGTGCAGTGTGTTTACGATGGGTTTTTTTATTCTGAATATGAAATACCTGAGTCGTTTATCGGCAGGTGGTGACAGTTTTGGGAGCAACGTCAGTGGCGTTACTACGAAGGGGTTCAAGAATTGTCCGTTGGTATTAAAACCAGTTCCTGTTCCTGGTATACAAATAGATGAATTTGAATGCTTATAGCAAGTAGCATAAAATTATATTGGTTTTATATTTTTATATTCCCACAAGCAAATAATGGTTAATAGAGCAACGAAATAGGATAATAGGTATTTCGTGGAGCTAAAAGCTTATTAAATTAATAAATACCTTAGGTATCTGATTACGGTTTTGTATATGAAAATTGGTGGTTAAATTCACTATATCATGTATAATTCGCTTCAGGGAAAAATTGTATGAAAAGTGGGTATTATAAAAACAGTTTAAAAATAATTCTGTATCTGTTTGGTCGGTTGTCCCTTTTTGAATAGCATTTTGTTATTTCTTGTAGTTTGAACGCGATTCACTGCGAAATTGTAGAAATTCTACTATTACTAATAATTAGCGAGAGGAAGGAAATACTTAGCTAAAGTAATTTAGCTTCACTAAGGAAGTAAAAACTAAATTTCTTGATGTATATAGACAAAGAAAACGTATGGATCAATCTAGTATGAACAAACAGACGGATAAATTTGACATTAATATTAAATGTTAATTCAGGCAATAGTGGGGTTTATATTTTATTGAATTTTTGAGAGACACCTTAATCAGCACCTCAAGTTTAAGACCATATGGCGCAGTGCCTTCTTAGTACTGATTAAACGCCGACGTGGCGTGCTTACTTGTTTCCCAATGTGTAGAAATGGCGCTTATTTCACTTATTGTAATTATTTAACAACGTTAACAAGAAAGTGAGAATTTAGGATGGCAATGCCATCTGTTAGCATTACACTGACATGATGACAAAGCCACCTAGCTGCCTTAACGGGAACTACTTCCTAAAGAAAGTGACCTGTAGCCTGACAAATTGGCATGCAACTGCATACTTCAATTTGACAGCAGGCCCCCACGGCACTTTTTGCTGACGACAAGAACCAACATACATTAAAATGCATGTCTATGCTGTGCTGTCTACACCTCAACCAACTGCAGATAGTACTATTTCGCTGTCATTACAGCTCATCAGTGCAGCTAGGTGGCTTTGTCATCATGTCAGTGTAATGCTAACAGATGGCATTGCCATCCTAAATTCTCACTTTCATCATACCATTGCTTTGGTATATAAGCAAAACCAGTTCTATGCCGTGTTGTCTACACTAGACCTAAACTGCACTGATGAGCTGTAATGACAGCGAAATAGTACTATCTGCAGTTGGTTGAGGTGTAGACAGCACAGCATAGACATGCATTTTAACGTTAACAAGAATTTGATGGAATGAGAATGATTAAAAGGTAAAACTGTGTTTACTCCTACAAACAAATAACAAAAATTGGGCGCCTATAGCACTGCTGGAATTAATCACGCACAAACATGAAAAAACGCTAGGTCATTTGAATGCAAGAGATTATGTTAGAGTGCTCTATATATCGTCTTTCTTATTGCGAAAGAGAATCATTTCAAAATGCTCTAAAACCTTTATCCGACTCAGGCAATCAATATGATCAAACTGTTACCCTTACTGATTAATTCCTCACAAATTAAATCAGGGATTGAGATCAAGTATGGAAATATGACCAAATATGGAAAATATTTGCAGTGTAGATAGGCAATACTAAGAAAAACAGACCGCAATGTTCGTACAATATAAAGTTCAAATGACCAAATGTACTAAATAAAAGGAAAGATCGTCTTTCACTCTACCCGTTGGTGGGGCGAAAATAAGCAAATAAAATTGTTGAAAAGCGACTTCCTTCTGAGATAGCGTTATAGAACTGTGGTCGTGTGACACCGTTATTCAAAAACCTCCTTTATTTCGTAATCGTGTTTAGTAAATTCAAAGAAGATAACCACCATATAAAGTTATGAGGGTTAGAACTGTGATATTGGTACTGATACTGTTACTGATCTGGCTACAAATCAGTTCCGGGAACTTCAAAGGAATAATTTTACAAAAGTCGTATGTAATAATTTATGATCTAGTATTTTTTATCTCTTAGTTGCTCTAATCGCTTTTATCAAGGTGTAAAAGTTCACGTGATGATAGTTTTTAAGCTTTGTTTTACATGTTTAATTTGTATCACTTATACATATATCTGACGAACACTTTGTTCCTTTATTTCATTTGCATTTATACGTAACTTATAATACAGCCATTTACAATATGTATTTGAGATCGTTAACTGTAATTCTATTATGTAGTCATTTATCTCAATGTACTTACTATTGCACTAGTGTATTCTTCAGATTAGTTGGTGCTTTATTTTTTTTTAGCTTTTTAAATCTATACCTTTAGGTTGTATTTAGATTGAAACCCTCATAAATTTAGAATGTATTGGAGTGTATCATTTATGGTGAAGTTCTTTCAACAGCTGATGTTGTACAGACTTGAAGAAGCCGATGAGAAGAAGATGAACAATGGTGTAAAACCAAATGCAGCGCGTCCGAAGAACAAAACAAAAGGTATTGAGAGAACTAGAAAGTTTACGAATTTAATTATTCAAATCATAACGTTTTACATGGAATAGCAAAAGAGAACAAAGACGAACAAGATAACTGTGAGGAGTTGGCGAAAGAAATATAGAAACAGAACTGTCGAGGCAAAGATTATGAACTGCCGCAATGGAGTGATATTAAATCTGAGAAAAAGACGTCGAGGGCGATGATGGCGCTACTGCGCCCATAAGCCTGAAGAGGAAAACGCATTCGCAATAAAATTGAGAACGAACGGAAAAGATGTCGAAATAGTTCGGACAAAATTATCTCATAAAAAAATTAAAATAGAAAAACGAAGAATGTTTAATACTTATTTTTCATTTCTCTGATGGGATAGGTAAATATGAGGGTACATTAAAAATCCGAATTTGTATGTTTACAAATCCGCATCTAAAATAACTAGGTAATGTTATACACGAAAATGGTTTACATTTGCTACTAAAATATAGTAAAATTATTTTAGCGTTGAGGTAAATGTAAAAATTTCATATTAAATGTGTATTTAAGTAGAGGGTGAATATTTATACTACCTTATCCCGAGTACCTACACCTTTTCATTTCCTCTTCAATATTATATTTTCAACTTGCCACCCCACCTGACCCTACCTCAACCACCGCTAACTATACATAGATAACAGTGTTTATCCATGACTATGCTCGCTTTCTCTTCAGTATAAAGGAATTTAGTAACCGTGCAGGGTACCCACCTAAGTTACCGGACATAAACCCGATACAAGAGGTAAATAGTGTAGCGTAGAGGAAACCGTCAATTAACACTCGAAGAGCTTCGTATTACTCCAATTAGGAAGGGGATAATTTGGGCCTTCAAATGGCTGATAATATCACACACAGAATGCTGGGTAAAATTCGAGCTTATCGTCATGATAGAGAACCTGTAACAATATATGAATTACTATAAATAAAAGAAAAAATATAAATTTCCAACAGCTTATTAAAGCTTTTACCACACATATAAAAAATATAGTGGTGTGAAACCTTTTTCTTGTTTTTCTATTCGCGCTTAGTTACTTAGCTTGGTATTAGAAATCTCAAATATTCCTCTCCTGGTTTATGTACTTGTCATCTTAAAATATCTTAATTAAGGGTTTTTGATAGTCAAATATCCTGTCTCGGATGTGACAGACTAAATAATTTTATAATCTGGTGTATATTTTAGAACCTGTACGTATACGTAATAAAACAATCCGAGCATTAAGTTATTATATTGCTAGGTAATACTTTAAACTTTTTGTTACAAATATCACAAGAAATATATGTTTTATCCGATTTAGTAAAGGATGTATTAAAAATTTTTATTTTTCCACAAATGATAAGAGCCGTTATGCGATATATGTACACTTTAGTAACCCAACAGAACTTTTACATATTATCCCTCTATAGGTACGCCACTGACCTACAAGTCCGTTAATGCCAGGTGCGTTCCCTTGCCTCAACAGCCCCGTTTGTATTTTCGTTGCGATCGTTGAAATTTTAACCGATTTTAACAAGCACCAACTTGATCAGCCTTGAAAAAAAACTTTGTTAAGGTATGTGAACGTGCAATCAAAACGCAGCTGCTTCGCGTCAACTGATAAAGAATGCCCGCATGCAAATGAATGAGGTACCCAGGGTAAGGTGATTTGGTAATTTATAGCTGATATTCATATTATATAGTTCATGCAAGGTAGAATTTCGAAGGATATCGAAAACAGATTTCGTTTGGTACAGACAATTAACGTGCCTGATGCATTTTCTCCTTGGTTCTTGTTGAGTTTCGTTTTTCCCAACTTATCCTCTTCTAAATAATATACTGTAAATCAGTTTACAACCAGTAAAATTGTGCGGTTAGATATGTTATTCGCGGCAAAATAACACGAAAAGTTTATGTTCTGGAATTTTGTGTTTTCGTTTTTGCTGATCAACTCATTCCACAACTAAAGCTTCCGTTATAGACATTCAAACATTGTTTTTTTGATAGACTATTATGGAGGGCCTGCAGATGACTAACGTGGTATCTCTGAATAGATGATCCAGGATGATATTCTAAATTTAAACCTAAAATAAACCAGCCCTATTAATCGTTTGCTAGCAGGTAAAGACATATTTGTATAACAAAAGAAAAATATGGGTATCCGCATTATCCCAAGATTATAGTATTTTCAGTATGGACTGACGAGAGAAATGTACTTGCAGCATATGCACAATATGTTTTCAGATTTGTTACAGACTTACTTTCATGACTTCGGATAAATGTGTGGTTTATGGACGGTTGGGTGCTCCACCATATTTTTATTAAAAGCTGGGAACTATTTAAATCAGCAATACAAAAGAAATGGACAAGTAGAGGCAATGCAGAGGCCGAGTGGGTAACCAATAAGAAAATAAAATAATAATAATAATAAATAAATCATGAAAGATTCACGAATTATATTAGAGATTACACTGATGACATAACTAATTTCGGAATTCAAACGATTACAAAGAATTTCAGGATGATCAGTAAATGTGAGAAAAAAATATATAAATAGGCATAATTAATGAAGCATAATGAAAACTAAACATCATGGTAGTTTTTGACCTCTTTACTGATCATAACCAAACCACACAAAATCATAAAATGTTGAGACTTTATATTTGGTTTTTTGTTTGATTCCTTTTGAGACCAACAGTATACTGATACAATACTGCAGGGAATTGATTCTTAACGAAAACTTGTTGTACATCACATACC
This sequence comes from Rhyzopertha dominica, assembly GCA_025024175.1. Classification (NCBI taxonomy): domain Eukaryota; kingdom Metazoa; phylum Arthropoda; class Insecta; order Coleoptera; family Bostrichidae; genus Rhyzopertha; species Rhyzopertha dominica. The sequence continues at coordinate 13,842,418 of QCXZ01000053.1, read as the reverse complement.
GACATACCAACCATAATATAAGCTACTCACAAAAGGGTCGTCCCGCACATTAAAACTTGATAGTTTTAACCTATGCCTTTTATTGCTTACGTCATGAATACTAGTGCTATGCATCTACTTTGCTGGTTCAAACATTTTCTTAAATCCACCAACAACTACACAAAAGGTTCCTAATTTCCGTCAAGCGCACTGTTACAGCTTCCAAGGAAACAAGGTGTTCACTGTTGTCAGTTTTATAAATAGCCAGAGAAATACAATAATGCAATGGGAGTGAGAGGGAAGGGCGAAGGTATAACCGTCAACGTCAATATTATATTGTAAACATAGGAATAACCTGTAGCTGTTTATCAAAGCACTTCTTAACCTAAGCCATTCTTACTTTAAAAAAAAACCAAGAGATTACCCAAATACTTCGACAACATCTTGTTCCACTACTTAATCTGACAAATATGAAACTCGGAAGTTTGACCAAACTATGTAAACAAAAACGCGTGGCTAGAGTTAGGTTAGGTTATTACGTTGCACATGGGACACATGCAGCACGTGCGAACGTGCGATGTTGTCGGTGGTACTTTACCGTTTTCTTCCTAACGACGGCCAGAGACAGTCCTGATAGTTTCGTAATTTATCATATCGTTCTCATACGTAAGTATACAAACTTTAAATATTATCAAGCGTCGTTTAATTCCTCATAATAAAAATATTGGATCAAAAGCAGGTTCGATGGTTTAAGTGTTTTCGTGTTTCAACAAAAGGTCAGTGAATGCGCTTATTGTATTGAACTGTTCACTATAGAATAAACTGACTCAAAGATGATTTAAATTGTTTTCACAAATATGCCTTAAGTTGACCTAGGTATCAATGTCACAATGCCAGTTTACGAGTACTTTCCTCACGGTTTCGCGAAAATTTGCCCACATTGGCAACTCGCCGCAGCTCAAAAAAATGTAAACAAATATTACTTGCAGTGCCGCTAGAGCACTAGCTATTATTGGCGTTTCTCGCTTTCGTCACCTTGAGAACCTTTTACGTCATTTCCGTTGCGGAATATCGAGGTATTTGAAACGGATATTGAAAATTTATACTTTCACATTTTTTTTCAGCACTGCCTTGCAAAGTTCGGGACATAGGACGTTAATTACATAACTGTAAAACAAATTTTTATATCTTTCTATAAAATTATTAATGTAACTAACTTCACATTTGCCAAAGAACACATGAATACAATTTAAGACGATTACAATCATTCTTCAGAATATGTTAATTTTTTATTTCCATTTTGTTCTGATAGCTGTAAATATGCTCCGATATCACTCTTTCCAACAATATAAATAAAATCATAATAGGCAAACAGATGCCCTTAGCCTTGATAGGCTGGCAATACTTTTTCATTTCTTCATATGCCTGTAAACCCATTAAAAATATCATACATGTTCATTAAAACCTTTTATATTAATTTTAATTAAACTTAGATATATGCATCTCAGTTAAAAGTGGCGCCCAAAATAATTTACTTCTTTTGCAGTCTAGAGATGACGCAAAGTGATGACTGTGATATCACTATTTTAATTGCAGATTGCATTCTTATTTTTGCTCTGTGGAGTAAAATTCGTGCCTCGGCTCTTGTTGTTTATCGACCGACCATAGCCGAATGCATTCGAGKGGATTACATAATGATTACATACAAATTACATTAAGATTGCGTAGATTGCATTAAAATTACTCATATATCAAGCGATCAAGCGTTGTCGTGCAAGAGGATTACACCGTTGTTTTTCAGATCTCGTCTGCATATTTGGAATAATGCATTTACATTTTCTACTGGGAAGACAACTACATTTGTCCATTGATTGTTTGTCCATGCGGTCTTCTTCCATTATTGTTGCCACAATAACAGCAGAGGTGAAGAGGTGATGTTGATAGCAATACGAGGCCTCTAACTCCTGTGGTCGTCTTTAACACTGGCCCGACTCTCTGGAACGCTTACTCCATCGACTTACTGTTGAACTACTCACGCAACACTCCTTTCGAGCTTCTTGTAACGCACCGTGCATTTCGGCAACTGTTTTTTTCGCGCAATCTCTCATTATTTGATATACAGGATGTTTCATGAATGATAATGACCCTGACGAAATTAAAAATGCAACCCAAAATACATTCTCATAGCCAATGTGGTTATTTTACATAATGGTATTATTTTAAAAATAAATTGGGAATCCATGACGTCTATGCGCTATGGTTCCTGTCACTGTATTTATTAAAAGTCAAAATGTATTCAAATGATGAAAAAACAGATATGATTTTGATTTATGGTGTATGCAAGAGAAACGCTTCCGCTGCTGCTATACAGACAACGTTTTCCAAATAGAAGAGCTGCTGCCAATACAATTTTCAAGAGACTTGAATTAACTTTAAGGACAAACTGGCCACCACTGAAAAAGTCAATAAAGAACAGCCCTGACAATGAAATTAGAGTATTGGAAATGGTTGACGAAAATCCTCATATTAGTCAAAGGGTAGTCTCAAGAGCAACCTGTATTAGTCTGTCTTCAGTACACCGAATAATTAAAGGCAATCAATTTCATCCGTATAACTTGCAATTGGTTCAGGCCTTAAAGGAGACAGATTATCCTAAAAGACTGGCTTTTTGTAACTTTTTTCGGGAACACCAAATTTTGAATGTGAGGTTTTATGACATTTGCTTTTCAGATGAAGCAAGATTTTCTAATAATGGTGGAGTTAACAAACATTACATGCATTATTATGCGCAAGAAAACCCACGTTGCATTCGAGAAGGACATTTTCAAACTATCTACTCGACGAATGTCTGGTGCTGAATATTGGGGAATCAAATTGGTAGGCCTTATTTTTTCGCGATAGTTTAAACGGCAATACTTATCTAAACATCTTACCGGTACTTCTCCAAAATGTAAATTTACAAGTAAGACTAGATCTATTATTCCAACAAGAAGGGGCACCTGCGCATTATCATAGAATAGTGCGAAATCATCTTGATTTGGTTTTGCCTAACCGATGGATAGGAAGAGGTTCAATTAATCCTTGGCCACCGAGAAGCCCGGACCTTACTCCTTTGAATTTTTTTCTGTGGGGAATGGTAAAAGAGCAAGTATACCAAACACCAATAGCAAGTGTAGAATATTTAGAAAATAAAATACGTGATGCATGTAGATCCATCACTCCAGAAATGTTAATGCATGTTAAAAGATCGTCTTGGGCACGAGTTCAGGATTGTGAAAACAGCGGAGGGCGACATTTTAAGCATTTATTACATTAATGTTATTGAATAAATATTTTTCAAAAATAAAATTTGTTTTACAATACCGAATTTACTTAAAGCAAATGATTGAAGTTTATGTCAAAATTTACGAATTTATACTGCTCTCTACGTTTTATGTTTTTTAAGACGATGAGCAGTTATCAATGTTACCTCTGCAAATGTATTTGGGTTGCATTTTTAATTTCGTCAGGGTCATTATCATTCGTGAAACATCACAGGCTTTGATAATTTGACAGCGCTTGTTTTTTTCACCATCGCCGTTTCGCATCAAGAGTAACTGTAGTTTCTAGTTTTGCTCTGATTCCTATAGTACTTCAGCCATAGATATTTGACATGTCAAATTAATCTTACAACTGACAAAATCATTTTCCTCGACAGCCCCATCTCCACTTAAAACGCATTTGAAAGGTGAATCAATTATAACAGCACGACCCCCTCATATTCCAAATCCATTTTATAACACGGGTCCCCGAATCCGACCTGGTTGCTCTCGATCAACAATGGGGAGCCCGAAGGAGTTAAGACGACGTCGAGGAGTATGGGGCGAGAGGAAGAACAAGGAGGTGGTGCACCTGGCCCGGCAGCTGGCACGGCCAGCCGGCACGCGGGCCGCTGACAAAGACAGCGAGGAGAACGCATGGGCCACCCTTTGTTCAGGTGGCACACGGAGAGGTCTTCGGCAGCGGGACAGCTGCCGCCCGGTGATTGTCCACCGATTGAATTGATGCGAAGATGGTGGTGATTGGGACAGGGCCGTTCTTGGGTTAAATTACGGTTCAGTATACCTGTAATATATTTTCCACGAAGAACATGCTATTTATATCGGATTCTAGTTTACTCACTGAACAATGATATTATTAATTATTTTAATTAGCGAAATTCATTTGCCTGTTTGTTAAAATGATATCCGGAACGGCAATTGTAATACTAATTTGCTGCTCTACCGGTACTACTTAATAACACATGATGTGTGTGTTTTTTTTTCAAATCTGAACGCATGGGTGCGTTATGACACTTATACAGGATGTCCAGAAAGAAAGATCTACATTAGTTGTGCCAAACAATAATTTTGAACTTATTATATCGAATTTTGTTTCTTCTAATGGACATCATATTGGACCTTTACCAGTTCTGGTTAACTTGGTGTGCATATCGTATATATGCGTACCAATTTGTGTTTTCACTATATAAACATCTTCTAAAATTCCTCCTAGGAATTGATGTATTAACTTAAAAATTGCAAGAAGTTCAGGCATATGTCTATTAGAATTGGCTGTTCCGAGTAGTGACCCTCTTTCTTCCTTAAGGCTGCTTTTCAAGCTTTGTAGGAATGACATCAATTTTAATACTTTCAATAAAAGGCATACCAGCGGAGCAGCAATTTGTACGATGCATATATCTGATTTCTTTTCTTCTCTTGGTACCTCAGCGTAGTTATTGCTCTCTACAGGCATGTTCATTCTGAATGCACAATATCTCAAAAACTGATCCTACATTTTTTAATACTGATACATTAACAGAATAAAACGGAAACCATACCACTGATATTCCAAGACAGAGACCATCAATACTTGATATACGAGCCTACATTAAAAAATTATTACAGTTACGGAGAATAAATCCCAAGGTTCGAGCCCTTTAAAGACACTTCTTTAACATTTTCGACAAAAGCCAGCTTTCCATTCAAGATAACTCCCAAATTTTTTATATTAGGATATATGAATTCCTTATAAGCAAATCATTTACAAAGCTCTCAATCAATTTGGGTATGGAAGACTAGTTACAAACCATGTGATAGTTCTTTACATCTATTCCATTTTCGGAATTAAATACCGTAACCACATAACTCTCCTTGCATTATTTTGGAAAAACAGCACGCTTGAGTGACATGTTAAACAAAATGTCCAATGAAATTCCCAATGAGAATATACACTACTTTAGCAATACATTTAGCACACCAGCAGGTCCAGCAGGTCATTTTGACTGGGATAGATCGTATCCTACTAAAAACTGCCTACACTGAGATACCAAGGCAAACAATGCAATTTTGCGTACCATGCGAATGATCATCAAGAGTCCTTAAACTGCTCTCATCTAATACCGAAGAATGGCAATCTAAGAAAAGATTACAAATTTCTGCTTCTAGCCTCATTATTATTTAAGTACATATTACATAATCTTGGTCAAATTATAACTTTTTCCCTCAATCTGTGATTAATAATTGAATCAACATATTCTGTTGGAAAGACTTGGAAAGAGCATTACATTGGGCTCTCAAGTCAGAAAAACAAATATAATCTTCATCTAAGGAATATTTCTTATATTTCATATGAGCAGTGTTTTTTTTTCTCCTAATCAAAGCTATCAATACTTGCGAGGACCGTTTTGCGTACAAAGAAGTCTCATAATGCTGATTATGAATTATCATAAAATCTTTGAACATTCACATAAACATTTTTAGCATTCAGGCAATTATTCCAATCTACAACAGCCAAATACTTAGCTGTTTCAGCAAAAATATTACACTTGCATCTATCACTCACATCCTGACCAAAATCCATATAAAAACTAACTGCTGAATGGTGCATAGAAGCCGGTCATAAGTGGTCAATTGCTGTGCCAACCATCACATGCTCATTTGAAAATATGAGGCCTAGCAATACATCTCTAGAATTACGTGTATTATAAATTGAAGACGATTTGCATAACTATAATACTGTGCCTTTACTAATGCTGTAGACTCTAATGCACACTCAACCTTCAGATCTCCTCCAGCTACCACGGAAAACACTCTTGATATTAGTCTTGGTATCGCGAGTTGTTATAAGAAGCCATTATGAATACGAAGTTAAATATGAACCTGAGGCAGGCCATTAGAGTATGATTTTATAAGCTTACTTTGATTAATAAATACTTCTCATCGTCTCATGGTCTGCATTTATCAAAAACGTATTAATTTCTTGGCGCATAATAACTTTTAACTTTGTAGGCGCATATTCTACTGAATTAGAGATTTCGGGCGAAGTTTGTTTACTTATATATTTCTGTTTTGACCAGAGAGTAGATGGTTTTACTTGTTGTGATTGTAAGAGGAAAAGACAAATACAGTCATAATAATTGAATGTAAAGAAAAACGGCATCTACCTTTTCATGCAAGTAGTTCAACAATGCATCTTTATCTACAAATACAATGTCTTTTAACTCTTTCAATCTAATGAATGCTTCATATTCCTTTTTATACATTTGAAGAGATTTCGTCGGAAGTAAGTCTAATATAATTTTCTGGAATTAAATCATAGTTTGCATCATTTATTCACGAGGCGCGATAAAAAAAAACACAGGGGAATTAATAGCTGAATTTTATGAAGCTAATGGTGGTAATCTAAAAAACAGTATAATAAAACGTTTCTATCACGTCACGTTTTCTTAAAAAAAACAATTTTTAGGAACATTTTTATCATAAAAAAAATTAGCTTTGACTTCTTTTTATCCTGGCTGACCATCATTCCAACGTGCTGAAACGTACAGGAAACGAACCTTCTTTTATTGGAACATGAATTGAGAAAAGGAATTTGTTAAGTTCTTTGTGGAAAAGGAGAACCTGGTCTATTGTTCCGATGTTTCCGGATTGATGGGCAAATTTAATATGCAAGTATGTACTTTGTACCAGTTGGACACTTGGTGCATTTTATAAAAGCTTGACTTTCGTCCTCAACAAATTAAAATATGTCGACCACGATTGCACCACCTGCGGTGATTTGAAAGTTATCTCATTACTTCTTGGTCGACAAGGCGGACAGATATAAAAGTTTTAATGTTACAGTTGAATTTGTGAGTGGAACAGTAGAGATAAAATTCAACATTGTGTCAAAAAAGAATGGCCGAAAGGATAAAATCTTGAACCAGGCACCAAGAATATGATTCGGGAATCTTAGTTGAGCCAAATAAAGGATTGTTGCCTCATACGCTTATAAAATTAGCTTTATTTAAGCAGCTAATCAAGACTGTTCTAAGAGATAGTAATTGTTTCGAATACCTGCTAAAAAGTTTCCGTGTTTATCTGAAGACAAGCTGATAGAGGGAAGCATTGTTGATCCAGATGTTGGCAAGCTTATAAATGATAAAGAATTTGAGAGTAGGGTGACAACAAAGAAATAAAAAGCTTGGATTGCTTTCAAAGATATCAGTTTTACGGTTAGTTACAAAGATCCTTATTATAAATTAAATGTAGTGAATATGTTGGACAAATTTCAAACGTTGAATTGATTCATGGACGTCAAAATATGTTTCCTTCACTCACATGTGGGCATTCTTCCCAAAAATTTAGGATCAATCAGCGAAGAATAGGGCAAGAGGACACCAAAGATATGAAATATGAAGGAAGGTGTGACAAGAACATGCTCGCCCGCTACTGTTGGATGTTATCACTAAACATAGATTGAACATAAAAGAAGAGTATTAAAAAGCGGTTTCATAGGTAAAAGAGTACGGAATTATAGACAAAATTTTTGTTTTGTTTTTTTTTGCCCATTTTAAAATTTGTTTCAAAGTTTTATGTACACATACATATTATTATTTGCTGCTCCTGGTCAATCATGTATCTTATATAAGTTACTGCAATAAAACAATTTAACTAATTTTTTTTTTGGTGAATTTCTCTTAGAAACTGCGCCGTAATTTGACGTAAAAAAGTTGCATCCATTTTTAACTTCAATCAATTCGACTCACCAAGATCCGTTAATGTTTTATAGATGTAAATGAATAAAAACCACTGTTGCCAGGTAGTACATGCAAAATCGTGTGAGACAATACCTTTCCTAATAGAATATTAGTAAAAATGTCGATATCGAGTTTACAAAAAAAAAACAAAGAAAATTAAGTCATTTTTTAAAATCAGCTCACCAAGCGTCACAAACATCAGCGAAAACTTTGTATTTTTAAAAGGATTCAATTTCGCAGGACTGTGACTCATCATTTTCTACCGGAAATAAAGACGTCTTAGTTTTGAAGGACTCTTGGAATTAGGTTTTACGTGGTACAAAATGACATATATTTTTAAGTGTTATTTATTATAACACCCAGCTGGCATACTTGCATCAAAATTTATTTATTCTTTACATTCACGAGTAAAGTGAAACTTCCCCGAAAACGGCCCTGTCCCTTCCCAGGTGACAATCGAATGTCGCAAAACGTGAACCGACAAAAAACGCACGTGTTCCTTTTGGGGCCCGGTGCTCCTTCCTCTCGGTGCCCATGAATTATAATTACTGCGGCAGCACACCCTGTCCCATTCAACAGAGCACTACAAGAAAAACTGGCTTCTTTGCGAGGGGGTCCCGGTACACCTTAAGGTCAAGGTAAGGGCGCTGTTTTCAAACGACGATGAGCTACCCTCTCCAGCGAGGGATAAAAGCGTGACTCACAGTCGTTTGAAACCAAGAGGTCCTTTGGCAAGCGAAAGCTAGTTAGGCTAATAACTGAAAAGGACCTCGGGACGAGGGATTTCAATGTCGGCAAAGGTTTTGTTAATGTCTGCATAAAATCGGTTAGTCTATGGTGGTCTGTGTTAATTAAAATTTGAAAAGAAGTCTTTTGAAATGCATTGATTTATGAATGTAGTAAATTATATAAGAATTACGATCATCAGAGTTTACTACAACATAGGTTTTTTTTAAGGGCATTAGACCTTTGACATTTTATATGACAGTGGCGAACAATTGTTAATGAATAATAGTAATAAGAAAATATTTCTTAAACTTCAGTTTTTCAATTATTTATTTACTCGCTAAATAAGCAAAATATGAAAAACGTCAAAAGTTCCAATTTGTACAGGATACGTTTTGTTCAAACTGGTTGCAACCATTTTTTATAAAAGCGAAAACACAGCGGTTGTTAGCAAAATAGCAAATTCATCAATTCAGGATAGATGCTTTCTATTTAGTTTCCATTCTTGTTTATAATTCTCATTAAATAAAATTTTGTTACGTCTCTGATTATACATATCATGGAAGTTAATGATTCTTATAAAACTTTGAAATGTAAAAAGAATTAAAGGTTAAACGAAAAGTGGGCATTGGACAAACGTCATTTATAGCTTCTTTATGCAAGTATTGTACAGGTTACACTTTCTTCTTCAGATTTAAATGTTTTATTTTATGGTCATTCAATAAGTCCGTAGAATAAGTATGAAAAAACAAAATTTTGATAAAACTTGACTTTATAATTCAATATAGTTGCCTTCGAGGGCGATACGAGTATAGCGAATTTCCAAATTTTCAATACCACTTTCATTATTACTTCATCATTGGACTTTAAGTTTCTTTCTAACAAGCACTCTCCTGAGATCTGAAAAGAGGAAAAGGTCGGTGGCAGCTAAATCTGGAGAATACGGTGGGCGAGTAAGCAATTCGAAGCCCAATTCATTCAATTTTGCCATCGTTTTCATCGATTTGGCACGGTGCATTGTCTTGGTGAAACAACACTTTTTTCTTTTGCAAATGTGGCCGTTTCTTTGCCATTTCAGTCTTCAATCGATCTAAAAGTGCACAGTAATAGTCGCTGTTGATTGTGGTTTCTTTTTTGAGATAGTTGATGAATATTATCCGGTTCGCATCCCAAAATACAGACGCCATCACCTTACCGGCCGATTCCATTTTATTGGGGCTTAACAGCGCCAAACACACCTCTGATGCATCAATTCGTTGTTGCTTTTGGTCGACTGTGAGCTCACGCGGCACCTGCTTTACACAGAGCTTTCGCATAACCAAATGTTCGTGTAAAATGATAAAAAAAAACTACCATCTGATATCTTTACAATGTCAGCTAGCTCGTGCACCTTCAATTTGCGATCAGCCTCATTGGGGCGTCCACTGCGCTTTGCATCATTTGTGTTGGTACGACCACGTTTAAATTCAGCACTTCATTTCTGTACCATTTGTCTCGATGGAGCAGAGTTCGTATAATGTTTATCAAGCCGTTGTTAGGTTTCCACTGTATTTTTTTTTCATCAAAAAGCAATGCTTTATTAAAACTCGATTTTTTTTCAATAACAAAATTTGCTTCGCACAAAATGCCATAACTCACGAATCAATACTCTGATAACTGTCAAATTTATACACATATTTGAAGGTTAGTACTAAGTAAAAATCATATGGAAAAAATTCTAGTAACGGCATCTATGTGTCATCCTATGGACTTTTTGAATGGACTAATATCACCCTTTGGTATTGGTGCAGGAAACAACATCTTTTGGAAGCTTGTTCACCAACAAACAGAAGAGTTAATAACACAATAGGCTAAAAGCATCTTTAAGTAATGCCTGTCTATAAAATTAATTGCATTTATTAACTAAGATGAATTCTAAGCCTGATACAATAGTGTTTGTAATATTTAGGTAAGATGAGTTTTTAATAAAAATACTCCGGTCCCTTATTATTGAGTGCTGTATTTAAGCCGCCTATATAAACATGAACTAGTTTCAACGTAAAAACGTCGAGATAGGTAACTTCCAATGCCAGCAAATCAGTACTATTATGGCATACCCTCGGTAATAATTTTAAAAGAACGAGGGTTTTGAGCATCAACAGTAATATGTAGATTACTAATTTAATACATTATTTGCATAATTGCATGTTTCATAATTATTTATTTTAGTATTGGTGAGTCATCATCTACGAAAATAATACAGTAGTTCTGTCTAATGTATTTGCTTAGGTTTTTCGTTTGGATTTTGTTATGGCTTTGTGGGTTTATTTATTCCGAATACGACGTTTTTGTTAATACTGACGTTTCAACCATTGTTTCAGCCTTTATCAATTACAATTTGTACATATAGATACATAAAACATACTAAAATGGCAATAAATTTCACTGTGTAAAATGTAATAGGTTCTTACCTATMTGCAAAGATGYTTTTGATTTATTGTTGTCATTTWAGACGTTGTTTCTCTTTCGTGTCTTTGTGTGTCTATTGGATGTCATTTGGGTGCGGGTTTGTAATCTGTTATTTGTCGCTGTATCCCGTGCGTTGTTGCCTGTGTCCAAACCTTGGTTTATTTTTTTGTATATACAGGGTACGCCACCTAAAACTCCCCAGGTTCGTATTTTCATAATTTTTTTAGGTACAACCTTCAGTTATATGTCAAATTGCAGGTATTTTTAAACTCTTTAAAAATAGCATAGTGAATGTCCAAAAAATTTTATTGCATGTTATGACATTTTGCAAATAAAGCTATTTTTTTATATTTTTTTATCTTACCTCGAATAATAAGTATTGCGTCATAGTTGGATGCCTCATCGCAGGGTTTCGTTTTCTTGCCTCTCTCTTTATAGAACAAACTTTGTAAAAAGTTTCTCCAAATTTTGTGGTTTTGTATGCAGGGATGGGTATGTAGGCATAATTTGTACCGTAATATGCTGTTAAACTAACATTTAAAAAATTCTGAACTGCCTTACGCATGCGTTGTAACGACACAAATTGAGGAAAACAAAAGTCGGCGTCCAACTATGAAGCAATATTTATTATACGGGGAAAAGGTAAAAGATATTTAAAAAAATTGACTTTATTTGCAAAATATTATATATGATACCTAACTCTTTTGTCTTTGATACTAGTCGTTTTTGTTATTTCCTGAACTATCTTTGTTAATTCAAGGTATTTAACAAGTGCTTACTGTAGCTGGAAGAAATATAAAGTACCAGCAATATTAACTTACAATACTCCCTTTTAAGTGTCATATTGATCGATTAGATGTGTCAAATTGTAAATTAACTGATCACAGTTTGAACATCTGCTTGCCTACTTCTCTATATAACTTTTTTAAACGTCATTTTGGTAGGTGTCAAATAACCATTTTTTCCTAATGTGCAGATTTTGATTTTTTTAATATCAAATGGCGTAATGGTTGAATTCCTTAGCTAATAAATGCTTGAATGGCATAAATGCATGTGGCTTTATTCTTTTGCAAATACGTAACCCTTATTTCTAATTTTATGCGTTACTTTATCGCTATTATGTATGCAAACAAAAGTTAATCTGTTAGGCCTTCAAAACAATTCTACTGTATTAAGCGACTTTTATTTACAACATATTACTCAGGTAGTTAATAGATCCCATTGATTAATGCCTTGTTTATTGAACTTAAAAGTGGATGCATTTTATTATAAAATTTTCTAAGAACATTGTGTTCTTCTCATCTTCATACAACGTCATTAAGTTTTACATTCTATGCAAAATTTGTCGTAAATGAGAAACTGTAATAGCAAAGTTGTATTTATCAATATAATAATTATTGATGTTCTTTTTTCTTTTCAGGTAAGTGTCCTCCTTCAATTCGAAATTGTTATCCTATGACGACCCACAGCAACAGTTTTGGTATGTACTTAGCTTTTATGCCATAGTACTGCTGTCCCTTTAGGCAAAAGGACAGGTTAACATGATTACCTGAGTAGTCATTGTATATGTTATTTTTAATCAGAAACAAAGTGAATTGACAGCTAATGGACTTAAAAAGTTAAAGTCATGCCTAGTTTTATATTTTTCTGAGTGAAACCAAAAACAAATTTATGTCCTTAGATACCTTCAGAGCCCATGAGACATTTTTCTTTCAAAGATATTCAGAAGTTTGTAAAATGTGCAACATATGCAAAAACAGAATGCGCAACTACATTTTCTTCATGGAAGTAGTCTAATTTTATTTCTTGCAAATAGTTCATAATTATATAAAATTTCGACCAGCTCAGACCAGCTGAGTATGATTAAAAATTGCAGAGTATTTATATTCGCAATATGTGGCGTGTTGTACCGGTCATTCCTTTCGCAGCACTTCTGCTACACTTTTAGCCAATAAAGGTGTAGTTGTTGTAGGGTTAATGGAAATCGTCCGCTGTTGCTGAAAGCTATGTCAAGGATTTTATTCAAAATAAATTAGAATTATCTGAAAAAAAAGCTTAATGATAAGCTATCCGCCAGCTTTTTTTCGTGTTGTGCCGCCCACCGATCCCGAAGGAAAGGCCATTCTACCATATATTCGAGGGGTCGCTGACCGTATCTCTAAAATTTTTAGAAGGAACGACATCGGAACTATTTTCAGACCAATAACAAAGATACAGAACATTTTACATTCCGTCAAGGACAAACGTGACCCCATAACATCGGCTGGGATATATAGAGTAACGCGCAAATGTGGAAAATACTATATAGGTACTACAAAAAGGTCAATAAAACAAGTTATTGCCGACTGGCTCACTCTTACAAGTCTGGCATTACAGAACATGTCATGGCTATCGGGAACAGCGAAATACTTTTTGACGACACGGATGTCCTATCTAGAACTGCGTTTTACTATCACAGATTATACCGGGAAGCTATTGAAATAGCAAAGCATTCTAACAATTTCAATAGACAAAAGGAGTCTGTCCGGTTGAATAGTATGTGAAAGTCAGAGTCAAGCCGCACCGGACACATAGCGCACCAACCTGCCAATCAGAGAGCAGCAACCCGGTAGAGCGATCTCACCGGTAGATATTACGTTCCTGTCACATAGCAGAGTCAGTTTCAGTTGTGTATCTGTCAGCAGCGCACTAGCGCTGACCTCCCTTCTGAAGATGCCTAACACAATCTTGGGTGAAACGTCAAGATTATCATCTCTTTAACCATGGTCATTACGCCTGAAGAACAACATTAATAATAATAGTAATAATACTTATAAACGTTTTTTTACTTGGCAACCAGTAAAGATAAAACTAAGTAAACAATCGGAAATATCACGGTCGTACGAATATGTAATATAATGCAATTCATGTCAATGTTCCCATACAGTTCCACCGAAAAGTATCTCAACGTGGTAAACTGTGTTGGTGTTCGGAAAGAAATTCAACACCAGGTGTATTTTTTAATTTCACGAGGCCTTTTACAAGTATTCGTAGAAATTGACTCTCCTTTCGCACCGACTGCTCCCAAGTAATTGAGCTCCGTGCACTTGCCGCTGAAGTCGAAAAATGAAACACGACGTAATTAAATACTGCTGGCAGTCTGCCGCCATAATTAAAATAAACGGAGACAGTTAATTAGTAGCAAAAACATTCGCATTAAACACCGGATTCGGTATGGAACGATTTTTAGTTATAAATCAAACCCAGCTATGGGAATAAATCGGATTCCGTCGGTAATGAAGTCAAATCTCTGTGGTTAATGGGTATAGAGGCAGATAGTCTGTAATCATTACCTGGAATTACACGCACACGCATAACACAGCAGTTGAATTCATGGACGCGTGTTGATATATGTAGAATAATTGAAAGTAATTAAATGCATTTTTGTGAATTAAATTTGGACATATAGGGGTTGTGCTGTCACATTCGAGAGCACTCGCTTCAGCGAATTTATAAACTAATCTGTATCCACATAACTGCAGCAAAATGATATGGTAATCGTGGGCATATAGTGGAAAACAAACAAAATGGCAAATTATTCAATTGCAAGCGTACCAATTAGCCTACAAAAGCTGAATTAAGTACTTAGACACGGTAACAATTTAAAAAAAAACAATTCGTTTAACGTAATATTGTGTTAAAGTTTATTTTAATGAAATGTCACGTTCAAAATAGTTTTCGCGGTATTCACGTGATAATGCCTGGTTTTTCCAGAATTTTTCAGCATTGTTGTCATATGGCACAAACTTAATGTTAGCTCTTGTCAAGTTTGTGCCATATTTTATATTTTCATCTTGAGGATGCCTTTTACAAAAGCGGACGACGCCGAGCTTTTTATGTAATTCTTTTTGGGTCTATTTTGTAAATATTTAATTGTTTTGTTGACCCTTGTATACTTTTCTGTTTTCTTTTTAATTTAAATTCAGTCTCTTGTTCAAGTCCAACAGGGTTTAACGTCACTAGTCGTAGTCGCGTTAAAGCGAGTTGTGGGAATCTTGGTGTTTTTTACAGTCGCTAGCCGTGCTCTGTTTAATTTTAGGTTTTTTTCTTTCCTATTGAAGCTGTCCTTGTTAGTCCGGGAAAGCCATTTAAATTGAAAACATAAAGCCAACTTTAATAGGAAAGAAGAAGCCCTGAAACTGAGCAGACTTTGGTTAGCGACTCTAAAGATACCAAGATTGTCAAAACTCGTTCTAGCATGATCACTACTAGTTACTTTAACCCTGTTGGACCCAAACAAAACCCTTACACACCGATGATGTTGCCAACCGCACATTGACAAAATCCGCTACGACTCTCTTGAAATCCTGCTACTTCCAGGTAAGGCGATGTATTTTAATTACTTGAATTTTTGGCTTATATACTTTATACGTTTTAGAAGTACATATGTTTTTTAGTCTTTTATTTCAGAGTAGTAGTACAAGAAACACTGTTAATGTTGATATAACCAAAATAAATCAGATCTGTAACGGAGCAAAACAATATTCTCGAAAGAAACAATACCCTATACAACTAAATAAAGAGAAGAATACTCAAGAATAAAATACAAAACATACCTATAAGAAACAAAAAATGCAATCTTATAAAGGTTTATAAGTAATTCTTCAAAAAAACAACAAGTTTACGCTGTTTATTCAAAGCCAGAATCAAAACTGTCAGACTACACGAGGTGCTGAATAAGCGGCAGACGCTCTTTTTTACTTTTTTTTTTTTTAAAGATTGCAAAGCTACGCTACAATATCGCTGGGTATTTTTGAGTAATACCAGCGACATCAATTGTGCAGAATTGCATTTACGGCGACATTCGGATTTTCATTAACAAGGTAATTGTGATTCTTCATTTCCCATCATGATACTTGTATTGTCGGAGTAGTGAACTTCTTCATCTTAAGTTTATCGTGCCTTTTTCATTAGACATAGACGAAGAGGAAGGTTGACGAAGGGAATTAAGTTGTTGCATGACCGCACACCTCAAATCAGAAACACAATTGGGACGTTATCGTCCATCCTTCCCATAGTCCAAAACCGATTGCCTTTGTTTTCATTTGTTTGGACCGTTGAAAGTGTTCTGTCTATAATTCGCAAATGTATCTTAGTAACCAGACATCCCTTACATGTGCTTCCATTAACAAGTTCTGAAAAATTATTATTATGCAGGTCTTGGATATTTGTCGCAGTAAACAAAACAATAATAAAGATATGTTTCGCTTTTAAATGCCGCTACCTTCTGCCTAATTTCGTATGTCACCGCTACACCGCGTTTCAAGCGGAATTCCGCTACGGTTGGCAACACTGGACCTACGTCCCAGACAGCGTTGTTGTCATATTGACATAGTTTGCAGAAGCTAATCAAAGAGACATAACAAGACCTCTGACGATGCCAGCCACTCGCGCCGATGAAACGTTATGGATAAACTCCAACAAACTTCGGCCACAAAACCCGAGAATGTATTCTATTAATTATTAATACTTGATCTTGTCCGGAAGTATTTCATTTGACGAATAATCATTACAAGTCAGTGGAATATTAATTTGGTATGTTCTCTAAACAGGTTGTTGCGTGTTTAGTACTCAACATAAACCCCTTTTAATTGAATACACTTTGGACAGCGGTCCTGTAGTGTCCTGGTCTGCTATACAGCTTCCCACAGCGTCTATAACTCATTTATTGGAAGAGACCTCGAGACCTTTCAAACTCTTTTTAGGTTCGGGAAATATGCAGTAGTCGTAAAGAGCTAAATCAAGTGAATATCAAGGATGGTCCACCAGTTCGAACGCCAAATCGCGAATTATTTTTATTGCAATGTTTGATGTGTGTGCAGCGAATTGTCCTGCAAGTACCAAACGCCTTTGACAACCATTCCGCATCTTTTTCCCAATATTTTTGCGCAATTTTGCCAACAATTGTGAATAATATTTTCCTGTTTGTTACACCACAACTATCTGAGAAAGCAATAACTTTTCCAGATGATCTTTTAGCCCGATGCTGTTTGTTCTTGGTGTGTTGGGGTGCTCCATTCCATTGACTGTGGTTTTGTCTTAGGCTCCTGAAAATGTACCTAAATTTTATCCATTGTGACAACTCTGTTCATAAATTCCGAATTCAGTTTTAAATCGGACACATCAGACTGAATGCAAAGCTTCATCACCCACTCGCTTCTGATCTGCGTTCAAGCATTTTGGTATCAAGTTGTAAAAATCATTTTCACACCAAAATCGTCATTAACAAATGCGATGAACTGGTTGAAATATCCAGTCTGGTTTAATTCGTCGGTCTGTAATATCATGTCATTGACTGCATCAATGTTTTCAAGGGTTGACTCAGAAATAAGTCTTCCAGGTCTCTGGTAATCTTAAATGGCATTTTTTGAGACGCAGCCAATTTGTAACTGTGGAAGGACAATATTTTAGGTACAGGAAATCGAAATAATTGACTTTCCAATACAACTCTTGTGTAATGTAACCCTCTTGAGTAAACCTTTAAATGACTCTCTGAAATGGCACTTCTGAAAAGTCATAAAGTATTGCTATGTAAACGGAATTCTATTAATCAATTTACCCCCTCCCAGTGCAAATTAAAATTTAAAAGCAGGTATTCCTACGAAATAATCTGGAATAAGCAGCAAAATTTTTGTTTCCAGGTTAGAACGTGATACCAAAATTTAACATCAATTTTGTCTGTCCCAAGTATTTCTACAGAATAAAAGGATACGCCTCTAAAATTCCTGTCTGTAAAGGTTTACCAAGAAACAAGTCACAATTACACCGTTGATAAATAGAACTATCTTCTAGTGCTCATCGGTAACCTAATCCTCCAACAAAGTACTGATGTCATCTCAATTAAATCAATCTGTACCTCGCGGAAGTTGGTCCTAAATTGAGTTTTAAGCTGCACAACTTTCCATAATTGGTAGCCTCGCTCCACAGGACGTTCGACTGACTGCTTAATTTAGTCGTCAGCGCGATAATCGACTGCATATCGCTTGCACCTGCTTTGTATCGAGTGACAGCGAGTTTTCCTTAATTTATAAGCTCCTTAAGCCCCGAGTGCTTTAGAGCCGAGATAATTCATTAAAGCTATCCATTTTCTTTGACAACGGCTATCGCAGATTCGTTCGATGGATTTTAAAACCTCGATAATTAGAACGAAACTTCGATGCGGGTCCAGCGTCTTAAGTGTTAATGCAATCGGAAATAAGGAATTTAGTACTTGAGTATAAGAAAAACTCTAAGCTTCTGCTGAAGCAGTAAATATATTATCAACTAATTCAGATCGCCAATTATTGAGGTTATCAAGCAAAATTGTTCATGGGGTAAAAATCTCAAAATGTTTACAGCAAATACGAGCAATATAATAATTTTTTTAATAAACCCATTTAAATTCTGTTTACTAACCCAAAAACATTATTTAAGCAGTATTTCCCATTATAAACTTTTTATTGTAAGAAGTACAAAATGACATCACAATGTGACGTATACTTGGTTTAAATTTGCTGAAAAAGTAACATCAATTTTTACCGTGAACAGCTTTCTAGTTATACCGGATTTTCAGCTTTAACTAAATCATCCTGCATACTGTGCACGGAAAGAGTTTTTTATTGCTGTCGCTGAAAGTACCGTTTAAGCATCTGTGAAAACAGGGATTTCCTCGGAGTATCCTAAGAATTATATCGCACAATGCAGATGAACGCCGGGGAATAGTTTTAATTCGTTTTAGTTTATTGTCAGTTTATTCTTTCATTGCGTACTTTTTTAATTAAAACTTTAGAAACACCCATCGGACCCTGTTTCGTTTAATTATCGGGGGCCATTTTGAAATATACACAACGCCAGTCTGGACTTTATTACTGCATTTTTCCCTCGGCGCTCGTAATCGTACGATAAAATTAAACATCGGGCTATTATTGCAGTGAAGGAGCGAATTGCAATAGGAAAGCCTGCTTGTTTGATTAATATTCGCTCAATTAATACAAATGGGTAGCTGGTTTAATTTTTTCAGTAGTTCAAAAATGTTTTTTTCTTAATATGTACGTTCCAGTTCGTTTGATTACCACATAGTTGAAAAACAAACCTTGTAAAATAGGCATTGTTATTTTAGAAATAAATAAGTTTAAAAATCTTTACCCAAAAAGGTATAGGGGATCTAAAGATTAACTAAAAGTGTTTCTTGGTAATTCTAACAAACATTCATAATTGCATAGCCTTTGTTTTATATTCATTGCAAGCTCACACATTCAACATTCTATTGCTTTCGTAGTTTTTAGGTTTGCAATTTTAAACGATTCGCCTAGTTGTCTCTTGTGACAAATTTTTCCACTACTTAATGTTTTCGAGAAGTGAAAGTCTGTTTTCAAACATTCTGCACAAATGTTTGAATATAGAGGTAGTTTCTTGTATTATGTTGATACGTTTTAGTTGGAGCATAGCAGGTTTAGCGCAGATGGTAAGGGCTGAACTTGGAGCCCCGGTTTGAATCCCGGTGACAGAAAAGTTTATTATCTCAAAAAATTTGCCTTTGCACCTACAACCATCTCTGCTACAATTAAAACGTATTTCACAGAACCTTTTGAGCTATGTATTTAGATTTTAGAATATAGAACAGCTATTTTCTAAAACTGTTTCGAATAGTTATTAATTATTGTTGATAGTCGTATGTATACGACTGCAGTTTATACCAACCCTCCATTGTAGTAACAATTCCACCGTATTTCGGTACCCATTGTACAATCGAATCTAATAATATTTTTTGTGAAAAAGTCCTTTTACATTTTCAACTTAAAAATAATATAGAGATTCAGTGACATTGCACATTAGATAGTATTAAAATGCAAGTCTATGCTGCACCGCAACCAACTGCAGATAGATCTATTTCGCTATCATTATAGCTCATCAGTGCAGTTTAGGTCTAGTGCAGACAGCACGGCATAGAACTAGTTTTGCCTATATACCAAAGCAATGGTATGATGTAAGTAAGAATTTAGATGGCAATGCCATCTGTCAGCATTACACTGACATGATGACAAAGCCACCTAGCTGCCTTAACGGGTACTACTTCCTAAAGGTAGTGACCTGTAGCCTGACAAATTTGCATGCACCTGCATATTTCAATTTGACAGCAGGCCCCCACGGTCACTTCCTTTAGGAAGTAGTACCCGTTAAGGCAGCTAGATGGCTTTGTCATCATGTCAGTGTAATGCTGACAGATGGCATTGCCATCTAAATTCTTACTTACATCATACCATTGATTTGGTATATAGATAAAACCAGTTCTATGCCGTGCTGTCTGCACTAGACCTAAACTGCACTGATGAGCTATAATGATAGCGAGATAGATCTATCTGCAGTTGGTTGCGGTGCAGACAGCACATCACAGTATATATATTATGCTGGATGGAAGCTCATTATAATGTGCGACTAAGGATGCTAACGATACTTCGATACTTTCAAAGTATTGATATTTTGAGATAGAACTATCGATATTTCGAATATTCCTACCTATTCAAATAGTTCATTAATTGGACATAGTTGTAGAATAGAGGAGTATTCTCAGCAACAAAATGACACATACGAACATTGACGACATTCTAGAATTAGTAAAATAAAGCTTATAATTTTTAAAACGAGTTTTTCTGTAGTGTTGAAGGTATCAATACCTAAGAGCATCGATACATAAAAAAGCATTATTCCCATACCAATATCGATACTTTTGTTCGATACTAGCAATCTTATGTGTGATCGTATATTAAAAACTAGGTAAATGTGTTGATCTGGGTACGGGTTCTTTAATTAAATTTTAATTTCTGGTATTACGTGTTTGGGTTCAAAGAATGCTAATTTCTGACTAAACTTCCTTTATTTATACACTAGTAGATACCGAAATACAGTAAATACAGACTAAACTACTTTACAACACTACTAATTCAGTAAACAGTATGCGAGCATTATACTGCACTCACTCGCACTTACAACGTTTTAAAACGCCTAATTACTTTCACATCCAACGGATGGGAAGTATTGTATCGCGAAAAAAAAATTTCAAAGATTTTTATTTGCTCATTCGCTTTAAAATGGTCGAAAACGCAAAAAAAACAAAATTTGAGCAAAAACAAATTTCTTGTCTGTGTGTATGTGGTTTTGTTTGTGGACACGATAACTTTCGAAAGACTTAATATATGAACTTGAAATTTGGCGAACGTATAAAACGTTTGTGGAGTAAGTAGGGTATCGTTCTAGTATGTAATTAGTAGTATAACTGCGAGTATTATTCCTTCTTATGAATTTTCGGTGCAGCAAACTGTTTAGAAGATATTACCAGAAAAGGCGTCACTTAAAGAAAACGGTTTACTAAATATCTCCGAATATATTTAATATATTCAAAAACGAAATTACCGTCAGATAGGAAATAAAATTTCTCACAAAAAATATCTTAGAAAATTTATTCAAAATTTTAACATTTTCGAAATATTTCCAAAAAACCTATTTTGGACTTTGCTCGTACGATTTTTTTTAAACCAAAAAAACCGATTTTTAAAATTTATATATTTTTGCTAATATCACGACTGTTTGTCTTAGAAAAAATGTGTAAAGAGAAAAAATGCTCAAATCCTGATTACTAATCGTATAGGATAAGAAATAAAAACGTAAATGTCATTTTGACAATTTGATGTGGAAGTATTGATTCAATTTGCAGCGGTTTTTTTATTTGCTCAATCGCTATAAAATGGTCGAAAACGTAAAAAACAAAATTTGAGCAAAAAGAATTCTTGTCTGTGGCTGTGTGTCTGTGGTTTTGTATATGGATGCGATAACTTTCGAAAGACCTAACTTGAAATTTGGCATTAATATAAATCTCGACTACCCTAAGCAACCTATTGTTTTTGGAGTAAGTAGGGTATCGGGAAGGGGGTTAAATTGGTGAGTAACTACCCTTTTTGCAAAAATTTTTTTCGTCCCTATAAATTTTCGGTGCAGCAAACTGTTTTGAAGATATTAGCAAAAAAGCGTCACATAAAAACACTGCTTTTCTTAAATATATCCGAAAATATTTAATATATTTAGAAAATGAAATTGCTATCAGATAGGAAATTTGTCACAAAAAGTGTTTTAATTTTTTTCCAAAATTTTGATTTCCCAAATATTTTCAAAAAGCGTATTTTGGATTCTGTACACACGATTTTTTTTAAATTTTAGTATTACCTATAAAAAAATTTCTGATCGGAAAGCACTCTTGCATTTTTTAAGTTCACAATTTTCGAGTTATTTGAAAAAAACGATTTTAAAAATTTATGTATTTATGCTTATATCACGAGAACCGTTTGTCTTAGAAAAAAACGTGTAGAGAGAAAATGCTCAAAACCTGATTACTGATTGTATAGTATTAGAAATAAACGCATTAATGTTATTTTGACAATTGCATGTGGAAGTATTGATTCAATTTGCAGCGGTTTGTTGTCAAGAAATCGCCACAAAACTTCTCGATTTTTCCCTTTATCTCACCGTTTCAACAAGCGTCTTCCTCAACCGTCACTGGCCAAGAAGCAAAGGCACCGTGAATAATTGTGCATCTCCTCGTAAAACCGGTGGTGGTGCCGTTCTTGTAAATACGCAGAGCAAAGGGAATTATGTGCGTGTATAAGGAGACCAGGTGGCCCTTGAACAAAGAACCCACCGTGTTCATTGTCCCTGTACCGGCTGCGCACAAAAACACACTGGGATCCTGTTTCCTGCATACACCCAGGTCGCCTGATCGCCCAACTTACGCCGCCGAAGGAGCACTACATCCTGCATGAATAAATCTGGCCGGGCGAAAAATGTCTTGGCCGACAAAAAATTAATTTATGGGAGTTATTGTTCCGCGTTGCGGAGTTTGGAGGGTTGCTCCGGACGGATAGATGAGGAAATTAAAATGAGCTTAATCATAACCGCACAGTATAATTGAAACGCTCGGTGGTAAATAATAAACCAGCTACATCAAATGAATATTGAGAAAATTCAATTTGAACGCTATTCATATCGTAAAATCTTATTATAGGGAATACTTCCTTTAATCACTATTAACTCTTTGTTGCCACATAAAAACCAAACAAATGAATTGCATAAAAAAAGAAAAACAACACAATGTTTTGGTTACCCGCTCGGACCCCGTGACTCACGAGTTTCGCTATTTTTACAGCTCGTCAGACGGAGATACCGACTAGATAACCAGCACAGACGGTCATTTTAGTTACGAAATCGTACCAACCACTAAAGTGAAAACAAAAGCGGGATAGTGTAGTGCGCGATCTAACGCACCTACTCTAATGCTAGATTTATTGTGCTTTTTATTTTCACACCAGTGGCCGGTACGCTTTCGTACTTTGTTGAGTGTCTTTGTTTGTTGTCTAGCCGGTGTTACATTAATTTGTAAAGTTAACGTTAATCTTCTAAGGCCCCATCAATCGCTCGGGGACGAAGGTTTTTGATTGCATTTTTTTCTGTCGCTTTTCTTTTCTGCACGGTTTCATACCGGCAAACGACACTGATAAATGCGCAGCAACGATCAGGTTGATTTTTCGTTTAATAATTATCCATTCGTTTGCGGATACACTTCCCCGATTCGATCAGTGGCTATTTATGGTAGTCGTATGGTTATACCTTTGGAGCTCGTTCAGAGCAGGAAGAATTAATTAATCTCTTAAGAATGAACAATAAGGTTAAGGCAATGACGTTGTTTAATAGAAAAGCTAAGGCAAGCGCCATCGCTATCACAAGAACAAGAAGTAGTGAACAAAGCTCCAAAAATGCAAGAGCGACTACTGTTACAACCGATGCAAAAAAATCTTCTGATAACTTGACAAAAAAAATCATGTCAACAAACAGAAATCAGTTCAACCAGAAATTACTACAAACAGAGAATTTTCTACAAAGGAAAAAGAAGAGAGATGGAGTGGAGTTTTCTGACGGAAATCAAGAAAATCGTCAATTAAAGCAGTTATCGGGTTCGGGCCAGAAAGCATCTGAATCAAAACGGCCACCAAAAAAGCCTTTATCAATTTTTCTTGCTTGGATCCGTCAACGACAACCTCAGTTGTAAACGAGTTACTCATTGATAAGTTTCCGGAAGTAACTAGTGAAAAACGGGAAATGAAAGAGCCAAACTTTTACTCCGCTTGTAGCTCACCATCTATCGTAACAAAACAAGATTTAAAATATGGAGTACAATGAAGATTTAATAAAATAATCAACAAAATAAAAGAAATTAAAGGAAAATCATCAATAAAAAAACGGCTTAAAAATGGCGACTCATTTGGTATATCTTAATGTTAAAATCATAAGGTCAATTAGAGAATGGTTTTAAATGTCCTGACAAAAGTAATAAATAAGTGCATAACTGCATCACACTATCCAGACTGTTTGAAGAACGCAATTATTGTTTCTATACACAAAATTGGAGATAAAAAGCATCCTTCCAATTAAAGACTCGTGGCTTTGTTGCCAATTTACTCTAAAGTATTGTGAAAAATTCTAGCTACTCAGTTAAACGAATATTTTGAAAGAAATACACTGTTTTCAAACACTCAATTTGGATTTAGAAGAAATCGTAAAACTATAGGAGCGGTCTCAACCTTAATTCAAAAATTAAACTCAACGTTTGAGAATAGCGAATATATGGTGTATTTTTTTCTAAATCCTCCAAAGGCTTTTGATTGTGTATCACACGACATCTTACTGAGAAAACTGTATACTTATGACCTTCACCCAAAGACTTGCAAAAAACAGGGTGCAGAAAGTCAAGGAATTATGCTAATTTATATTAATGACTGCTAGTCCTTTCTAGGAAACTACTGTATTCACTTTGAGGATGACACAGCTTTATTTAGTAAAATAAATCTTTATCAGAAACTCTGCAGAATGATGAGGATGCACGATCGAATGCATTTGACAGGTTTTTGCAAACAAACTGCAAGCCTAAATTCCAATACATCCATCACTATTATATGCACATTAAAAGTATTAGTGCAATACCTGTTTACCAAATCCAATCTACGAAATTTTTAAATGTACATCTTCGTGGGCGTACCCAGCTTTTGGTCTAAGGGGGGGGGGGGCAAAGCAGGAATTTCCATGACTGAATAATTCAACATAAAATAAAAATGTGCCTTTATGGGATTATGTACCTAAGTAATTAACGAAGTATTTATTTCATTATTTCTGCAAGGTGACTTAAAATATCTTTTCTGAAAACCCAAGTTTTTTATGTTTTTTATATATACTGATCTTCAAAAGCTCGTTTATTCCTAATTCAATGATTGATGATATCAATTAGGCAATATCTAGCGCATTCAGTTGCATCTGTATCACGTTTAACAAAAGATGAGTAGATACATTTGGCAGAATAAAAATCCGTGATCCACAAAATATATAATAATGTCAAACGAAGTACTAAAGAAATATAAATTTCGCCTTAAGCATCTACTAATAGAACCACGTTTTATAATTTGCAATTCGCACATGTCAAATGTTAATCAATTAACCGATGCGCTTTTTAGTTTCAACTTTTCGCAATAGAAGTTTTAGAAATTTAAGTTAAGAGTGATAAGGTAGCTAGTATAGATTTAAAAAATATATCAAAACTGAAAATGAGGAAACAAGCTGGTCGTGAAACAGTACCTAAGACTGTAATGATTTAAACTGCTGGCTTAGGTAATCTTAGTAAAACTTAAAAAAAAACAAGTTATAAGCCCCATCACTAAGCATCAGCTGGCCAAACACCACCAATCAGCATTAAATGGATGGTAGTTTTATCTCTTAACAATTTTTACTCAAATTTTAAAGCTACCATTTGTTATTGTCCTCAAGCTGCAAAAATTCTTTTATATATTATATTCATCTTCCTGGCTGTCATTGATTTGCAAAATATGGCTGTATATCGCCAAAAACGTATGTTTTTTTACGGAATTTGCTTAACTATACTGCATACTATACTATCTGCAGATATTAGCAMTTAAACGCACAGTATAAATTATTATAAATGTAGGTATTCTTTTATTATCAATTAATCTTATGACAATGTAAGTTATACTTCGATTGTTACTTCGCGGCAGTTTTTATGTGACATAAAAGTAATTTATGTTTTTAACTTTCATCATATATGCATAGTTTATGTGCTTAAAGCACCTAATATCGTCATCTGAAACTGAGTATGAGCACATCGGTAATACTCCATTAAACTTGGACATTAGCAAATTTTGGATTAAAAACCATGATCTGATATTTTAAATAGATCAAATTTGAGTACTTCTTTTTGATCTTTGGCTAAAATAATGACCAGGGCATAAATCGAAAATAGTGCTTTTGGGTCGATTGTATAAATGCTAGATAATAACCAGACACTGCAACACATCAGTGAAATGACAGCATATTACATCTCAATGTTCGACGACGATTTTGTACACATTATGAGTAGGTACTGTGTAAAATCAGAATTAGATAGTTGCGTAAAATTATGGAAGACATGTTTTGTTATGAACACAATAGAGAGTATACCATCTTTTATTTAGACTGAGCCTTTGGGTTTATTTCATTTAGCTATAATTTTTTTAGTTAAGCCATCCTCCGTAGTCCGCCAGTGCACTGCTTCCAAAAATTAACCCAGCACTTAATATTTTAACCTAATTAAGCCTCATTTAAATAAATAGATATATTCAATCCGTTTTTCAAAAAGTTTTTTGTATACTGGCTTTTTAACAGCACATCGAGTTTTAATTCGTGAATTCGTATTTATAATATCTTTCAAAGTTTTTGTTTCTCTGTATTGACTTTGAAATTTGGAACTAAGAATATTGGAGTTACCACCAAATACAAATATGTGACCGATTCTGGGTATTCTACATAACAGAATCATGCATAGTTGAACAATCCCTATAAGAAAACATATTAGAAGAGCTGAACAAAGTAGAAATCGTATTATGACTCTTGATCAAAATAAGCTTGGAAACCATTTGACAACGACTTTTTGAATGTCATTTCCATAGGTCAAATATGAGTTCTGGATGAAAATTGTGAAATACGCTCGCCTATAAATTTTACTTCATTAACACTTAATTAATCAGCTAAATGTATGGAAGGTGGGAAGGGCCCAGAGTGGGTAGTTCAGGTCTAGGGGGGGGGGGCAGCTGCCCCCCTTGCCCCCCTCCCCCTTCGGTACGCCCATGTACATCTTTATCCTCAACCTAATTCGCAACAACATGGTGACTTACTGGCAAAGAGGTTATGTAAATTTTTGTTTTTATTAAGGAGTCTAACAAATGAAACTAATATCTACCCTAAGAAATGCCCACTTTTCTCTAATAGAATCTCATTTGTGCTATGGCCTGATATTGTAGGGTCATGCAAGTAGAACAAAAAGAGGTTTTAAACTGCAACGAAAAGCTATTACAATTTTACGAAGTTTTAATTTTCAAGAAGGCTGTTGCCAAACTTTTATAGATCTGAAAATACTAATACTGCCCTCGCACTACATACTTTAGTGTTTCCAAGGTATAAAGCAAAATATTGCTATTGAAACACACACAGATATACTTGCAAGTAACGATTTATGAGACTCATTATATGAACAGCCGATTACCGCTCACAATGGTATTACAAAGTATTACCTGAAGCTGTCGTAAATAACAGACGGGTTCGGCACCTTCCACTGTTTTGCAGCGGAGTGGACCGTATCCAAAAATTGTGTTTAGGCTTTTTTTTAGAATTCTTTTCCCGTACACATAAATCAATAAGCATTATTTGGTATTAAAAAAATATTTGAACTACAAATATTTCTCATCTAATAGCTTTTAATGGATGACTCAATCGTATTCTTTCCTAAAACGGTTTCGTTCGTGGAGCCCTGTATCTTGGATTTAAAAACTTAAACGAAGCAGGCATCGATTATCATTCTGATATGAATGCGGAAGTGTTTAAAAATTGGTTAAAAAACATTTTATTGCTCAAATTGCCACCAAACAGCGTTATAGTAATGGACAACGGCAGTTATCATTTGGAGCAAGTGGATGAAATTCCAAATACAACAATAGTGCAACAATTGGGTATTATCACTGTTTTTAAAAATTACGCAAAATCAATCTTGAAGTGCATATATATCGTAGGCCATGTTAAAAAAACAAAAAAATATATTCGTAGGTTGAGAATTTCAGGTTTGAAATTCGAATCTTAGGAGTCACCGTCAAAACGCTTCTATCCAAGGTTATTCAACTCGTGACGTCAAGTGTCATGTAAACATTACCGAGGAGCGTGCTGTTTAATGGTGTAGTATCATTCTTGTATTGGAAAAGCTTCTGTGTGGTATTTATTGAAAGGACGGTGTAAGAGGTCGCACCAAAAAGTGATTTGTGTAGTTTCATAAGCATCTATTATGTATGGAAAACAAAACAAGTGTTGTTTTGTACATGGTTATAAAAGTACTTCAGTCAGTACAGCTAACAAAATTTTTGTAACCGTTCCTCGAGATTACCAACGTAAGAAAAAGTTGTTTAAGGTCCCTAGACGTGATATGCTGAAATCGCAAAGTTTGTTTTTCTGTTGTGAAGATCATCTTAATCCTTACTATAAATTTTATTATTCTTTTTGGGGTTATAAGTGTTTACCATTCAGTTTCCATTTTGTTATAGCTTGAAGAGGATATAAAAAATTATATGCGTTTTAAGTTGATAGACCTCTAAAATAAATGTCAACTTTAGGGTACATTTTCGATTCTTACATTTTTATGTTTACAAATAGTATGTTTCCAACAACCCACTGTGATCAAATTATCAATACTGCGTTAATTTGATAAAAAATTCACTTATGCTGTTGCTTTCACGTTCCTCATCTCCGCCGCGTTGAACCGCTCGTCGCTGTACACAAATTTCATAACAATGAGCATGCCTTGAGAAGTCATAAGTCATAAGTATTTCACTTTTTCTTGGCGTATTTAATTCGCTTGTCACAAAATGAACGCAAACAACAAACCGATAAATTGACGGGCTGAGACTGACGCGTGACGCGCTGACCCCAGATGTAAACAAGCGGCCATTTACAAGACAGTTGACGTCACGACCAATATGTTCGCGTTCTGGCGGCCCCTTTAAATATTCACATTTTTTATATTAAAAATACACCTTACGATCCACTTTTTCTAATTTATAAGCTGTCATAGCTATTTTGTGGATTAGATGCTACCTATTAATGTGCAATTTAATAAAATATAAATACATGGCAAATACCCAAATCAAGAGTTTTTAAGAAAAGAAGATTTATCTTTCGAGGAGGGCTACAAATAAATTTTCGAAGAAATTCAAAATTGACATTCTCGCTTTTTAATGTGGACACACCATTCTACGATTACCCCCATATCATTGCATTTTCAACCCCATTGAAATGATATAAGGCGGTCTTCGTTGTTCTAAATCTAATAATTACTAATATTGAAATTTTAAGGGGCGGAATCAGAACTACTTTGCTCTCTTTGTTTCAATTCATTTATAGTCGCTATAGTTATCTATAGCATTGCCCAGGCCCTTCTCCAAGACAGATGGCGTAATAGAAAATTTGGCGCCCAGCGTGAGGCCTCCGATTTTCTTTATTTCTTTTGCAAAAATGGACGTTCATCGGTTAAATAGGGACGAACTACAGTATAAACTTAGTATACAGGTAGGTAAGAGGGATATCAGATGTTACAGGCGAAATGGTTACGTCGATGCGAGATGAAGCTTTTGGAGTCGTTTTGCTTGTTCTGACTTAGACAATTAACAGCTTGTTGCTCTAATGTCCCTGAATTGGATAACTTCGTCAAGTCGTGTGATCATTACGCATAGTAACGAGTCTAGTACTGCCGATATAAAATTGTATCTTTTTTGTAGATTGAACTCCTGATGAAGGTAGTAGTAAAAGTATTCGCCAATTAATAACAAAGTGGTGGTGTTTCGGACGAAGAACCCGAGAATTCCATAGCTGAGCTACTTCACGGTAATATTTTGACATGGTACCCTTTGCCGACTTAGACCTATGGGCAGAGCAATAATGAACGAGTTTCAGAATACTGCTGAATTTATTTGAAACATGACCGTGACCTCCAGCTGAGATTCAAAGATTGTCCATTTTGCGGAGGAATTATAGTTCCATATATAACTTCTGTGAATGAATTATTACATAACTATAAGAAAAGGAATCGTCTAGAAAAATGGCAATTAAATCCCGAACGACTTCTCATTGTGTTAGTCTATTAAAGCCTGATCTAGCTTATGTTGAGCATATTCAAGTGTTTATTCGATTGAACGCGATAATTTGCAATGCTCGAATTTCCATGAATCTAGTCATAGCTTTAGTTCTTGCCGAAAAAAAGCAGAAATAGCTATTCTGTTATCGTTGTGGAAAACATGGTGTTACAATTATGCTTAAAAAGCAAAAACACGAGTTGTTAGAGTATGACATATTCATTGGTGATTTAGCAACTTTAAATAACTGAAATGCATGTCTATTATGTGCTGTCTGCACCGCAACCAACTGCAGAAATAACTAGCCCATGAAAAATTGTAATATAAGGTCACAACATAAATGTAAAGTTAAAAGATTTGTAATAGTGGCATATTGAACGTTAGCGTTTTTTCATATTTAACTATTTAAATATTTCAATCATAAATTAAAATGACGCGAATGTCATTACTAGACCAGAGTTATGTAGAGCTTCTAAATGGATTTTCAGCTTATTGTCTATAACAATGGCTGTCGTACTCTAAAAGGTTTTCTCTTGCAAAATCAGAAATTGCCATACAAAGTAGTTTCCAGTGATACAGCTTCCTGAAAGCCCTTATTAATTTCAGTCTCTATTGTTTGAGAAAAACGAATTTATTTCCTAGAAATGTTGCAGTACTATTCAAAGCTTGCTAGTAAGCCTCTTATAAAAGAAGCTTTATTAGGATCTTCCAGAAACATGAGGCCTTATCTGCATGTAACGAATAGCACAGCTTTTCCAAGACTTTCGGGGAGCGTAATAAACGAGAATACACCTACATTTGCGCTGCACTTAAACAGTGTATGTTTTATAAAACTCCCAATCACTGTTCGTGGATCCTAAACGTTTGTTGTTATAGTTGTTATACTATGCAGCCTTCCCTGCATTCCATTCTTCCTTAAGAAGCGGTCGGGACCCTACCTGGTGCGTGGATAATACGTCGGCTGTATTTTCTTTTCATTTGTTCCTTGAATATTTGTGCAACGGCATTGCATTCAAACTGGATTGGAAATCCGTGCTCGGGCCGTTTCTGGGAATCGTATAATACAGGGGTGTTTGTACACGGCGTTTAGGATGCAGATGGATGAGACAGATGAGCTATTGCATTGTGTAACGACCGTGATCGATTTTGAGGCAAACATAATATGCGAGTGCTGCAACTGTTAGTTCGTCTGGATGGTTACCCACTGTTTATTTTGAAACTGTGTGGTTAGGCTGAGCTTAAGTATCTTTAAATACTTTAAGAGATGAAGAAAATCGTACTTCAGTCTTATTAGTTGAGACTATGCACCCCCGTGTGCAGTAATCATAAAGAAATTTACCCGCATAAGTTGTAAAAACATAAGATAGTTGTTAATATTTTAATACACACATGCCTTCGCACCGTATCGGAGTGTTAAATGCGTCACTATTCAGGCTTACGAATGCGTATGGTTATATTTAATTAGAACAAAATAGTCCATCCCTTCAAATGTGTCGTTTGCATAATTAGACTAAACATATTTCTTGGTGCTAAGACCTAAACGGGGTAAGCCGGCTTTAAATAACGCCCTGTCGGCTTCACTACCTCTTACTACTCTCCCACTCATTCTTGTACGCGTATTACTTAATGGTTCTCGGCCGCAACTTTTCGTCAGTCATAGCTGTTGTTGTGTTGTCAATTGCACCATCTCTGTTCAAGTGGATTATATGCCTCTTATTCTTTTCTTCTTGATAGAAAATGTCAGGGAATGCTAAAGTATTCTGGATTCGCCAAATCGTGAAAAGTTTTGTTTCCAAATTGCTGTTTGATATTGGCTTGGAGGGAACGGCACTTTCAATAGTTTAATAAATGTATGAATGTACTGAAAATAAAAGAATTAGCTGCAATCAGTGATGGGCGCGTAGAATACTCCATGTAGATTACACCATTATCTACGCGTAAACTATGTAATATTCTACTTTAAAAGTCTACTGTAGAAAATAACATTATGTAGATAAACAGCAAACTAGTAATATTTAGTACTTTTAACAGCTCCAAATGCCTCAAATGACAGTATTATTTTGTATATTATTATTTTTGTTGCTTCCTAACTAAACAAAATACTACTTCGTTGTAATTAAAATAACTAGACATACGTTAAACAACAATAACTTGTTTCAGCATACAGTTGTTACGGCCAGAAGGCACAAGCGTGCTTGGAGCCCTCAATCGGTCAAATGGATTCTTAAATGACTGTAAACTATGATTTTATTATCTTTCTTGTCTATAAACGGAAGAAGACGGGCAATTTCATATACTACCTATTATACCTAATATACTCGTAGAAGAAAAGACTTCGAAACGCATGTTTTGTCCCAAAGAAGTAAGAAAACCGTCTGGATACTCTGATGACTTACTAAAATAATAAAATAATAATATAAATATTAAAAAACTGTAGTGCTTTAAAAATTTTAAAGAATTTGCCCATAAAACAGGGAAATTGGAACAAACTAATTTCCACAATACACTTAATATAGGTACAATAGCCATAATATACTCGTCTCATATTTTCTACTCAAAATCTACGCCAAAATGCTTTATCTACATTTTCTACGCGGGTAATGTAGAAAATTATAATTTACGCGTAAACGCCCATCACTGGCTGCAATACTTTAGTAGAAGTAATTAAAAGATGTATATAAAAGTAATCACATATTAAATTTAGTGATTTTTTTTGTTAGCTGCTGAAAAAGTAATGAACTAATGGTCGAAAGAGAAGGCTGTATGTAAAAAAATATTATACGTCTCTCCACCACTATTTTAAGCAACGAAGAACATTTGTAGACGATACAGGGACAAAAGCTAATTATAAATAGTATAATATTTATATGATTCTTAATGTAGCTTGACGAAACTATAAATGTTTCCTTGTCCAAACAGGAAGGTGGAACAAGAGGAACGTTCACTGTCATTTTTATGAGACGTATCTTATATTCATGTGAGTTAAGGAATAAGATACGCCATATTCTTATGCCCAGAAAGTAGAGAACTAGATGATAAACTCTACTGCGCCTCAGGTAGAATCTGCATTCTCCAGATTAGCAGTGTTAGATATATTGTATAAATTATATTTAGCATCGATACCATCTTGTCGTGGTATTCAAGTTTCGAAAATATTGAAAGTATCAAATGTAATGAAAACATCAAAGTATCGAAATAATTTAAAGTATGAGAAGCATCCAAAGTATTGGCGGTGTTGAAGGTTATGAAAAAATTAATAATTCCAATAATACAAAGTTGAAAAAGTATACGTATCAAAAAATAGTAGCTTCCAGAATATTCGGAACATCAAAAATAATTAAAGTATGCAAATATGTGCATAATTAAAAATATGAAAGGAATTGAAATTATTGCAGTATTCAGTTATTTAACCATGGATTTTTAGTACACATGGTGAAACATCAATAATGCGATACTTGTGGTACGTCGATACTTTGATAATTTTGATGCTTTCGATACTTTGGAGTAGTACCGATACCGCACCGGAATCAAATATCGATACCTGTCTAACTAACAGTATCGCCCAACCCTAGACATGAGTTCTTTACGCGTAACTGGATGAATAATAATCGCAGTTCAACACATTTATGATTGACTGTGCATCATATAATTCCACCTTCTATTTTACAGGCACAGGGTATTCTAGGAATTAGATTCGTATTCTTAATAATATGGAAGGTTTGAGTGCAAATTATTTGCGAGACTAATTTTCTTTAAGTAATTACTTTGTGTTGGTATAGTGGGAAAGCGCACAAAAGTAAAAGCTCAAATTTTAATTTGATGGCGTTTTACCATCTTGTTTTTTCATTCCCAGGACTAAAAGCATACAAACAAAATTACGTCTATACAATGTCGCCTGCGTTACAACAATCTGTGGACAGCTGTTTCGGCTTTAAAATCGACAGACGTCTCCAACGCCAATTTGTGCAAAGAGTGCAGTTCTCAAGCATAATAACGATGCCGTGTTGTCTGCGTTCGGTCTATAGCTGTGCTGATGAAGCTTTATAAGCCAAAACAGCTGTCCACAGATTGTTTTGACGCAGGCGACATTGTGTTATTATGCTTGAAAGCTGCACTCTGCAGAAATCGTCGTTGGGACTCCTGTCGGTTTTAAAACGCCCACAGAAAAGTGGGCTACCTATCAGATTAGTTCCCCACAGAAACAAGTGGATAATACCGTAAAATTGCCACTAGATGGCATATACATTGCCTACCTTAGCATATACAGAGGAAGCCAAATCTATGTCGTGTTGCCTGAGTTGGGAAGATAGTTCTGCTGATGAGGCTTTATAAGCCGAAACAGCTCCCCACAGATTGTTTTGACGCAGGTGACATGGCATAGATGTAATGTTATTATGCTTGAGAAATGCACTCTTTGCAGAAATCGTTGTGGGGACCTCTGTCGGTACGTCCACCGTTCAGATTAGTTCCCCGCAGAGACGAGTGGATAATACCCTAAAATTGCCACTAGATGGCATGGTGTTATCCACATTTGAATTCTCGCATGAAACCATACTGATTGAAAATTATAACTGTTATAAGTTTTTCTTGTCAGATTACCTAATAATTATGGGTCATTGTTTACAAGTTTGTATATTTAAGTATCATTTTTACGACCTAAACTCGATCTATCCATACTGCATCATATTGCATCTATTACACATTACATCTATAAGAAAGGAATGCTATTATAGCCTTCGTAAAGTTTAGTCGGAAAGGCGGTTGGTTGTTCCCTCTACAATCATTTTATCTAATACTAAGTTACAGGTAAATGAAGGTTCTTATTAGAACTAACGTAGAAATGTCACTGAAATTATTCATATCAGAACCACTTCTAACACAGTTAACGTAATAGGAGACACCAACGATGTAAGCAACATTTATAATTTCTATTGTTCCTTTTGGTAGGCGTTTGAATACTTCTTGTAACTGATGTATTTTTTAGTAATTCCCTAAGTTGCTATGTGTGAAAACCGTTTTATCTGCAAAAATCCATCTGAAAAGCAAAAATCATTGAAATGTTTCCCTTGTATTACAGGCTACTGTACTACATAAACAAAATGTTATCGTTCATTTTAGTTCGTGAAGCCAAACTGGCTTCATTACAAAACTGAATATATTTAATTAATTACAAATACCTAACAACGAACATGTGACATAACACCTAAATCACAGAAGCATCGCAAATTACGGCTTATTGTGGCAGCTAAAGTAATAAAATTATAGCTTTTTACTTATTGACATAAACTGGGTCTCTCATAATTTGAGGCTGTATCTTTGTTATACCCGTAAGTTTGACGTGTAAACGTATATTTTAAATGCGTGGTAATAGAAGTAAACTTTGAGTTAAAATAAATATAACACAAAATAATCATTCAAAGTAATTTTAATTCACTGAGCTTTCTTGTACAAGTACAAGACAACAAGTAGTCGTTCGTAAAACTACCGCTAGATGACGCATACCGATTTTCACAAATAAGGTCGCTGAATTTTGAAAGGTAGCGACAACGGTTGTGTCGTATACAATTTCCAAGTAGTTTCTGATAAGCCCATCTCTGTTATTGACGGCTATGGCAGCTATCGTTACTAGGCAAAGTTGAAATTAATATTTGCTACACCATAAAGAAAAGTACCTACCTGAATCTGAAATTTTTGCCGCCTTAAAGATCGAGTAGTAGTGTGCATCGGTATCCTTCACCAAGGCAAACCAAAAGCAAGAAAAAGCTTTAATTGCCAACATAGCAAACCCAGCTTGTAAGGTTTCAGGACCACTACCAAGTAATCGTACGCTCAAAACTTAACTATAGGGACTTTTATATATCAATTACAACGAGTATTTCACAAAAAGGCCTTACCGTTAATTAAATTTGAGTGGCAAAAGTTCTTTACTGTTTGTAATCATTTACTTGTCCACTGTCTCCCATAGTTAGCCCTAGTCTCGTTCTAGATCGGAAGCTAGGGGTGCAAATTGACTCTCCCCGGTAATGAAAATTAAGCGCGGGCATAAATCTTTGAAAACACCGAAGAAAGCGCTTCCCCGATTAAATCAACATTAGTTAGTGTTAAAATCTCGTAAACTTCCCCTGAATGCAATCAAAATTGCGAGTTATGGTCTGAATGGAAACAAAGATGAGGATGAACTTTGGGCGAAGTTAAAGGCAACAACTCTCGGATGAGAAATTGCGCAACTATATAAAGTTCATTATAGAATAATCTCCGCATTCGTATCCTCATTTACATCTTACACAGTGTCCCCGCACCACCCCGCTGGAAGTTCGTATAACTCTGAGCTCAGCGATATACATTACCAAAACGAGCTGCTCCTGCAGCACTGTGGCGAAGGATATAATAGTGCGCCGCTTATGTTTTTGCACGTTGCTCGCAACACTTGGATAGCTTTCTTGTTTAGCGAATGCTTTAAGCAGTTTATCAAATTAAGAACCATATACGTGTTGCGCGCTTAGAAAGTGAATGTGTATGGGCTTTCGGGCTTTCCTAACTAAGTAGGAGAGGTTTTAAATTATTTGTTTAAGAACGAACTTACAACATTTGCATATGCTAGGACGCTGATTAAAAGATGTGTATAAAAATTGTCTTTCCAGATCATTTGGTTGTTTTCCAGTAGAATTTAAAAAATGTTGGTTTTGTGTCGATGCGGAAAATATGACTGTCAGCACGAATGTAACTTTAAAGTATAATAATCACAGAAATTGTGTTATAAATTGATACAATGCGCGGCTAAGCTACCTCACCCTATCTCCTCCTAACTTTTGAAGGCGTTAAACTAGAAGGTTCGAATAATTCTGGGTTTAATATATTTTTAAATAATCTACCTTTGAAAGCAAAACGTTTTACTTACGAGTAATATCCAAAGCAGCGTCATATTCGTTAGCAACTTATAGTAATAATAAAATGCATGTCT
Organism: Rhyzopertha dominica; assembly: GCA_025024175.1. Taxonomy (NCBI): domain Eukaryota; kingdom Metazoa; phylum Arthropoda; class Insecta; order Coleoptera; family Bostrichidae; genus Rhyzopertha; species Rhyzopertha dominica. The sequence goes on along the minus strand of QCXZ01000053.1, from coordinate 13,804,992 downwards.
ATGCTGTGGTGTCTACACCTCAACCAACTGCAGATAGTACTATTTCGCTGTCATTACAGCTCATCAGTGCAGTTTAGGTCTAGTGTAGACAACACGGCATAGAACTGGTTTTGCTATATACCAAAGCAATGGTATGATGAATAATAATAATAATATTTATTGCCCAACAATTTGTCTAATTAGATGGCAATCATAAAAAAACGTGCAACCCGGAGAGGCATAAATGAAGTGAGATTATAAAGTTATTTACAAAGATAGCAAAAATAAATTATACAATCAAAAGTAATTAAGGAACATCAAGAAATTTAGTTCTGACACAAGTAACAATGCCTTATAGCTTATCAGAATGTCACAACGCCAAACCATAACATTGCACTTCCTAAACATTACATATAATGGAAGTTTTAAGCCATTGATTCCTAAAGTGGCCTCTTTCGATTCCCATCAGGAGTCGACGATGTCAACGAAATAAGAAACTGAACTGATCGGAATTAGCACTAACAAAGAACTTAAGGTACAATTTAGATACGGATCATAGCCATTCTGGTTTCAAAAACACGGGTACCTGCTTCTTATACTTCTTATACCGTTATATAGAATATTGCCTCATACATAGTGAGAGGGGTTTCAGCATAGCTGCCAAACTCCTGACAGAAAAAAAACGAACAGATTGGATTGATTGAATTGATGCCAAATGTCGCAAATTTATTATTAAAGCATTAGGTTCATCGTCCCACTAAAAGCACTTGCTTTTTATTTAGTTATATTATGTAACAGATACTACATTTTAATTTTGTTTGTTTTAATTTTAATTTAATTAACGTATGTATAAAGCTTAACATGTGTTTTCACATTAGGTATACTTCACTACAGTTTAGAGATTTAAATCTTTGATAAATAGTAGCACTATACCAACTGTCAAAAACACATCTTAAATTGTTGAATTTGCAAAAATTTAATATTAGCTAAGCAGGGGGTCTACCCAAAACTGAAAAACATGTCAAGGGGTTTACGAGACAAAAAAGTTTGAGGACCTCTGCTTTAGTCCAATGTTAGATAACTATTTAAAGTCAACAGTGAATCTTGAGTTAAGTCTGGCGGACACGAATTTTTTTTATAAAAGTAGTTCTGTGCAACTAGTTTTACTATATTAATTTATGTAAAAAATGACAAAAAACATCCTTCTCAATTTAATTCAGTCAATTTAAAACTGGTGTAAAACATGTCTTTAGTCCATAGTACGTGGTGGATAGTGCTTAATGCCTCTAATAAACAAAATTTATCAATTTTAAATGTTACCCCAGTAAAATGGAGAACATTATTTCGTACTCATTTTCTGGCCTAATTTCTGCTATAATTTGCAATTAATTTCTTGTATTGTTACTGGACCAATCTTACAAACCTTTGACTTTATAATTTCCATAAAAAGTCGTCACAAATGTTGAGGTCTGGTGATCGTGGAGACCAATGAACATCCCTATTCGTACTGATGAGTTTATCTGAAACAGCTCCTTCAGACTGTGTGACAAGTTGCTCCATCTTGTTGGAAATGAGTTTCCTTGTTCAAGAGAAATTGGCTAAGAGCATAGGGAGCTACTATTACTGTAACTGCATGTCTGTCATCATTCTCAAAAAATACGGGCTAGCTGTTCCATACGAGAAAATCGCACAACAGACTGATAGTTTAGTCGAAAGTAGAGGTCGTTCATTAAGTTCCTAAGGGTTAGTAGCAGCCCAATCAATAATTTTGATTACTGACATTTTAACTGGTGTGCTAATCAGCCTCATTGATCATCCATAAATTATGAGTAAGCTGTAGGTCGTCTTCAACCATCTCCGACATTAAAATTTTGCACTATTTGAATTTCATACCTATGTAAATGCAAGTCATCGTGCAAAATTCTTTCTATTCTTCTAGTGTTTGTTGGCATCTGGTAATCGATATCCGTACAGCCTCCACATTTTTTGTTCCAAACACCTCTTTACACTGACACATCTTCTTGTTGTTTGACTCGTATTTTTCACGTTGTCAGCCCAAACAAAAACGTCTCTTCTGATTGGAACAGGAGCGCGAAGCGGAAGATTGGAATGTAGATGGAATTCGCGCTGTGTATCAAACTTCAAACATTTTCTAAACAAGCTGGAAGAGCTAAACCTCGCTATCCACAAGTGCAACGCTACATAGTTTTTAAACCCAGAATGTGTCAAACGTGTCGTTTATTGTCAGTTCTTCCCATCACAGACGCCACGTCCTTCAAGCTTTGTTAAAACTAAGGGCACTACATTATAAGGTCTCCCCAACTTTAGTATGAGGTTTTATCCGGCTAAACAAAAGATAGAATGATAAGTTTCCCTATGGTGCGAGCGACGGTTAAGATAGCAAGTATTGCTGGATTTCTAATTTACCTAACAACCAACGCTATCATAGCCGTCAAGTCCGGCAATAACAGTGAKGGAAATTATAAACGTCACAACAGTTATCGCTACCTTTCAAGATTCAGTGACCTTAGTTAAAACGTCCTGTTTGACTACCTCGCCCTATACAATGAAGAAATAGCCAAGTACACCGTTCTTACTGTAGATGTTTGACGCATATGAAGACAGGAAAGAGTAAAAATAATCCCATTCATCCCTACGATATTTTACCAGGGGAATATGACAGATGATCCATGTATTATCTGCATAACAGTAGTGGTCATACAAAGTCAGTAAATGATTTAAATCAGCAATTTTTATTATAAACACCAGCGATTCCAGAACAGATCTCTCCATATTATATACATGAATCGCGAATTACGTTCTTCGTTTTTCTCTAACCCTTAAAGCATAACGCGATATTTGCATAATTCAGTGTATGAAATGCTGGGGGCTAGAAAAACCTTTGATTTTTTTGTGTCGCATAAAATACAGTAGCGGAACTCAAATAAATTGCCTGCGGTTTGTTACAACCATCAATATTACACTTCAAAACCCTGACAAGCAGCAATCTTGTGTCTCCTAAATCCACCGTAATTACCTAAATAACTGCGATCGGTAGAGCAGAATTGTACCTCGCTTTGGGCGACGGCAGCAGGTAGAAGCAACGCCGCCCCATGGCCAAGTCATTTTGCCGTCCGAACTAATAATATTCAAATATAATTAATTCTGATTCTAGCGCTTAGTGAATTTTAATCAGGTTGAGGGTTCTGCCGTTCCCAGCTCAATAATTATGAAAAATCCTTTAACTTCGTCGTGAGATTTTATTCAGGAGCTCCAAACTTTTACAAATAATGTTGCGGCGGTTTTAATTGCCTCCGAAGTTGGCTCTGACCTCCCGCTGAATTAGGTCGGATTTTACCAGAAGCTTTTTCATAAAAAAGACTGCCACGAAATGCGGGCGCTGCGTGTGCTGCTAATTCTAATGACTCGGTTTCCTTCTTTGGGGTAACCCGCGTTTTTTGCAAATAACTTGAGCCGATTCGACAGTTGGCGGGGTGGAAACTTTTGGATCGTCTAAACTTTCTTACTTCCAGCGGAGTGAAGCGGGCTGTCACGGTTGAGCGTTCACCTAAAGGTATAGCAGTTTCAAAGGGATCTACCACTGACGTTCTAGATAACACATTTTATTATATTTAAGGCGCGATAGAGGTAGACAGTAAAAAATAAGTTCCGTATAAAATGCTTAGTGTAACCGATAAAAAATTTAGAGAGAATCTTGCTTGCTTCTCTCAAATGTTTCGCTTCGCATATGCTATTTCCTGTATATTTCCCAAGTTTTATAACCATTATCTTCGTGAGAGCCATCCCGGCGAAAACTTGGTGGCGCTATTAATTTATTTTCCCGTTTTTACTTTCTGGGCTAATCTTCTCTCGCGATTTTCCATCGAGCTTAGTTGAGCATTTGGGTTCACATCCTAAAATACTATTTCATTATTCCTCCTTGTTGTTTGTGATAGGGACTCTTAGTTTTGTCGCTAGATGGTGTGGGCTTCTACTTGTGGAATTACGGGTCCTGCCATTTTTGGGAATAAGCTTTTGTTCATTCCGATCAGCAGGTACTGTGTGAAACAATTTTGAGTCTTCCGTTTGGGTTTTTTGCAGTCATACAACAATTTGTTGGATTTGTTCGTTTCACACTTTCATTCAAAGTGATCAGTAGCGTTGAATCTTCGAAATACGGCTGATGATGCCAGATTATGAGTACCTCCTTGCTGTTCGATCACATGCTAGACTACGTCCAACTTAAGGTAATTATTCGTTCGTTTCGTCACATACTCGTTCTTATTGGCGTATAGTGTGGTTTTCAGGCCTTTCAGTGTACGGCGTATTTTTTAGTACTCGGCATTTTGTAGTATTCGACGTTTTGGGTGATTATCCTACTACACGGCATTTTGGGTGCACACCATATCGTAGTGCACAGTACATTCTAGTACACGTCATTTGGGGTTGTACGTTGCCGATACCGCATTCATCTTAGTTGGCGACTACACCCTGTAGTCTGGATACTGTTTGTGATTGGAATGTGGAGACCTCTGAAGATCTAGCTGGGCACGTCGATTGTAAACCGAGTAGTTGGACATCAACTGGCGTTCCTGTCATTTACTGCACGCTGGTACCTGTTCCTTACCGTCAGCCTAGGCCCATAGCGCGGGATTTACGATAAGTACCTCTTCAGTATAACTTTCGCGAATATTTGTTACCACAACGCTAGTTGTAGCCCTCTGTAATATCTGCGTGTGTAAAAGAACTTTTGTATCACCCTTAAGGTAATTTACACTGTATACAGCTGCATCCTCACTACTATTCCTTTGTCATTCAAATAATTTATTGATACTTGCTTATGATATAGGTCTTTTGGTGATCACTATAGTAGGGAACTATTACTGTATTTAATATAGGGCATCTTGTGGCGAGCATTTTGGTAAAATGCTTGCTAATGATTATTATAGCGCATTTTGAGATCTTATCGTAGTACTGCGTCGGGGTATTTCTCTCTTTCGATGTTGTCGATTTTCGTAGGTTGTTTATTTGTCACTTATTAAGATTTTCGGTGTCGTTAGCGTTTTGTGCGGTTGATTTGCGATTTTCTTTGTCGAGCTTGTGTGTTCATTTGTATTTCTTAGTATTTGTCGTTTTTTGTATTGTGCCTTGACTGGTACATATACTGGATTTTGGGGATTATAGTGTTTACCATTACTATTAGTATTTCATTTTATTGGGATCCCACCCTTTACAGTCTCATGCTCTCTAGCCTAACAAACGACGGCTAGCCCTGTGAATGATCTAATAATTTATCTGTGATGATTTGGTAATAACTTTGACTTTGATTTATTAATTTATCTCTAATAATCTTGTATTGGCTTGATCTGTTAGTAATCACTTTAAATATCCGACTCTTATAAATATTGCATGAAATTCTTGGTCTAGTAAATCACAGCTAAATTTACACGTAACCACTTTCTGTCTATTTCTTTCATTTTTTTCTGTAATAAGCTACGAAAAATGTTTACTACTTCATGTGCATTTATATCAATAAACGATTACTTGTAGCACTATGTAATGTAAAATATACCGACATTTAGCAAGAGAGTAAAGGAGCGACGTGGCAGACTGGCCAAACAAGTCAGTGCCCTCAAAGCGATATGTACGACCATCACTGAAGCAAGACATCAAACTAGGTAATATTTGTATGATAAAGTTCCCTTTGCTGCAACCAAACACGCATGTAATGTCGATTTACGACTGTTATAAGACACTGTGCTATATTTAGCCCGCTGACGCCGTGCCTCTAATCACGACATACTCCTTAGCCGTCCTTTCTATATGTTGAAGTCAGCAGATGCTGACGCATCATCTACATAAAGTTTCATTAGATCGACATTTGTTGTATTTCACTTTGTAACGGTTAGATGACGGGGGAATATCGCTCGTGGATAGAAGGTTTCATAATTGTTTAAACCCTTGTATAACATTAGAAGCCAGAATAAAGATGCCTGGCGACAGTGAAGTCTGATTTGAATTTGGAATTGAAAAACGATTAAGTAGACCGGAAGCAAAGGCGATTTAAGTCTACATCCCTTATAGGAATTCAAATTATTCAAAACCGAATTTTCAGAATATAGCTGAACAAAGCTTGTAACAAATAGGAGAAAGCGTCGATTATATGAAAAAAGGTTTTAAAATACAATCTTGACTATAAAAATTAACAATGAAAACCTATGGATTTTCGTTTTTGCCAGGAACTAGAAGAAGCAAGGATAAACCACCGCCGTAGGTTGGCCAGCGGTTGTTCAATACTTACAAATTGTTGTACTACGCGACTGGTAAGACGAACAACTGAAACTAATGGGAGAAAGCTACGGCTTTAGTGGTTGCTTTTGTAAGCCAGAAATTAACCTGATTCGCATGCTGCTTGTGGTCGACAAGAGGGATTACTTACCACAAATTCTCTGCGGCATTAGAACTTTGGAACATTTATGTTAAGAACACTTGCAGTAGCCGCTTCGCGTTCATCCAAGAACGCTGACGAAACTCTGCAGAACTTCGTAACAGAAGAAGAGGCTTTGCCATTGAGGATCAGTGCAAGGTACTTAGGGTATAGATCGAGGATAGTGATTAAATGAAAGATTTTGTTTGCATAAAACCGCTGTGGAAAAGCTGGACACTGTAAGAAGAACTGCAGAGTGATGCTTCCAGCGGCCACTAAAAACGCAATGCTACAGTATGATATTAAAATGCAGCACCGTCCACGCAGGCAACATAACAGTTTTAATGCTTATTCAGAACGATCAAAGGAAGAACAGTCACCATCAAACAAAATGACTGCTGGGAGTTGCAGGAAGACTCAGCTTGAAGACAGCGGCTTGAATCTCTACTTAGGTGAAAAGAAGACAACAGGCCGCAACCTCTATGGGAAGAGTGCCATGCAAAGACCGACTCTAAAATTATTTTGGCCCAGTGGAAAACTTCGACAGTGAATAATGATTTGTTAGAAAGAGCATTGAAGGGAGCCGATAGAAAGATGTTACCTTATTGTAGTCAATAGCTTTTAAAATGTTTGTACCACGGATGTTGGAAGAAGTGCGGGAAAGAGCGTCGGTCGCCCACAATATGCGAATGATTTTACTGAATACATTGTCGAGAGGTGCCGCAGTTAACGGGGGGGATGAAGCAATGCAATATGGGACTCCATTGCAAAGAGCCAATCACTGGTACTGCAAAACAGATGAATGATGGCGAGCGGTGGGGATGAGACGCGTTTGCGCCAGCCTCAGTTTTTTGGTTTGCATAGAAAGTGGTGTTTGGCAAAAAGAAATACAGGAAACAGTATTATTGTGTAATTAAGTAAACAAAATAACCTAGGTAGTACAAAAAAATAATGTCAATAATACATACGCATACATGTGAGTTGTAAAATTACTATCTGAACCAAAAAACGAATGAAAAAGAAAATATACTTAGAAGAAACAATAAGACTGTACAATAAAGAGAACTAATTACTAAGTACAAACAAGAGAAACAAAAATAATAAATCACACATTCGAGTGGATTGTCAAGTTACTACCAGAAATTGAAAGCAAATGAAAAAGAAAACAAGCGAAACAACATTATATAATGAAGAGAATTAATACATAGGTACATATGCACTAGCTAATCACTATCACAGTCACTGTCACTACTGTCTTGTAAGTTAATAATTAGAGGTTCCACTTCACTGAGATTATCAACAAACACTTCATGCTCCATATATTTGTCCTCTACTTTAATCACGTGGTCACAGCGTTTCTTCCAATTGGAGGTGTTATCTTGCTGAATTCTTCTTCGGCTATCATCCTTGCGTCATCCAATTTGAACGTGACGTTTCTTGCACCAACGTTGCGTTTTACTGTGGCCCAAATTAACTCGATGGGATTCAAATCCGGGTGGTAGGCTGGCAAGCGTAAAACGGTTACATGGCGCTTTTTGTTATATTTAATAATTTCGTACAGTTTTGGTTTCAAATTGTTTGGATCGAAATTAATGTTACGATCCGTAAGCCATCGCACCATATCTGCTTTCTTGAAATTCGACGACGGTGCTGGATTGGTTTGCACATTATGGTACGGCGCATTATCAATAACAGTGACTGACCTTGACAAATTGGGGATTAACATGTTTTCCAGCCACTTTCCGTAATTACCAGAATTCATTTCTGAATGGTAATCACCACTTTTTGTTCCCGACTAGAACATTAATAGGCATCCAGGTAAGAACCCCTTTTCCCATCCTGCGTGTATGATTATAAGCCTCTGACCTTTAGACATATTTGCAAATAACCCTATTGTCGAATCATCCGCCAGTTTTTCGACAAAGTGTGTCCACTATGCAGGTAAGTTTCGTCCAGATATACAATTGGTGTATTCTGACTTCGGAAATATTTTATTTTCTCCAAATAAGGAATTCGAAGTGATCTGATGTCGTGTCCTTCGATTAGCACTTTCCGATTATTTTGAGTTCTCCTCCACCTGAATACCATGTTGTGCAATAAAACCCTCAAACTCTTGTTCGATCCATGCTAATCCAAGTCAGTTCGTATCTTCTGCTTTAATTGTACTACTGTCACACGATTTCCTTCGGTCTTGTAAAATTCGTGCACAATATGATGCAAATCAGCCTTCTTGTATTCCGGAAAATCGGCAGTCAGGCTACTCTTCCTCGGTCTCTTCTTTCCAGGAGTACTGAACTGCGGTTTCCATTATTTTCTGATGCACTGCAATCACCTTCACGAACAATCCTCTCGATAGTTCTGACAGAGATTCCCGTAACAATAGATGTCTTACATTTTCCACTTTCAAGAGTATCTGAGGTACCGCTTTCATTTTTAAAATAATAAAACACACGGTACATTGCTTCTCTCGTTTGACTTCGCAGTTTATTTTCGCCGTCCGACATCGTGCACAATTTTCAGTCAAGACACGACCGTTACGCCGACACTGGTTCTGAGTTGCAAATCCGTTTCTGCGCAGCCCCCACCGCTCGCCATCATTCATCTGTTTAGCAGTACTTTAATGAGGAAGTTGTCGACTTGGAAATGAAACTATCGACCAGCGAAGAAAATAGATGACGTAGTATACAGAATTCGACGTATCCCATGATCCAAAATGAAAGTGTTACAATTATGTAAATTGTTTAAGCGAGTACCAAGAATATACCCAGGAACGGGGCTTATTCGGACGAAAGGGCTACTAGGCTGGAGGTGACGCTTGCAAGATAATATTGTACTAATAACGGGTAACTAGCAATGGGAATGTCGATCATAAATCCAAGAGTAGGGTGCGTGGCAGATGGGAAGTCTGATTGGAAGGGCGATTAAGTGAAGATCAGCGGACAAATATGATCTAAATGTACTGAACTGTAATGTTTTAATAATTGTGATTTGAGTCAATAGTGTTACAGCTTTGTGTATTTTAATATTTAGTTAGTGATCAGCATATTGGACTGAATCAGTACTGAATTTTATTACACCTTTAAAAGCAATTATTTTTTTATCATCTGTATTTCTAAACCTTCCATCTATCAGGAAACAGCAAAACACGCAATGGCAAAAGACCTTATCTTGGACCGCAACCTTCCATTGCTATCCCAGAAAGCAGACTGAGAGCTGAGATCACAATGTGGCTTAGTCGAGGGTTTTGCTTGTACTGGGATGACGCGACGGAACTGAAGCAATCTAGGGCCTTCATTACAGGACCTACGCCTACTCAGGAACGCAAATGGCTTTTAAGCCTGAGTCGTTCTCAGTTGCGATTAATGGTGGGTGTCCTTACGGGATACTGCCAGCTTAACAAACACCTGTATAATTTGGGTGTAGTGGAGAGTATCACCTGCAGGGTGGGGAAACTCCGATTCACCTCTTTACCAAAGGCGGACCCGCTGGGAGGCAAAAGGTTTGGACTGACGATCTTTACTGGTTAGTGGTTATCTTGGAAAGGGGTACTGCACTTCTTTGAGAAGGCAGGACTCTTCTAAGCTACGGTGAGGACACTATGGATCGAAAGGTTTAAGCGCAGCGCCCCGCCCATTTGCGGGGTCGCACCGCAGAAGATAGATAGATAGATTGATAGATTGATAGATGGATAGATAGAAGGGCAAAAGACAATGTAGGAACACTGCGTCGACGTATTCGCTAATTTTTATTTCTATATTGTAGTGTGGTGATAACGCAATTAATGATATTAATTTTAGTATGAGCTCACTACTCATAGTTATTGATTAGAACTTGGCAACTTTTTTTCCACAAACCGAAGAATATTAAAAGGAATTTTGCAATGACGAGACGAATTTATACCTTTCAAAACCTGTAGGAGAGGTAGGCATACGAACCACTTTATCTTATCATTATATGTGGAGTGAATTCAACGCTTGCATGCTTTAGAAGTAAGCACAACTGCTTCATAGTCCAGTCACTCCGCAATTCTTACCTAATTTGCAAGACAAGCGGAATAACGACTTCGCCCAAGAAACAATGTTAGTTTTGAAAAGAAAGCGGGCTTGAGTGACGTGCGCTTCCGCGATTTAATGTGATAACACCGTCGGCACTTCGCGTGACAGTCACCCCTTTCATCATCCCTACATAACAATCTTATTCGATAAAGATAAGAGCACGGCGAGGTGGCGGGAGTCTCCCCGGCGGTCGGGAAATTAACCAACCTAATTAGCCGGGGCTGCCATCTCGCAGTCGTCGCCAAGGTACTTAGCGATCTTTGACGTCGAAGTGGTTCCGTCTAAAAACTATTGTTTCCGATGCAACGCCCGAGACAAGAGGGGCTGCTTGTTGATTAAACTTGTAAATTAAGTTTTGAACACCTTCACACGCTGCTGTATTAAACGAGGAGCAGAGACGGTTGGCAAGGGAACCACCCGTCAGAACGCGATCGGAGTTGATGGAAGCAATATCACGTCTTTTGGCTCGATTGCACGCACAACGAAGTTAATGGATGTGCGGTGTTACGGAAATACTTATTGCAAGACGTAAAGGAGAATCCAAACAAACTGACCTACACTGACTAGCGTTAAATTCTTTATTCTAAATATAATGAACTTTTTAAAAGTAAAAGCAGCAAACACATATAACTACGTTTAGTTACTGAAGCATTCTGCAGCCTAAATGGTTACCTTGCAAACTGGAATAAACTGCAAGATGGTGCCCTAAATGACGTATATTGTTTTCTGGGTTCTAATATTACTTGCAATCAGCTAATTAATTTCCTCTGAGGATAAATAAATAGATATAAATAAGGTAATGGGAAAAGCACCTCTCTTCGTAACAGCGTCAGTCAATCAAAAACTGCATGAATCATCTTTTTTATACAATAATAACCGTGGAAAGAAGGCTCGATAATAGCTTATATAATACCTACAACTATTGAATACGTTTCCTAGGGTGATACCTGAGGTGATACCTAATATCTGTATCATTGGAATACAGAATGTAACATATTATGTGTTTAAGTGATAAAAAATGGTTTTTTATTAGCACACTAAGTAGTAATTAACCTATCTACTTGTGTATATTATCACTTCCCATTGCGAGCTGACACCACTTTTTAAAGGCCTGAATTTTGTTTTAGCGTATGCCAAATTTATAGTCAGTGTTCCACCACTCGTATTCCTATTTTCCGTTCTTTTAGTTTTAGTTAAAGAATCTGTTAATAATTATCAAGTACTGGTGTCGAATATTCGCGAACCTTAGAAGTGAATAAAGAAGATAGGCGCCATTACACCTCGTTTAATTAAAATATTTTGCAGTACAAGGAAGGGATTTTTCCTTGTAACAACCACTTTTACTCAATGACACCAGACAATTGTAAGAATACTCCGTAATGATTCTGAACTGCAACCTAAGGATACCCGCGTATGTAGTGCCCGGCTGGTATCTTCTTGTTTATGTGGGACTTCAAATGAAACCCGTTGTATAACTTACGTACATAACTTTATTCTTCTATGTAACTTGCTTTATCTGACATCAGTAAGTACTCCCCGCTTAAACCCGTATTACCTACTTATATTAATTCTCCCCACTTATCCATACCTATATTAACCTAATTAGCCAATTAATGCTGAGGTGTGCTAGTAGCACAGCTACGCACCACACCTCCCTCCTTTAAAAGAAAAAAGTTTACCTGATGAAGTATATTATACCTACTTCTTCTACCATTAAAAAAAAATGATGAAAAAAAAACGTTTAAACCACTTATTCATGTTAAATTATTTACCTATGTTATATCATTTACTTATGTGAAATCACTTGCCTATGCTAAATCGCTTACCAATGTTAAATAACATTCCTAATACATTTGAAAATATATTTTGTTGCAACAAAATCTTAACTAATACCTAACTTATTTTATAAACCTACTAATACGATTTCTGTGCACTACTATGTCTTTACCTTTATCGTCTATTAATGTACAATTAAAATCATCGACCGATTTCACTTTAAAAGGTCCTTTATAAAGAGGATCGAATTTGGTTCTTGCCTCATTAGTTAATATCACGAAATCACCTGGATTAACAATGTTTTGCCTAGCTTTTACGTCATAATTTTCTTTACGTTTTATTTTAGCTTGTAACAAATATTTGTTGGCTCTTTCAAGTGGTAATTGTAAACGATACTGCGTTTCTTTAGCGTACGAATCGACATTGTATAATGGGTGAACGAGTTGCTTAGTGAAGTTATCGGGTAGAACTGGAGTTTTCCCGAAAATTAGTTCAAACGGACAGTAATTATGGACTGTGGATGGTGTAGTATTGTAGCAATAAGTAAAATAACGCATCCATACGTCCCAATCTGTATTGTTGTCATTCGCGTACATTCTAATATATTCATTGATGACTCGGTGAATCCTTTCAACCGTACCTACCGTTTGTGGTCGATAGGGCGTTGAATTCTTACGAGTAATATTTAACATTTTAGTTAATTCTGCAATAGTTTCATTTAAATATTCGGTACCTTTGTCTGAACGAACTTCTTTCATTGGACCGTAGATAAGGATAACATTTTCAAAAATGGCTTTTGCCACGGTCTTAGCCTCTTTATCTCGTATAGGTATAGCTACAACATATTTTGTGAGCTCACATTCTAGGGTAACTGCATACGAATTTCCGAACTCTGTACGTGGAAAAGGACCAACCGTATCTATGATGACTATATCAAATGCTTTAGAAGGGCTTGGAGTTATGCACATTGGTTGGGTTGTTTTTGATTTAGCTTTATTTACTTGACACTCAGGACAAGATTTAACAAATTCGGATATATCTTTTGACATTGCCTTCCAAAAATAGTACATCCTAAGTTTCGCTAGTAAACGTCTTTGACCACAATGACCTCCTAGGAGTGGGTCTTTGTGAAATTTAACTATTAAATCTTTTTTCTCKTTAGCATTATTAATTCTTTCAATCGGTTTAGTAATTAATATTCGTAAACTTTTCAATGTCCTGTCACGGTCGCCATGKAATGCCTGGCTGGTATCTTCTTGTTTATGTGGGACTTCAAATGAAACCCGTTGTATAACTTACGTACATAACTTTATTCTTCTATGTAACTTGCTTTATCTGACATCAGTAAGTACTCCCCGCTTAAACCCGTATTACCTACTTATATTAATTCTCCCCACTTATCTATACCTATATTAACCTAATTAGCCAATTAATGCTGAGGTGTGCTAGTAGCACAGCTACGCACCACACGTACATCAATACTTACCTTTCATATACATATTTGACTTCATTTACAGAAAATAATATACTGAGCAACGAATAAGTACATATAAAAAAAATTGCACGTAAATATAAGTCAATACCTACCGTGCTTGTATCCACAAGAGCTGTTTGTGATAATCTCATCACACCCTCCTAAGTATTTATTTTATCAGCATTTCTGTTTTCAACAGTTATTTGAATACAGCTAATATAGTGTAATGGTTAGCACGTTTGACCAGTAATCAAAAGGTCCCGGGTTCAAATCTGGTTAAGGCAGCTTACTTTACAAAATACAAAGGCGCAGGTTAATTATACATAAATAGCTCTTTCTGGAAACCGAATATTATTTTGTAGTTGTTAATGCATTTGAAGTTAATGAATTTTCGGTGATGATTGGCCTTCAACTGTAACAGCTTCATAATAATTTAGCTCGAATAGAACTATTTGACTAAGTTATTGTGCCAATATTAAAAATCATGCAATGTTTTCCCACATGCTTCAAACTAAAGGTTTTTGTTAATGCAATACATATACAGAATAATTACAGAGTGACTATAGATATAATAAAATAAATGATAATGTACCTCTACTTCGAAACAAATCGAGAACCTGTCAATACATTTCTACGTTTATACAAGGTCTGATCAACTCCAACATCCTTTCCAAAATTGCATCGATGATGAAAGCGGAAATTAAAAAACGCGTGCAGTATTCTAACACGGATCGCGCTAAATTATTCATCTCGCTGCCGTATCCCCGAATTTACAGACAAACGATTGCACCAGAATGCAAAATATAATAAATCGAAGCAAAAGAACGATCCGCGCGGCGCTCTTTCAACGGGAGGTAATATACCCGTCGTTTATGCAACCCATTATGGCGGTATGCAGTGCACGTCTGACTATAATAGCCGGAGCTGTGAAATAGAAATTCCCGGCCAGAAATTTATTGTAACACCAGGGATAGTTGTATTCCGTTCTTTACGTCCGTATTTATTACGGACATAAATAAGCCTTACTTACCTAACCCCTTAAGTCACGGATACACGTACCAGATTTATAATTATCGTTGTTGTCGTTTACCGTGGGATGGCCTGGAGTATGCGGCCGATAACATAATCAGGAGCGTGTGCCTGAACTGCTACGGTTTTGGTTTTCGTTCATAGTTTGAATGCCCCATAAGAAAAAAAATCGCTACATGTTTAAGTTTTATTTCCTAGAAAACTAGACTTAAGACATTGCACTATAATAATGTCACAACCCTAGGTCTTGGGTTGTGCGCCGTTGAGCTAGTGATTACCTGAAGAAACCTGAAACAAAGAACTAGGGGCGAAGGCAGGAGAGATACGACTTAGGTTCCATACGACTATTTATTAACAAAGAGATCTGTAAAACAAGTAACAAAAAATAACATTAATAATAATAATTGTAACACAGAAATATATTAGAACGACTACTGAATAATTTACCTTCTTACTTACATTGTGCTAGGAGGGCTAGCTCCTGCCAGAGGGACAACGTTTTACATTGTGCGGTACTCTAAGTTATTTCCCGGTTCCTGGTTATTCACGACTGATTTATCCGCGTATTTATACTCAACTTGCTAATACGTCATAATGCTTCGCTAGCATTATACTCGGTGCTAGCGGGAAGTGCAATGACACAAACATGCTGACATAATTAGTAAACCTTTTGTTCTAGAATGTGTAACGACCTAACTAAATGAATTTAGAATAAATTCAATATATGACAATAATATATAATTAAACATCTACTAGTTCTTTCACTATAATTTGCAAAAATTTCGTAATTTTGATTTTTCCCCAACCATTTTTCTATTGGTACTCTGCTATAAAATGCAAAGGCATAAGGTTAGCAGGCTATCTCATCAAAATAGTAGGTCTTTTCTGCTGTTTGAAAATTAGCTAAACAGCCAAGTATATCTCGCAATGAATGAATTCATTAATACTATCCTCCATCAGTGAAATACCGAGCTACCTTAAGCTCTCCCTTAATATCTGCTGACTTGTATAGAATTCAGACTTGATCGTTAATTACGAGGTTAATTACAATATTCAGTATAAAAATGAGAAGGTATAATTTACGAATAACAAGCGTACAATGTTATTATGTTATTATTTGTCTACATTTGACCCATCTACACTTCGTTAGGAGTTGGCTTTTATATTCTGCCTGACAGTCCGTTATAACTTCCTATTAATGAGATCTAACCCCACAATATGATACAACATAAGGACTAAAGCAGTTTTTTCATGTGAATATGACTTTTATGGCAAAATGTTCTTACCAAGTTTTGGGCTACTTTTTATTTCCTAGCTCACATATTTTTTTGTTTTTGTATGCCTACACAGTAGCCTATATAGTAGAGTATTTTTTTGTTTTTTGGAATAACCAAGAGTTTTTTGCAAACTTGTATTGCTGTTTATATTTTTGTCTGAATTGTTGTATTTTCAAATAAACGACAAAAAGCGTAATCAATACAGGTTCTGTAGGTGTTAATACTGGTTTTTATGCATTTATTTATATTATATTATTTATATTTATACAAAAAGTTATGTCTGGTTGTTTCCTTTTTTCATACCGGTTTGAAGTAATACATTCAGACCATTGTTTTTACAATAAAAAATAATTGATTGCTTTTGTCAAATACCTAATTAGGTATTCGAATACAGGAAACTTCGGTAAATTAGTAGCGACACACAGTAGTCGAAAAAATCGGAAAAGCTGACCAAACTTCAAAAGTGGATTAAAACAACTTTGAATGGTCGATTTTCAAACCAACAGAATGGATTCTACCAGTGTTGAAAAAGTTTGGACATAAAATTTTACTCATTTAGTTTAACATACGAGAAAAGTTAATCACTATGTAGTATTCAGCCTTTGCCTAATAAAAACGTGCATAGTATTTCGAATACGTTTTTCTATAATTTGTGAAAAACACAAATGCATGCAGTTACGGATTAATAAAGCTGCCGCACCATCCATCATGCTTATGTCAATAGTCAAAAAATGGGAAAAGCTGGCCCAATTGTGGAGGTGTTAATATAATTCCATCATTTTTTGTATATCTACGTTTTTGACGTCGTGTCGCTGAGTATGATACTGAAATCATATTTTGAAAATTTAAAATGGCAGATCCAATATGGCGGACGAATTTTGGTAAAGGTGATGCGATATGTTTTCGAGAGCCTTTTAAGTTGCTGGTTACAATCAGCCCGTTGACTTGTGAAATGTACTAAAGTTGCTTGTACATTTCATATCCATAGCAAGCAGTAGTAGAGACGTGAATACTCATGCTTCCATAAAATTACAAGTGAAATGTTTACCATATTCAGGCATCGTACTATACCTAAAGACAGAATTACAGTATAACATAATTGTAACATAAATGTTGTTTAGACGTTTTCGGGGTTTCAATCTTTATTTAATTATTTTGATGGTCTGGACAACGTGGACCACCTGTGGTTAAATCGAATTAACATATTCTGTATGAATGAGGAAAACTGTTTAGGCTAACAGTAGCTTTGAGCTTTATTTTTGCGCGTTTTTCAAGTGGACTTGGCAAAAAGTAGTTCATTAACTGGCATCTTTGTTCTCGAATGTCGTGGAAGGTTGAATGTTATTTTAAATTGCCATCCGTTAAGGGATTTACTTTCCACGACATAACTGTGGTGACTTTATTTGGGTGTTGGTTAATCGTGAGTTTGAGCACGATTGTATTTTGGAAATTCACCACCCTCTTTTGGGATTTTGAAGCAAAGCCAGTTCTGCACACGCTAACGTGCTTCGCTTAATTGATTGTATTGGTATAAATGAAGCTTTCAGGGAAGTGAGCATATAATATTTTTTATAGTTTCACATACTTAAACGAGTTCTACACTTTAAGGCTTTCTACCAGGGCTCGCTGAGTTTCATTTGTTGGTATTTCTGCCGGAATTCCTGTGCCATTTTTTTGTCTGGAGTTGCGATTGCAGTTAGAAACACCAACCAGGGTCTCTAATATCATCCCATTGTCTTCTGGACAACTCATTCTTGTGATAGTGCTCAAAACCAGGAAAGTTCATTCTGCAGGTCAGATCTATACCATTATTTAATTCGGCAGTTAAATGTGTGACGTCATTCTCGCTTCAAAAAGACACAAGTAAATATCTGTTCGTCTTAAATCATTAGAACATTCTTTTATTGATTTCTTTATTTTGGATGTTTGAAAAAGACACAGTTAATTAAGAAAATTACAAAATTAATCGTATTTTTGTTGTTCGCGTCGTTAAATAATTTGCGAGCGCTCTCTTTGATAATTAAAMAATAGTTTTGATTTGTGTTAATCTTCCTTATTGGTTCGATAAATTAAATAATATAATTCTAATCATTGTTTTAGGTTTACCAAAATATCTACTTATGTTTGATGTATATTATTTTGCAACTTACAAAATTCAGATCGAGTTTATATTACGGCTTACTTTACATAAATGCATGTGTGGTTTAAATTTTAATAGATAATGTAGTATTTCTACATACTGCTACTTTATTTATTTGATATACTTACCTTTTTTGCGCTTTGTTGGCCATTATTCTATCTACCTGTGGTAGGTGCAGGCAAGTGCCATATTTCTAATTGGTTTTAAGGAAGCTTTTCCATTCATCTACCTGGCGCCCAAATATTTTTATCATCGTTAATAGGTCGGTAGTTAGGCATATTTCTGTATATATTCCTTTTGTAACGCGTTTTATTACCACACGCCCTCTCCAACGATTAGCTAACGGGTACCTCATTGCTTCAGGGTAATATTAGCAAAGATTTTTAAAAAGTAAATTTTAAGCGTAACAATGTGTAATTTTTTATATAATAGTGTAATTCTTTCAAAAAATAAAGTACAGCGTACATAACACTTGTTATTAGTTAGCAGTAGCGATATGTTTATGCAGCTTGATGTGATATGTACCTATCAAACTTATATTATATACTTACCATTTGTTTTCACAAACATAGTTACATTTGTACGGGGCAGTTCCGACGATTTTACTATGATTTGCGTCAGTGCCTTGTAACCTCTGCACTCTTGCACTGTGGAAGCTACGTACAGTGCTGCTAACGTCTCACTGCCACTTAGTGTAGATTTTACCATTTCGGAACGCTACTCAATCCCAGTACGATTCAACAGGCTTACTGTAGTCACCTCACAACTACGATACATTATACGAAACCGTGTCACCTCATAGCTACGAAAACTGAGCTTTCTGCAATCCTAAAGTTAATTATCGCACTAATTTAGTACCTAATACGTTGAAAATAAACACTCCCCGGGCCTTTCTCGTATTAAAATGTATCTAATAATTTGACATTCGACAGCTGACGTATCTGTCAGAGCAATAGTTGTGTTCAGTTTCCTGAGAGGCGGCAAATTGATTTAGTCGATGATGATGATGAATGAAACATTTATAGAAACTCTGGCTTTCTACAGCGCGTTACAGATAAGGAACGACACAGGGTGCTGTACAACGACGTGCGCCACAATTTTCGTTCCTTGAACCCCATCTCCCCTCCCCTCAAAAAACACCACCACCGATTTAGCATTTACAAGTTGGAAGGACTTAAAAACTCTCCCGTTAAATCCCTCGCGCCCTTTTGCCGTCGTCCGTTACAGCACCATCTGTAAAACTCCGGGTGCGCTATTAGCGAAATTATGCAAAAATCCCTCCCCGAAAATGTGTTTTCCGGCCGGGTCCGACCTTAGTCTGCCTTCGAATAACAATTTCCGGAAGTCAATAAGATTGCTAACGATGTAAGGGAACGCCGCGCACGTATACGTTTAATTGTATCACGCGCCCCGCGGGTGGAGGGGGGCGTCCTGAATATTAATTACAGCGACTGATGGAAGTGGAAACGTTCTTGTGTATGCTGCAGGAGCATCGGCGTCGGCAACGGATACGTCGCCAGAAAGTTGTGAAACCTTCAGATTGCTGAGGGAATCCTTATTTTGTGGGGCGCCCTAGATAATTCGAAAAAGCACGGATAACTCTACTAAGGACAAAGATTTTTGCCATCTGTCATGTTACAAATATGGGTCTCTGTAGATAAAGGTTCCAAATCCGACCGCTAGATGGCGGCAACTTGCATGTATATCTACAGTCACTAAATGGAATACAGTACAACATCAATGTTTGTTAATTAACATTGCGAAATTTGAATGTTCTCGCCAAAACTTTTACTCCCAATATGGCGGACGTTGCGGTACTGTATTCCATTTAGTGACTGTATGTATATCTTAGGGAAAACTAAATAATCGATTATTCTTTTTGTACATATTAAACAATTTAGGTGGCATTCGCGATTGAAAATATTGCAATATTATTTATATGGTAAGAACATAAATAACTAGTTTCATTTTTTTTGTAATCTTATTCAGAAAGAAAGACATCATACGAAAGGAGAACGGGACATAGAAATATTTAATATAAATTTGSTCTGGGTAGTKACAGATCGGAACAGGTTCGTTGTATTTTTTAAATTAAGTACTGKTTCACAAGTKTCATATAGGTACCTTTTAAGTGTTTGTGAACTAATCTTAGTTTGAGTTTTGATAAATTGGTTGTTAAATATTTGATTTGACAAGATTTAATTTCGCTTAGAGCAGATAAACAAATAAATTTGTAAGCTTTTTAATTATTATATTACGATACATGTTCTAATTATATGGTAATTTTATACTTATGATAATAAACTGAATAGTTGGCATTTGTAGTTTTATTACTTGAATTGAAAATACAACCTAACTTTATCCAGTCAACAGGAAATGTGTCACTGTGTGCTCAACTTATTTCAAAAATCATACACTTAACGTGGGGCGCCACCTATTCGCTGGCAAAAATAGGAACGCTACCGAATCGTTTGTTCGGTATCCTTAGTGGAGTTATCCGTATTCAAAATTTAACATCGCTATTTTAAGTTCAATTGAAATATTAAAAGTAGCTTTCTAACATTGGATTGCAAGCTGTGATCCGTTACCTTTGGATTAATAGAACGACCGGGCCGGCTATTGGTAGATATTGATTACAAAATGAACGAACATGGTTCTACAGGGACATAAATAGTTAGGTTACTATAATTGCTCCGGTCGCTATAGTGAAGTATCTCCGTGTATCTAGTTAAGTGTATATAAGAAATTACACAATAGTGGTACATAAAATCCTGGAAGACGGAAACTGACCTCGAAGCTCAGAAGTAGCTTGAAAAAACTGTTCAGGAACTACGAACAATGGAAAATGCCGACTGAATTTCAGCACTCTTAAACGACCTCCAACAAGATGAACAATGCAGCCGAGCCAAACCGACATAAAGCACATGAGATGCTAGGAACACATCTAAAGGAATTAGACAGACCATATGGAAGACTTCGAAGCTAAGCGGAGACCAGCGAAAAAGAGGAAAACCGTGGTTTACACGAAAAACAACTATAGCGATGATAATTCAGAAGTCAGGGAAGAATGAAAAATAATGGCTAGAAAAGAAGTCACAAGGTACAAGAAATTAATCAAGCGACCCTGAAATGGACCAATGATGTCAACAGCACCAAGGAAACATTCATAGAATATGAATGTTACCTATATAACCTTCCCATTCAGTCCATATATTTCCTTAACATGCGCTAGGCAGCAATCAGCATGTACCCCTCCCCCCAGCATAGACGGCCGGCCCGTCGGTATATCCGGGAGTGGCAGAAATGCTGACCGTACGCTGGTTTAATCATTCAATCAATCAATCAAAAAGACACTGCTTGAAAATTAATTTATAGATTTGGTCGTGCAGTGGTGGAACACTAGGTTGTATACATGTAGGCCTAATATACAGTGTTATTAAAATATATGGATTAAATTTAATAAATTTGTATTTAATGAAGCATAAATTGGACATGAACGATCTATATACTATTAAAAAGAGCACGCTTGAGAGTTTTTTTAACAAAGGTTATAAATGTTCAACGCAACGCCCGTTTCTTTTACACTTTCTTTTGGTGCATAGTAGCCATCTTACTCATAACTGATGGTATGCGGTTATCTTAAAACCGCTGCTTAGTTGCATCGGTACCCCAATCACCACCGTTTACGAGACTATCACCGCTGAAGTGGCGGTAAATAGAACTTTGAAACTTCATCTTTCCTTGGGTACTGTTCAAGTCTAATTTATATTTCATGAAATGCAAAGTAATAAAATTGGGTCCATCTTTTTGTATAACCAGGCAGATTCCGAATTAAGCGAAAATATTTCAGAATTTCAAAAACTGCACATATAAATCCAGTAAAAAGATTCATTTTTATGTTGAGGCAGTACTGTAGAATACAAAAATTATACATTTTTTTCATTTCCATTACCATTTCCTCCTGGATGGATACTTGGCTACATTTTGAATCCAGAATAAGTTTCTTTTAAATTTATTATATAACCATTTTTTCGGAAAGTTACATAAATTATGATTGCCCAGAAATAAATCGAGAATAAATGTTGGCATTGAAAGTAATAAGGTAAGAAGAGCACACAGATATACTAATAGTCATTTGTTTACGTCGGATCCCAATACGTATTTTAGTCATTGGTAGGGTATTCACTGTTTAGTCCATTTAATGAAGTAACAGACAGCGCAATACCGTATTTTGTTCATGCGCACGATCAGTGCGCTATTCGACCAAAATTTAACCCTATTAAGAAAAAGCGGCACTTGAAAAGTATTCTTCAATTTTGAAACAACCATTTACTAAGACGAAAGTATTGTGATTTATTTATATGGACAAACCTCAAAACATCTGTATCTGATCTCAATGGATTGCGCTACAAAACTATTACATAATCAACAACGTCGATAAATACAGAAATATCAGCTACCCACCTGAATTGATACATCACACTGGTTGATTAATGATTAATTAATTGGTTACTTCGCAGGACCATACAATGCACATGTCTTATCACTAGGCGATTACGGAGCCGAATGATATCGGAATAAATGCTTCTCCACGCAACCACCTTCCCATCCGATGGTGCATTCCCCGGGCGCACCTGCACAATTCAAGGACGCTCACGGGAATGCTTACGACACGAGAAAAAATCTGTTCTTTGGTACTGGATGCCTACTCGATTTGGTTTCTCGCTCTGTAAAATCGAAAGTATGTAGTCTCTAAATTACTTCTTAATATGGTATCTTAGAAAGGGAACAAAAAATGCTTGCAGTTGCAGGACATCTAATACTACATATTCTTACCTATTCTTACCTATACTCCTGATGCATAGTTGCGAGAACGTGTCACACTAGAGGGCAGCATTGAAAGTAAAAATTAAACACCACCATCCATAGATAAATGCGCAGCAGTTGACAAATTTAAGGCTTCCTCCTAACGCCCTAAAACGGCTAAGAGTCTAATGTCTTATTATTAAGTTCGAGTTACAATCGTTCTTCCTGTGTCAACCGCATTGATCCGACCATTAATCATTTGATAAGGCAACAGCCGAAACTCGATTCACGTTAAGACTGAATGACGGTTATAAGAGAACTAACTGATATAGAAAGTTCTATCCAATAAGCGGTCAATAACAAGAGAGTTTATGGACTTCAAAGATCAGATACACAAAACGCAATACATTTATTTATACGAAGCATATATTTTATCCACAGTTTAGCTTTCTACAAACATATATTTTTTTTGCATAATCGCCCTTCATTTATAAGCACTTCTCATGACGTTGCACCAGCTTCTTTAACTCCTTTGCACCAAAATTCTCCGCCTAGGAATTGAATCTGTTCTTAAGAGCGGTCTTAAGATCCTCGTCGTTCTCGAAGCGCTATTCAGCAAACCACTGTTTCAAGTATAAGACGAGGAAATAGTCGCTAGATTGTTGGATGGGTTGGGACTGTAAGTTGGGTGGTAAAAAAGTGGTCAAATAACCAACTTGTAGTAGATATATCGGTCAGTAGATGTGCAATTGTTTCTTTATAGGCACCACAAAATTCTTCTCAAAATATCACCAAACTGTTACCGTGAATACCCTGTAAGAAGAGGCGTCCAAGAGTACGCACTTAGTACAATTGTTATATTATAATAGATTTTATGAAAAGGGCATGTTGTGCAACACCCTAGAATGTTTGTATGTTTTTTAGGGACACGCTAGGCTACCTAATGAGGGTCTAGAAGTCGTTGTTTAATGTTTATATATTGTTCTTTAAAAGTCGGTACATGCGTACTGTTACCGTACCCAGTTCCTAAAATTACGCATCATGGATCCTAAGAGTACGCAGTCGTTAGAGGAATCTTTCAGAGGCAGTAATTTATGTTTTTATGACAAATAACAGTTTGAACCAACAAAAATAAATTTATTTAGTGAAATAAACATAAAAAACCTTCTAAAAACATAAAATAAACATATATATTCTGTTATAATAAATGAACAGTGTTTTGTAGTAATCTGAAACTATAGGTACTTAACAGTGATCATACGTGACCCTCTCGGTCCCAAGATAATTGGAACAGTCCTCGTMCCACCAGTCACCACRAACTTCACWGCGAATCTATTCCTAAGTACTCTAATGCTCCTGACATCCTGTGCAAATGGTATTATCTTTAGAAGCATCTGGAGTATACGGTTGTTTGTAGGTCTCTTTGGGAGTTGATAGTTGGCAGCTGCCTTCCTTGATTTCGTGAAACCTTCTTTGTCACAATTTGAACCTTCTTCTGTTTTACTGTTTGGGTTAACTCATCTCTATATGCAGTTATTGTTAGGATCACCGATTTCTTAGCAACTTTTCTACGTTGTTGAATGTGAATGGCTTTAGGCATAGGTGACATTCTGAGGATTACACAGGTCTTCAGTGACAGCTGCCAATGGTTCTTTCCTAGTACGTGTCACTCTAGAGGACGGACCTAGAATAGGATCATCCAGGGGAACACTGCGATTCTCAGTTCTAGAAAACGAATCAAGGAAGTCATCTGTAAGAGGACTGAAAATGGCAATACTACTCAAACTAGTAAACAGAACATCTTTGTTACCTGTGAGGTTTCTGGTAATATTTTGTCGTTCATATTCCGTGAAGATTTCGGTCGCTTAAAATGCCTTCTGATATATTGCTACAGTAGCTGTCCGAGGATAAGCGTAGTTCAACAAAGATGCCACTTGTTTCTGTGTAATGGATTTGACAGGATTGCTTACCATCCATTTGTCGCATTTTGAAGAAAAATAAACCTTATCTAGGGACTGTAACTTATGTGTTGCGTGAAGTAGCAAGGTTAACATCACTATAGACTTTTCTCTGCAGAAAAGTATAACCTCGAGCGAACAATGGGATGTATGATTGTCCAAAAGGAGGACAACTGGCTCTTCTTTTGAAGGTTTTACATGTGCACAGAAGTGGCGCAACCACTCTAAAAACAGGTCAGTGTTCATGTATCCGGCTCAGATATTAATTTTAATGTTACGGCTGGTGCTCCATAGAACAGTTCTTCCTATTTTAGGTTGAAGGCTTCTGTGGTTGTTGTCGATAACATGTTATTTTCCGGGCTGGTTCCCACGTTGGTTATTTGACCTTGACGTTTCGACACTCATGTCAGTGTTTTAAGAGCTACTTCTGAGGAAGACACCGACATGAGTGTCGAAACGTCAAGGTCAAATAACCAACGTGAGAACCAGCCCGGAAAACAACATGTCAACAGTTCTTCCTTAATGCGCTTACGAGGAAAGATTAGAGCTGAAGGTACCCAAGTTCCTGAGGCATTCATGCAACACAGCCATGATGAGCTGTCCCCTATCTGCTGAGACTATTTTAGACACGCATTTTTTATTTTTGGGAGCAAAAACTTTTGATATTTTATTGGAAACAGTATTCATCCCTGTTTCGTTCATGTTAAATAATCTATAAGGTGCAATGTTATATTTATTGTCGCGAATTTTGGAGGAATCTATCACACACTTTGTAAAAACCTACTAGAGGTAAGCTACATTTTGCTGGAGCACGCAGTGAGAGTCTCTGGCGATTAGTAAAGTCTTTAATCCAGTGTTTTCCAGCTGTTTTTTTTCTCTATTGAATCGATGAGGAATTTTATTTAACTCAGCAAATTGATACTCAAGCGATATTACATGTTCATGCGTAATCCTTACAGTCATTTATCTAATTCCCGAATATGTCCTACCAGTTTAATTTTTAGAACCCAACTCAAAAAGTTGTAAAATTTCCTTACCTTACACAATCGCTTTCGCAGCGTGCACTCATTTATTCCCAACGACCGGCGAAACACCACGCTTACTTTCGCCTTCTTCTATACGACTTCTAATATCATCTAGTATCGTAAATCGCAATTGCCTTTCACTTTTCCTTGCGTATTTCCCCATTATATTTATTTATAACAGATAAATATTCCTTTAGAATACGAATACGGTAACAGTACGCACAGGTTCCTAAGAGTACGCGTGCGTGCCCTTTGGGCTGCGCAGCGCATATGAACTTTCTGTTACAGTAGTTAAACAATCCGACATAAATCAACTTTTGAGACATGTTTATGATGCCTAAGGGTCAGGCTTTGAAGCCCATAAAACACATTGACATTCTGCGCACATGTAACAGATCGACAACCCCACGAGCGTCAGATTTTATAAATAAAATGTTCAAAACATAGATCTTACCGTTATTCGTAAGCGCGTCTTCGTATTGTCTCAAGCTTATGTACACAACTAAACGTACCATAGACAAATACAACACACATGCAGCAGCCGCATTTAAGGCTTGCCAAGTGTGCAGTGCGTACTCTTAGGGTATACGCAAACGGCCCGTACCTTACGGGTACGCAAGTTGCTGTTTACTTGTATACTTGTTTCGTTAATTAATACCATATTAGGTCTAGTCGAGGCTATACGTGAATTCTGTTCTAAATAACAATATTTCCCATTTTCATCCATGTCTACACCACTGCTCACCCGAATACCACCGCGATTGCCGGTAACCGCATCGAGATATCGAACCGCATAGATGTTGTAACACATGGGGACGTGGGACTTGTTCGTAAGTGGGGATTGGCTATTAATTACTAGGTACTTCATCCCAGGCGCCAAGCTCCCGCTGCTTATGAGAATAATCTGGTTGGTTAGGCTAGACCTGATACCGTCATTATTTGTGAACAATGAATGAGCTTAGGTTAATAATACACTTTTAGACAGTGACAAGTTCAGGTTTAGTCACTGAAGAATCGAGATCTGATATGGAATTGGTGAAACGGTTTTGGAACATGGGTCAGGATTTTGAGTATTGTGCCAAAAACATTAAAGCTGTTTCGTTAGATAAAAGAATGTAGAATGGGGTCGTCCCACATTTTTTTTTATTTTAAATTTAAAATGTACATAGAAATTGAAGCACAAAGAAATTTTTTGCGATTTTTTCCGGTTCTTGTTTACCGAGAAAAAAAAGTGAAAGTTCGGATTTTCAACATCCGTTTCAAATACCTCGAAACTCCGTCACGGAGATGACGTAAAAGGTTCTCAAGATGACGAAAGCGAGAAACGCCAATAATAGTCAGTGCTCTAGCGTCGCGTTGCCAATGTGGGAAAATTTTCGCGACACCGTGAGGAAAGTACTCGTAAACTGGCATTGTGACATTGATACCAACTTGAGGCGTATTTGTGAAAACAACTTAAATCATCCTTCAGTCAGTTTATTCTATAATGAACAGTTCAATATAATAAGCGCATTCACTAGCCTTTTGTTGAAACACGAAAGCACTTTAACCATCGAACCTGCTTTTAAACCAATGTTTTTATTATGAGGAATTAAACGACGCTTGACGCTTGATAATGTTTAAAGTTTGTATACTTACGTATGAGAACGATATGATAAATTCTGAAACTGTTAGGACTGTCTCTGGCCGTCATTAGGAAGAAAACGGTAAAGTACCACCGACAACATCGCGCGTTCGTACGTGCTGCATGTGTCCCATGTGTAACGTAATAACCCTAACCTAACCCTAGGCACGCGTTTTTGTTTACATAGTTTGATCAAACATTCGAGTTTCGTATTTGTCAGATTAAGTGGTGGAGCAAGATGTTGTCGAAGTACTTTGGTAATCTGTTGGTTTTTTTTTTAATATAAGAATGGCTTACGTTAATAAGTGTTTTGATAAACAGTTACATGTTATTCCTATGTTTACATTATAATATTAACGTTGACGGTTATATATTTGCCCCTCTCTCTCCCTTCGATTGCATTATTGTATTTCTCTGGCTATTTATAAAACTAACAACAGTAAGCACCTAGGGAGCTGTAATAGTGCGCATGACGGAAATTAGGAACCTTTTGCTTAGTTGTTGGCGGTTTTAAGGAAATGCTTGGAACAGGGTAATCTTTCTACCGCTGTTTGTTGAACTAATTGTTGTTGAATTAATCTAAAAGCAAAATAGATTCGTAGCACTATTATTCGTGACGTAAGCAATAACAGGCATAGGTTGAAACTATCAAATTTTAATGTGCGGGACGACCTTATTGAAGGTAATATTTATGACATGGTCGATACGGATTATGGTATATGAAATTACAAATTTTGCTAAACCAATGCTTCTGATTACGTCAGCGCTTCATTGTCACATTTACAACAAATTTACCAAACAGAAGTGCCCTTGATTGAAGCGCGCAATACTCTATTAATTGACGCATGCGCTAATCTGCCAGATTGACGATATTAGTTGTCCATCTCAGTTGCTGGATTGTGTAGTTGGCACAACAACCGCAGTTTTTAGTGACATACGGCGCAATAACGAACTACAAAATTTAAACCAAACACGTCACCAGTCATATTACATATACAAATTAAAGCCTTCCCATTGCAGTAGTATTTGAAAAAAAATACAAAATATCGCACTGCACCCTATATTTTAATTTTGAGATATTAGCGAAATTTCAATGCCCACAAACGCCATTTTTTGCTCAAAATCTGGCTGTCACTAAAATTGTCCGGTTTTTTAAAATGATCTTTTTCTCATTAATGGCGGAGGCGCCGGGATTATTTTTTATTACCTATACAAAAATTATTAAGTTGCGATTTAAAAGTAACGCTAAACGTTGTAGATTTCAATATAGAATAAGGAACGATCAAAACCCTAGATCAATATTTGAACTGTACTTGTATACTGTGTGCTTCTGATCATAGCCACTAAATAATAGACATTTGATCCTCTTTTTATCATTTATGGTTATGAGGTAGCTTTTTGCAGGCCTAACATTATTCCTGACCACGTCTTTACTACAGGGTGTCTATAAATGATYCATGCAACGCAAGCGGCGGTGATTTCTGAATTCTTTGTGCGGCCTTTTTGTAACTGCTGCCAACCTACAATATGCACGGCGATAGTACTGAAGGTTGCAGATCAATGTCACCTCACAGCTCCGAAATGTGAGCTTTCTGCAACCTTAACAAAATACTACAGAATATGTTGAAAATACGTTTTATAACTTTGCGTTTGAACTGTTTAAAACTAGTCTGCAAATAAGCTTTACGAGTTTCGCGTTCTAAATAGTTACAATTGATTTTGAACTTTAACTGTTAAATATATTTATGTTACAATTTATGTAGTTATAATACTACTTAGATACTTCTTTTCGGATATTCTTTCAAATATACCGGCTAAAAATTTGTTAGAGAATGTCTTTCTACGATAAGGTATACGCCATTGATATAAAAAACTAGTGGATCACTCGTAGAAAGAGAAAGGTACCGATCTCTGCGTAACGAGGATTCGTGGGCGCGGCTTTACTATCTAGCTGTTATAGATATTATTTGCTATATTTAATCTTAATGGTACCTATATACAAGTGCTTCATACAAATCGATAACAAAGAAAGCTAGCTATCGTTTCACGAACATAATATATATTCTTGTTTGTAGATATTTGTAAGAGATGTAATTTCAGTAATTAAGCGGCAAAGGTATCTACATATTGGAAGATAAATGGAATCTGAAAAGACAATTGCGATATGCAAGATTTTAATAATTTAGTCATTACTCAGGATGCTAACGTTGGACTGAGAATGGATCCCATAGGACATCCAAAAATTTGAGAATAGAAGCAAAAATAATTAGATTAAAAAATAAATGTTATGATCTTGAAAGTCGTTATTTTTTTTAGAAAACTCAAGAGTCCTTTACGGCGTAGCAATGAAAATTTAAGAAAGATATGCTTAAAATGTCAGCTATGTGTTGACAAAGGGGCGATGTGGGAGAGTCAATAGTCGACACATTAGGTCTCAAGGGAAAAGACTATGGATCTTAGGCAGACCACACCTCTGAATCGTCAGCTTCTTTTTTAAAACTTCATCTATAAATCCTCTGGAAAATAAGTCTCTCACTAATTCATTGTTTTTTCTCTGAAGTTGGATCCTTATGTAAAATTTTGTAAGTGGCAAGGTCATTGACAATTTCCTCCTTCTTGTTTTCTTTACGAAATTAATAAAAATTTGGAGTCGCCAACAACCCATCACATTGTGTCATACTTGAAGATTTCACAATATACTCAATATTATTATATTCGCCAGATTTTTTTAAACGCCCAATTTTGCCTTTAGCTGCCCCAGCCCGCCTAAAGCAAAAATTTTCTCTCGTATGTTGACTACACGTGGTAACATGAGTAACGCTCAGTCCATAATTATTAGGTCCGTGGTCTGTTGACCAGTACAATTTAGAGGCTAATGCGTTTTGCAAGTCGTCGCTAAATAGAGTTACAAATGTGCCAGAAAAAAGCAATGAAATTGGCAGCTATATTATATTTTAATAAGATGAGAGGCGCCAATTTCCTTGCTGCCTGTAGACGCACAAGACCATCCCTGTTAAGAACTATCATCTCTCTTTTCGAACACAGTAATATCACAATTCACCCGGTGTCCTGAAACTTGCAATTGGAGAGAGCCGCACGTCCGCTCCTATTGTCAGCAGTCCACTCTGCCGAACTAACTTGTTTAAAAACCGAACAAAAAGTGTTCGAAGCCGGCCCGCGGGCAGATAAATTCACATTACCGCGAAGAAGGCGTCGCAAAAACGCGTCAGGCGGGCTACGTGCAACAGAGATTAATTATTTCAATATGTCTGCGGTGTTACGGAACTCACTACAACTTTCTTGTCGCGACCGTGCCATATGTCAGACGCGTGTTAAGTTCCATATCGGGCCGTGGACGCATCAATTTACGGCACCGGAACAATCCGGACGTGCCTAGCGCCCATTCCGGGTGAAATATCTAACCGAAAGGTGCAGCAGCTGCGGCTGTGGTTGCCTAAATGCGATTGCTGCATTGAAAGATTAGTGGTAATTGTAGACCTAGAGATTTCAGAACGCTACCTACCCGACCGTTATCCTTGCAAAAAAATTTTGTTTAGTTAAAAAAACCTTTTAGTGTTCAAAATTCTGCAGTGATGATCAATTTGATATGTTGTTTAATGCATATATTAAACAGAATTTTGACAAACCATATATCAAAAGCACTAAATTTCTAACTATAAGGTGTTTAGATTGATCGCACCTCGGTAAGCCATGATCGTTGAAATCTGGCTTTGTATCTGTTACCTAAACTGTCGCTGGATGTTAGATAAGTTAGTGTAAACACCTTATTATTGTATTTTGCGTTTACTTTGTATTATTAGGAAATAATTAGCTAAAAATTAAGGAGTTCGTTACTGACCGTCGTAGTGAACGCATGCATCTGAGCTATACTGTGAGTTTTACGCTTTATTTGTATGAAAATCAGCAAACTGTATAACTGGATAATATTGCACGTGGCATGTATCATCGAACAGATGGTTGATGTTATTTTTATGATTGTACCAGACCAGTATACCTAAGAAGATAACACAAGTTAAGAATCCCTCCCCCTACCCAAGCAGAGCGCAACGACTAACAGGAAAAATATAAGAAGTAGCAAAATCGTTGACAATAATGACACATATTGCACCTACATGATTAGCAATAGTATTTCCTTTGTAATCAAAATCAGTATTGTATAATATTGTATAAACCACCCATTTACCTAGGCTAGAAAAAGACCTTGGGGAAAAGCAGCAAAATCTGAATGCTTAAAAATAGATCAACTGCAGCCTAGACCGTCAGGGTTCGTTTCAAATGAGGGAGCCGAGTTTTCATGTGTTCCTTATGGGCACCTTTTTTCACCTGGAATAGACACCATCATTTATCTCCTTTCATCATTTCTTCGCATTCAAGCAGTAAAATACTAAATAAGTGAAGCACTAGTAATACTAGTAAAACTTTAAGCAACTAGAAGACAAAAGATACGGCAATAAAATTACTCATGCTGTAGTAATCACCATCGCCTTTTGAGACATTCTTTCAGTTAAAAGATTCATAATATCAAACAAGAACTCAACGCAAGATAGATATAAGGAAAAGGCAAAATGTATGAAACTGTTAATACAAGAAATCTCACAATTGTGATACATAAAACCCCGCCAGAGAAAAGCACATTAGCTCACCGAATATACGAGGAAAATATCACATGCAGGGTCATAAAAATGGCATACAAGACATATAGATCAGAAGTAGCTTGGAAGAAACTATTCAAAAACTACGGCGAAAATAAAATTCAGTGGAAACGAACAACAGAATCCTAAACGATGTCGAACATATTGCTTCTGGGGAGGAGAATAGTAGTATACATGTAATAAGGAGATAAAGCAACGTCCCAACCGGATGAAAGCATTGAAGAGGAGGAAGAAAGAAAACATCTACGAAGGAGCAAGAAAACATTATATCAGCGTGATAGAATTATATAGAATCCAGGAAGACTTAGATTCAAGCTCAGCTACAGAAAGTCGGGGCAAAAGAATATCGAAAAGACCCATAGATCGGCCATAAGTGCATCTAGGATTCGGCTAGCAAACAGAATAATGACATGAAATCACCCAAAAAGGAGTCGACACCATCACGTAAGAGCAAGACGTGAATCATAACTACCATTTGCAAAAGACAATAAGACAATAAATAAAGAGGTCCTAGATCTGTACACAACTGCAGTCAGCAGCTTATACTAATAAGAAGAATAATGCAGGCGAGCTATGCCCACATCAATCACAGAAATGTCTTAGGAAGTATATTCACTAGTTGGCTGCACCTTGCAAATGTGCTGCATAGGAGCCAATTAACAACAAGCGTGTCATCCTTCCAACCCAAGGTATACGGCCGGCCCGTCGGTATGTCCGGGAGCGGCAGGAATGCCTTCCGTATGCTGGTTCAATAAGTCAATCCACAAAATTTGGTTTCAAAATTAAGATTCTGTGATCAGTCTAAAGTGATCTTAGGTACGAGGGTTGTTAATATTTGTTCCAATGTAATATATATTTATATATTTTTAATATTGCAATACCTATGAACTTAAAATTTGAACAAATGTATATCTGTTTCGTTATAACACTGTAATTAATTTTTGCTAATTAAAACAATAGTTTATGAAGCAACCGTTTCCATGTACTAGTCACACAAAAATTACTAATATTATCTTCTGATCAGAATTGTTAACTGATATAATTATTACAATTTCTCCTTCATCGGAATCTGGCATTATTTGATTTAATTGAAAGGCGTTTTCTTCTGGGTTAAATGTATATACTTTTAGTCATACTAAATGTCAGAATGTCATCCACTTTCTGACAACTGATACATCTTTTATAATCATTAAATGTTTTGTTTWTCTATTTTTGATAAAGTTGACCCATTTGTGTTTGTGGAAGCACAACGTGGAAGTCAAATTTTGAATTTGACTTTGTTTAAGTTTGTTTTTGTTGATTAATACTAACCTCATTGGCAATCACATTGCGGTAACTGTAACCGTTATAGTCTTCCGCTGTGTCCTCCTTGTGCAATCGCTTCGAAGATAGAATCTTATTATCTGTCGACTGCTAAGTTTCATTAACCGTAAATCTGGATCCACCTTGCTGTCGCTAGCTAGGGAAACCAGCCTGGCCGATAGCGCAGCTGTAAATAAGCAGAGTAAACAACCTGAACGCTCTTTAGAACTAGATCCATTTAGCCCCATTAAGCTAAGAGCTAGCACCACCTTGGTACCCTTGATATAAGCCTCTATTATCGGAGGATGCTAGCTTAACTCTATCCCAGCCAATCCTTCTATTCGCTTCAATAGCTAGCTTTCGATCGTCCTATACTACAACTAGCTTCACTATTTGTAAATGTAGCTCAATTATCAATTTTTGTCTTCGTGATGTCTGACAGCTAGCTGGGATGATCGAGAACTAGCTTTTTAGGTGAATTCGAAGAGTTTTTTGAGGACAGCGATAAGTTGACACCCTCACAAATAGAGATTTATGTCTGGGGTGGTACTGTGATGGTAGCTTTTAGCTTTTTAAGGAACAAAACAGCCCTTAGTATGTGTAAGAAACTTCACCCTGGTATCGCTTAGCTTCTTTATTTTTCCGTGAGTTATCAAGTTAGTAACGGTACCCTATGATAATAATAGATAAATAAGAGGCAGCAGGTATATTTACAGAGATTTAGCAAGTTTTGCCTAAACTGGTCAGAACCTTTCCAACTCCATTGCATATAAGTTGGTACCATGGGTACATGGGCGAATGGAAATCAAAACTAGAATAACTGAACAATTCAAAAAATGGTAACGTATCCGCCCCCTTTCCCCATGGATGCTTATACAGTGTTTCTATAAATGATTCATTCAACGCAGGCGGCGTTGATTTCTGAATTCTTTTAGCCGCCTTCTTGTAACTGCTGCCAAGCTACAATATGCACGGCGATAGCAAGCGGCGATAGTACTGAAGGTTGCAAATCAATGTCACCCCACAGCTCCGAAATGTGAGTTTTCTGTAACCTTAAAGTTAATTATTCCACAAAATACTAAAGATTATGTTGAAAATATACACTCCCAGGCGTTTTCTTATATTAAACWTGTCAAATAATTCAAAAATCGACAGATGACAAGTATGCGTCACTTTCCTGAGAGGCGACAAATTCATTTAATCCATAATTTCCATAAGCGTGCATGAATGAATGAGCTGTAACAGCCTAAAATGATTCTAAGCTAACTCATAAACAAAATCCGCCAACATGTCAACTCAACAGACGTAATTTAGGGCATAGTTGCAAATAAAATTCATTATATTAAACAGTGAAACTGTTTATTTGTCGAGTTGGTCAACTCATTTAAACAAACGTTCAGTCGGTCAGTTTCCATTTACACGGTACACTTTTCCTGCCGTCGCGGCGCGCACTCGTTTTAATTGGGACATAATAGTGCATTAATTGCAGTAGTAATTGCAGCTACGACGGTGAGCCAGCTTCCCGCAAAAGCGGAACAAACAAAGAGCCAGATGTAATGATTAAGAGGACGACATCGAACGTAACGAGGACGATGGTCGTTTTTGTCCCTACTCAGCTTTGAAACTACCGTAAAAGGGATAAAAAGTCGATGCCATGATTCCATTACAAATTAGAGTAATGCGAAGTCTGCTGGGCGATTTTTCATCGGAACTGAGCGCAGTGTGGAGTTTCGCTATCCTCATTTACCGCAATCGCTTTATCCCGAGGACAGGGTCGTATTAGCTTGGATTTGAAGTTATGAGTATAATTACAGCTGGACGATTTTGTGGTTTTGTGTCGAGAGCTTCAACAGGACTGCTATTAACACGTAATCACTTAAGTAACAAACATTTTAGATCATTAAAAAGATTGCACGAAGTTGACTAATATAAAATTGTCGATGTTCGTTAGATAAATGTGGTAATACCTATGTGAAGACATAATCCAGCAAATGTTATTTTAAAGAAGGAAGCCATAGAATTACTAGATTACTAGATACTACAATACCTTAAATAGCAAAGGGTTCTCCGAAGCTGTCCATGATGTAGCGGTTAAATGACGCTAGTTAAATTCCAGACACTGTAGATTTCTGTTCAAGATAAAAAATTCGACCAATAATAAGCTACAGCTACAGATATAAATAACCACAGATCCACAAAATATTAAATACAGTAGTTGAAGCCTATGGAGATATCCTGTATGACCAGACCTTGTGATACGTGATCGTCAAGAATTCAACAGATAAAATTGGGTAAAACTTAACCAGCTTTCCTTGCTTCTTTGCCCTTTAGGGGGTCAGTAAGGCTAAGGAAACGAGGTGAATGAGGAACTCTCTTTTGTTTAATTGAAACGTCAAGTACGCTGCAGAATCGTTTTAAATACCGGTTAGTTAACATCGCAACACTCTGGTAGTCGCTTTACCTTGCTATTTAACGGGTATCTGAATAGGTGCCGATACTTGTCTATCTTTAGCATATAATTTTTAGATTCTACCCTGATACCCTGAACAACGTCGAAGGATTTATTGTTACAAGAGATACCAAATACTTCCAGTAAAAGTCACTAACAATACAATTAGGCTTTTTAGAACACGTGACTTTCGGAGCGACTGCCAGGGAGCACATGTCAAAACGATGCAGTTTCTAGCGCGCTGTCATAGAAACCCCATTACTTAATGCCAACGTCAGTCACTAGAGCTGGGACATTCGATTCAATTCAAATCGTTCAATCAATCGCGTAGATTCGGATCATTCAAGTCGTTCAAGAATCATTACTGAGAATAAGTTACTGAGTTGTTAGTCCTGCTTAAAGACAGCTAACAGGTGCAATATGGGTCCCGTAAGAGCACCCAGCCAGCCAACCGTCAACCATGATCGACGCACGAACGAAGGTGATTCATTAGCTGTGAGCCGAATCAAACGAATCAAGGCATGAGTCATTCAATTTGAACGACTTGGTCATGAACTACCCAACCCTTATCGCGCGTCCGTTTCCAGGGTTTCGCAGGCGCGTCCCATGCGTGTGCTTTTTGTCCCCTGGATGCCATATTGGATGACGTAATCTTAAAAAGCCTAATTGCGTTTATAAACTGCTTTGACGTTGACGTTGCTGTAAAATTTGAGGTTATGGCAAGCGTCTTTTTAGCTGCACGTGGGCCAGGCAGTGGTCAGCTTTTGACCACTAAATTGTACAACTAACTGGAACCTGATAAATTTGATATGAGCGTATTCTTACGATATTTATACACGTTATAAATTTAATTATGTGCCGATGGAATCAACTCACTCGTCTAAGATAAGGCAGAAGCATAAAAAAATTAATTTTACCTCCCTGAGATGCTGTAACGTAAAATTACTGTTTCGCAATGCGACATCACCTAGTAGTTATTGGATTAGATCGGGGTACGTGGGTTTGAAATTAAATATTAAGGACACCACCCATTTTATACGGATACTTAAAATTCAACATTCCTATCACGAACAAGCGATCGTTCGATATATTATTATTATTATATTACTTGGATATGGCTGGAAGCAGCAGGTATTACAATAGACATTCGAAATCTCCCCCCCTTCAAATCTTTGAGGGGGCTCACAATTAAATAGGTAGTACTTATATAAAACAAATACTGATAAGCACTAACAGTGGCTTAAAAAACTTACACACGTTACATGATACATGTTATAAATATATTTGCCGAAAACTTTCGAGTTGTAAATTTTTATGGAAATAAAACGTTTTCGAGATTAAACCTTTCAAAGAAGTTACACGTACTCCTTATAATTATATAGACACCTACCTGTGAAATTTGGTTTGATGCACCTAGTTGAGGCTTACTATTGCAGCCCACGGCTCAACAGTATTTCACCATTTTAAAGTATAACAGCTAATAATTCACTTTTCTGTCATGTTTCCACGGCAGCTAATCTAATTTAATGCGCAAGAAAGCGTTGTATTCCCACTTTCGAGCATCCCTTTTACTTTCATAATATATATATATATATATATATATATATATATATATATATATATATATATATATGTGTATATATATATATATATATATATATATATATATATATATATATATAATATATTCATAAATATCACAATGATGCCAGGGTGAGTATTGCGAATAAGCTTAATTATCTATGCAAGAAGTATTCATATAAATAGACATAAAAGAAAGAAGTACTATACGTTTATTGGCCATTATTGTAGTAGTAGGAGCGTCAGTGAGCTGGGTACTAACAAGTAGTTCGCGTGTTTCAGCAGCAGAAATTCATAGCCGTTCCTCCAGTCTTTAGCTGTAAGTGCCCTGGAATCTGTCCATGGTCTGTTGTTGGCGGCAGTAACCCGTCTAAGACCAGTGCCGTAAATTCCTCTTAGATAGAACAGAAATTAATGTATACCAGGTGGTCTAGTGGGTCCATATATTCGGCCAATATATGCCTGGTCGAAAGGCTGGGGCCTAGGAGTGGTTATCTCTTTTAATCGTATGCTATAGGTTGCTAGCCTTCGTGTACTTCATCCGGTTCTAGAGGAATCGCGCCAGGGTGTGTGATTATCTCGTTAATGCGAGATTTATTTTTATTTTCAAGTTGCGTTGTAACGGGTTGCCCCACTGGTTCAATTAAGTATGCCAGCTTTTTGCGTTACCCAGAGTTCGAGTGGGGTAGTGATAAGGAAAGGCGAGAATGAAATCTAAGAATAACAGACAAATGATTTAACACTAACCAATAACGACTTCTTGGGTGCATCATATGCGACAAACGACATTCGCTTATTAATTGCGTATTGACGGACCACAACATGCAGATAGCTGCGTGATAGCAAGTTCTATTTACATTTAGAAGAACACAAGAAGGTGATAACTAAAAATGTTACTCAAAAAGGAATAAGCTATACAATGGAAAACTTTCGGAATCGTTTTAGAATATTTGTTGAAGAAGTTGACACCTTTATTCAGCTCTTATCCAAACACAACAACTTTGAGTTATTGAGGACTAAATAAAAAAATCAGTTGAAGAAAACGCGTATACAAAAAAGTCTGTAGCAAACGCAAGCCTGATAATTTGGGGAAAATGTGTTAATAATTAAGGTTTTACTGAAAAACAGCGAAGAGTAAATGGTGAGATTAAGGGTACTTCATAGTTGTTTATATTACAATACGTATCACAATTGTGATATCACAACATAATATTATACTGAAATATTGTGTCTATCTAATCAAAGCAGGTGGAAAATCAAAAATAAACTACAAGGAGTACACAAGTGGTTTTTATTGACATTGTTACCCAAAATTTATCATTAGTATTTCGATTTAACGATTTTCTAAAATACACAATTTTCACCATCACTTGAACTGGACTGGACATCTAAGAGAAGTTTCGTTA
This sequence comes from Rhyzopertha dominica, assembly GCA_025024175.1. Lineage (NCBI taxonomy): Eukaryota > Metazoa > Arthropoda > Insecta > Coleoptera > Bostrichidae > Rhyzopertha > Rhyzopertha dominica. The sequence continues at coordinate 13,766,011 of QCXZ01000053.1, read as the reverse complement.
GTGTTGACCCTAGAAATTATGAGTTGTAACACGCACATCCAGGAATTCCCTCTCGTAGCCCCCCGCCCGCGCTCCCCATTCTCGCATCGTCCTCCGGGAACCCATCCATCTCAGAGGTTGCTCGACAAAAACGCTATCGTGCCGGAGGTATCGGTTCGTGCTAGAACACGGGGCAGAACTTAATCGAACGTTTCTTAGCCACCGGATGTACATGCAGTAAATCCGTGGCCGAGTCCGGGCGGTCCGGGCGCCGGAAACGAATCGTTAGCCTCGGGACACTATCGGAACGCGCTTTAAATCGCCCCATCACGTCGCACGACCCTTCCCGTCCCGATCGAGCTTGCAAATGGATTGCTTTTTGCGACCGGAGCGGGAACTGGTCCATCGACTGTCATGTTTTCAATACAGAAATGTGGTCAATATTTACAGTATCATTCGGATTCGATGTGCAGCATTTTAAAATGATCCAGTTTGTAATGAAAACAAGCGATTTGGTAGAAATGCGTGGAAGGTATTTGACCTGTTCCTGTCCACCGATAACAATAGTAAATAACAAATTTTAACATTGGATATAAAATTGCAACAATTATAGTGACAGAGCAGTTTGTTTACTTTTGTGAGCTATAATCTGTTATACTCATCATACCAATCTGTATAGTAATAAGTTATCATGTAGCTAACTACGATATTATACAGTCCCAAAATAAAGCGTATACAAGCAATCTGTGTTCCTGATAACTTGCACTGTATATTGGTGACCCCGACGTGATATGAACACAGATTCCTTCTGATGTTCAAATCAAAGTCAACTACATATAGGTGACAATCGACGTTTAATGAACACGCAAACCCTGATGCCAAACCACAACTGGTAACCAACCAACGGGAGCTATCCTGAAGGCATTACTGCAGCCAGGAACGTACCAGCAACACAGCAGCGACTACCTTAGATAACTGGTGAGTACCAAATGATCCAGAGCTGTACAACCATCGCTAGCTCACATGGCCCTCCAAACTACCAGCGCCCATCCAGGGCAACCAGCCCACTGAAGAAGACGCACTACCTTCAGCCCGCGAAAAGCAGCGGTAAAAGCATGGATCAAGTAACTCGTTATAACAATCCCTACGAATACACCACATATACCATATATAAAATGCAATGCAAACAAAAAGTGTCTAATATCCAACGAACAATAAAACCAACACATATAAATAGATATCTGGACAGTACTTAGAAAGTACAAAACGAAGCAAAGCACAAAGACTACAACACACAAATGATCAACAGAATATTAACGCACACAAAAAGGACAATTACTGGAAAATACATACATCCAAAAAAGAAACTCTCATGTAGAGTTTGGTGTTTATGCTAGTTGTAAATAAATAACCTCCAGAACAGTAGAGGGGACTTGGTCGGGTAGTTGGGTCTGAGCTGCCTTTTCAAAATCCCAGATTATCACTGCTATCAACTAGCCCAACCCTCGCAGGAAGTTTGCTTTGTAGAAGTAATTGAACTCTTAAGGCAACTTCTCGTTATGAAATTTAACGACTACAAATGGAATAACAACGAAAAAGCTACACAATCTGACCACACCACAAAATCGACTGACGAACGACAATGACACGACGAACAAAACTGACATGACCAATGTAAGATTTATAATGATCAGCTATGATAAAGTACATAAATTAACTACATACAACCATTTCACTTATTTGTATGGTTCTAATATTTGTTTTCCCGTATTTTACATTTTTTTTGTAATTTTATCCTCAATATTATTATCTAAATGCCTTTTTTGTTTCAGGTAAGTGTTATTCTTCACAAGACACTATAGCTGCAAATATCGGTAGGTGAGTCTTTGTATTAGACCTTAGGTATGACACGGGAAGCACGTTAATTTCAATGCCTATTTTTGCACCCTTGTTCAACAAATGGGCACTTATGCAGCGCCTCAAAAGTACCTTCCCCCCAAACCTTAACTTTTTAAAATGTTTAAAAATGATGCTTTCCTTTTTCTGATAATTCCAGATTGGGTCACACTTCGTTTAACTTTAATTATTTACATTGCGAATTTAAAATATTGAAATCGGACATCCCGCTTCAATTTAGAAACCCGACCCCTATTTTTTTACTCTCGGCAAACTAAATCATCCTATTCCGCGAAATATTTTTCCATTGTCTTGCATTATGTACGAGTAAAATATTGATGTTCTCCAATATGTTAAAATATACTGTTACTACTCCTTTCCGGTGCTTTTGGTTGGGCTGGTCAAGTTTCTCCTTGGTTGGCGATAGGGCGTTGCTTATCCTGGGTATTCCTACTGGTTTTTTCTCCAAGGGTGGCGTTGATCGTTTTCGCTGCTTCATCGTTGTTTCTAGCTGTTACTGGGTCAGGTTCCCTCGAAAAAAAAATATATGCTGTCGATTGTCGAACTATTTTATTTTTATGTACAAAATTAACATTTAGAGTTTATCACTATTTTCGGAATGTCTTCGCTTATTTCACAAAACGGGCTTGTACGTTTTGCCTTTATTTGTATATTCGAAATAAGGAAATCAACTAACTTGGATATTTTCAACAGGAGGGACGCTTCTAATGTGACAATAATTGAACATGAAGATGAAAAATTCACGGGAAACAGGAATACCACTTTAGTAATGGTAACGAAATGTGTAATGGGGAAACAAAATAGATGTTCAATGCAGCAGTCGGAATAATTGACGCGGACAATTGATATTGCCGATTGGGTAGAATAGCATATAGGTTCTATAGTTCTCAGGTAATCCCAAAATATGACCTTAATAAATTAATAAAAAGTATTAAAATGAATTAATAATTTTTTTGTGAACTTCATGTTCATATATGTTACTAAACTTCAGTGATATAGCGGTCCCCAAAATAAATGTTTAGGAGAGTTAAGGCGGTATTTAAAAACTTAGGAGTGAGGGAATGACACCTTAGGTGAGGGAATGACCTTTAACAATAAAATAATGTTTATTTTTAAATAAAATCTTGTTATTTTGGTTTTCAAAGCATTTATTCTACTTTATTAAGTGCTGAAGTGAATCACAAATCCAGGTTAACATTCCAGATATAATTACTGTAGGAAATATACTTTGATTGGCACTTAATCACAGTGATGTGTCTTTTATTAATGGAATAATGTCAAAAATGTGTTTTGGACAAAATTGTTTTAGCGATGTTTCTTCCATTGCAATACAAAATACTTAATTCTTCGGAGTTAGAATGTAGTTTGGCCATAGTATACGACATTGAAGTTATCTAAGGGTGATGTCCATGATTTAACACTGAACGAGGTGTGTTAACATATCCTTTACAATAGTGTTTCGGTAAAAAAGAACCAACGATGTTATAAACAATGTAACAAATTAAAAATACTTGGTAAATTTCAAAATGTCGAATGAAAAATATGCATCAAATTTTCTTGCGATGTATTGTATATATTCAAATACGAATTAGCGCTACCCAAAATACCTGAGCACACTGAACCCTAAAACAATAAACCAGAAAGTTAAAGTACAGAAACAAATAAGCCAAGCTGATCCTCCCAAAAAATTACTTTCCATAATTTGTAATTTTTTGAGTGCAAATCGGAATAAAGGAATGACGAATAGAACATAAACAACAGCTCGAAACGAAACCTTTCCTTGCATTTGTCTTTTTATGTATCTTTATCTGTAGAAAAAACTTATTGATTCCGTGATTAATATTAGGGTCAACATGGTTACTCTTCTTTTTCCAGGACGTGACGTAATGACGATGAGAAATTTAAATACGCAGTATAATATTATTTAAAACTTTACGCAGAAAAAACTGTGCGCGCAAGTTGTGAATTCGCCTTTTTAAAAAGTTGACAGTACTGCCACCTATCCACAACTAATAAAAGCGTTCATAAATAATCTGTTAGTATTAGACACGTGTAAAATATTTTAAAACCTATTCTTTATTTTTTATTACACACTAACAACATTGTACTTTTATCGATTAAAATATGTGCAATGAACTTTATTTTGGAAATAATGAATTTCAGCATAAAAGAGTATTTCAATTTGGAACTGGGGACATACTGAGGGAATAATTTTCAGGACGTTAAATATTTTTATTTCCTTACATATACGTATGGTTCAGAAGTAATAACTTACACTAGTGGCCATTTGCAAGGAAGTAATAGCTAGCCTTATATGTTCGTTAATTTTTTGTTAAAACTGAAAGGACACGTATTTCGAGATTTGGTGAGAACTATCACTTTAATTTACCGACCTAGTTCTAAATAAGGTTGAAAAACGCGTGTTTGGAGCGCGCATGCCGTGTTTTTATTAAGGTCACTTCTGTTTTCCCAATGTAAGTGAAACTCCAAGGCGTTTTTAGATTCAAAAGCACATAATTTTAGAAATAATAGTTCGATTTCAATTTTGGGTTTGGCTTGGGCGCTTGTCGCAGACAGACGTGTATTTGAACGGCTCTCTGAGCTCTACTACAAGAGATTGTGATTAATAAACTAAACTGTTCACCAGTGGCGGCTCGTGACTTTTAAAACGGGTGAGGCAGACCTTATCAAATGAAACCTAACCTATTTTTCAAACTTGCTTACTAAAAAATTAAATAAATCATCCGCAGTAAGATCTGAACTAACATCAGAAAATCCCATAAAGCGCTCTGTCGGCTGACCATTAATAACATACCGAAAAATTACCGATAATTATGACTTACAACTAATATCCGTAGTTTCATCAACCTGCCATGAGAAAAAATCCGATTGTGAAATTTCGTCTTCAATTTTCTTATTAACGACAAAAGCTATTGAATCAATTAATTCATTCTGAATTATTTTAGACATTTTAGACAACTATAGCGATGATAATTCAGAAGTCAGGGAAGAATGAAAAATAATGGCTAGAAAAGAAGTCACAAAGTACAAGAAATTAATCAAGCGACGCTGAAATGGACCAATGATGTCAACAGCACCAAGAAAACATTCAAAGAATATGAATGTTACCTATATAACCTTCCCATTCAGTCCTCATATTTCCTTGAGATGCGCTAGGCCGTAGCACTACTAGGAATCAGCATGTACCCCTCCAACCCAGCATAGACGGCTGGCCCGGCGATATATCCGGGAGTGGCAGAAATGCTGACCGTACGCTGGTTCAATCAATCAATCAATCAATCAATAGTTCGATTTCAATTTTCGAAACAATTATGTTCCCATTTTAAAAGAAAAACATCTCCTTTATCCAAGTTTTCTATCTTATCGACTTCAAAAGTTGAGAGTGGCAGAGTAAGTTTTAAGGCTACCGAAAAATTGTGTAACTGATGATTTAGGATCTCCGTCGAATTTTTACGCAAATTCACTCAATAATACACAGAGATCTACATGCTGGTAATGTGTTGCTCTCTGCAAGGAGCTTCCAGTTTTATTTGTCGTAAAATCTATCCTCGAGGAAAAGCACTTACCCCTTTAGAATATTTCTTAAAAGTATAAACTTTATAACACCGCAAGTACTGGCCAACTTTCCGTTCCCCCACCAAGGTCGTTAATTTCGGATGCACGACACGTTAGAACATTAAATTCTTGGCCATAAAGCAAACCCATCTCAAACATGGGCCAAGCCGAGATGGATGGCTTTTTGTGGCCAAACCTCGAACACCGCGATTGCTGGCTCCCAAAGGCCGACTTGCAGGGAAATTGCGGAAGCTCGGATTCGAGCATAAATAACTGCTTTATTGTACGAAAACTGCATAAATTATTTACCGATGTGGCTTGTTAGAGACTGGACGCGGCGGTGTTGTAAAGCAAGTTTGTTATGGTTTAGGAGATAGTTTCGAATCGATTTTGCTTCGAAACATGCGGAAAGTGTTTTGTATATTATATGCATTTCAAAAGAACGTCATTATGTTGGATTATGCCAGTAAGTAACAGGTGAAAAGTTGAAAGGATTTAAGCTGTCTGTATATAAGAGTGTAGTGCACTTTCCTACGAAACGCAACTTCTAATGTATCATCTTTCATTGCACTAGATTTGGCCTATCACGTATAACGAGAAAAAGGAATTTTTCCAAAAGGACACATGATATTCGATACCTTTTATGCCATGAAAACCTTTCCTTATTTGTGTTCGGTCTACGGTCGTATATAACTACGACGGAGATAAAAGTACGTCAGAATATTGTAAACAGTGAAAGTTTTTGGCCAGCGAAACTTTAATAATTAATATACAACAGCCATTTCGAAGCAGTAGGTAGGTCCATGTTTTTGAGAATAAAACTAACAGGAACACGAGCGTTGTGCATCTTTATGCACGTACAGGGTTTCTATAAATGATTGATGCATTCAGGGCGTTTATGGAAATTTGCCGCCTCTCGAGATAGTGACCTATACTGTCGATTTTTGAATTATTGATATATTTTAATACGAGAGAACGCCTATGAGTGTGTACTTTCAACATATTCTGTAGTGTTTTGTGAGATAATTAACTTTAAGGTTACAGAAAGCTCACATTTCGGAGCTGTGCTATGGTGTGACACTGATCTGCAACCTTCAGTACTATCGCCGTGCATATTGTAGCTTGGCGGCAGTTACAAAAAGGCGGCATAATAAATTCAGAAATCAATGCGGCTCGAGTTGCATGTATTATTTATAGAAACGCTGTATAAGCATCCATGGGGAAAGGGGCGGATACGTTACCATTTTTTGAATTGTTCAGTTATTCTAGTTTTGATTTCCATGTACCCATGGTACCAACTTATATGCAATGGAGTTGGAAAGGTTCTAACCAGTTTAGGCAAAACTTGCTAAATCTCTGTAAATATACCTGCTGCCTCTTATTTATCTATTATTATCAGAGGGTACCTTTACTAACTTGATAACTCACGGAAAAATAAAGAAGCTAAGCGATACCAGGGTGAAGTTTCTTACACACACACTAAGGGCTGTTTTGTTCCTTAAAAAGCTAAAAGCCACTATCACAGTACCACCCCAGACATAAATCTCTATTTGTGAGGGTGTCAACTTATCGCTGTCCTCAAAAAACTCATCGAATTCACCTAAAAAGCTGGTTCTCGATCATCCCAGCTAGCTGTCAGACATCACGAAGACAAAAATTGATCATTGAGCTACATTTACAAATAGTGAAGCTAGTTGTAGTACAGGACGATCGAAAGCTAGCTATTGAAGCGAATAGAAGGATTGGCTGGGATAGAGTTAAGCTAGCATCATCAGCGTAGATGTCAATTTTATATTCCCAGGGTACAACTCATAAAAATAAATTAAACTGTGCGTTTCTGGAAACCGATATCTAAAAATTGATAATTAAATATAGTAGCAGAAATTCTTCATTAATTCATGGTACGCATAGTAAATATATTTTTACAATAAATCGTTTTCTCAAACATACTTGCCCCATGTCACTGCTAAAGCAGATACAGTGGTCGGCCATATACATCCTCCATTCTGGTCCCACGATCGAATTATATGCCCCTTCCTGTCAGTTTCATTTTGAAAGTTCCCTGTACAACAGAGAATATTCAGTATTTTGAGTGCTTTTCTACAGCAGTGTGTTAACTAATATCGTAATTTTTGTTTGTTTGTTGTTGTGCCATTTTAAGCAGATAATAAGCGAAAATAGTAATTCCATAAACGAGCTGGATTTATTCATTGAAGAAGCTTGAAACGTGATGGCGTTAAATTATCATTTCAAATAGATTCCGTTAACGTTCTAAATACACGTATATTACTGTCAACAAATCGTGCAGGACAAGCAGTTAATTAATATAATTTTGTGGCATTCAGAAAGCAAAACCCTAAAGCTGTAAGAGATCTATGGGTAGAATATTTCACGCAGAAGTCGAAGATTTGTAATAATACAGCATAATTTTATTTATATATTTATACGGGAAACTTAATTACATCAGATTAGAAATAAGACATAAATAACAGCCGCAAAATACAAGAATGAAGATAAACGACAAAATAAATACAAAGAAATAAATAAGTGACCCAATTCGAATCTAAAAAATTTTAAACTAAGACTAGTAAAAGCTACTGCACCTGTTTAAGCAGATTACAGTCCAAACAAGTGGGGTGCTACTACCATGAATGGAATAAAACTGCCTAGTATCTCTGCTACCTGCCCCTTGGCACTCTAAAAGGACACAGCAATTTGGGATAATCCACACTTACAAAACAGTCAACCTCCTCTCTTCTGAGCTCAAGCCTTTTCAAGCTGAGATGCTAACGAAAGCCATCAAAATTATATGACAAAGCATTGAAAGCCTCCAAGCGATGCAGCAGCATGGTTTGGGAGACTCGATCAATGTCTTTGAAAAATCTGTATAGACTGAATCAGACACCGATCCCCTCCAAGGAACTAAACGAATAAGACTGATAACAAAGATCAGCCAAAGGCATCTACTCCTCAAAGATGCAGGTTGTGTCCTAAAAATAGGAACGACCAGCTGTGCTTTCTCTTAGAAGGAAAAACTCCCGGGCTGTTAAACAATATAAATATACATTCCTTAAACAAGGCGTTTGTAGTCCCATAATCACCTTTTTCAAAACCAGAATGTAGTTGAATAATCCTATATTAGAAGTCATCAATAATATAATTCATCTACTAAAAAATATCTTGTCATAACGTAAGTTAAAAAGACCATGACCAAAACTGCCATTATTCCCAACATATACACTAAAAAATCAATCAGCTAATAAGTATGCCGTTAGGTCGATACTACTCGTTTTATTCATATCTAAAAACATCACATTTGGAAAATCAAACGAACGCCTAAGATAAAAAACGTATCTCGAAAAATATTTTGGATTACTACTAATTCCAGCGTTCAAGCCTTTAATATAAAATTAGTTACACTCAAGAAAATTTAACAGGTTTCCATAATACTAGAAAATTTTGTTTAGGATAAATTGTAGTCGGTAAACTAAATAAGATAAGACATTATAATTATTATCAATTATGTCTATGACAGATTCGCAAAGAGCAACAAAATTTTCCATTTCTTACAGTGACGTTTCACCAGCGACTGCGGTGGGCGTTGTCAATGGATAGGTAAAAGTCAAAGTTTTCTATCTATACGTGAGCCTTCAGATAGAAAAAGCTTCGACTTTAGCATATCCTTTGAAAATACACACCGCGGTACTGGACACTGTAAGCAATTCAATTAGTGCCTGCCGTGAAAGCCTTAATCGTTTATTATACTTTTCCTTATTAGATTTTGTGGCACAATATAAACATTAGWGTCAAAGATAATTCGTATAAATAAATAATTGATCAACAGTAGGCCATATACGGCTGAGTATATCCAGTAAGAATATCCTGCGTCTTCTTATTCGTGTCAATGCAACCATCCTTTCTAAAGATCCGATTACTGTTACTCATAATGTTACCACTTAGACAAGTTTCATCAAATACAACAACATCAAACACATTCGAAGCCAAATATATCTTAAAATCCCGCACGGCCTCCACGTGTTGGTACACCACTGATGAAGTGCTTATATATTTTTTAACGAATGCTCTCTGTTCTCCGTTATCTTGCTAATATAAGGAATACCTTTAGAGTAATTAATTTTAATGTTATTTTCTTCCTTCTGTCTTCTTTTGTTCCATTTCCTTATAGGTACCGTTCAGGCAGTATTGGCGTGGGGGCGTTAGAGTCGGACCAATTTTAATATTTTTGTAATCTACTTTTGTTTAAAACAAATTGACGGACGAATATAGCTTTTCAAAAATGACTTTCATAGGACGTGCGCGATCTCAACCAGCAACTCTCTAGCCAATATGAACGAATCAAGTGATATTTCAAATTAAGTACTTTAATTATTTTCTAGCAAAAAACCAACGTGGATATCGACCTAAAAAAAGCTGGAGTTTGTGATAAGGAAGAATTTACACCCGTAATAACAAAATGAAGTTATTATGCTTAAAAACTGCATTCTTTGCAAATATTGGGGACCTCTGTCGGTGTTTAAAGGGCTACTATAAGGAGGGTACTGAAACATATCACCCCTAGGTGCTATTTTTAATTATTATTTTGCATACAATTACGCTCGTGCCTGAAAGCTCCCACCACCTTCAGCTCGGGAGAAAAGTCCCGATCGCGCACATATGTTGGCGCCGTCCTACTACATCGATGACCCCACTCTAATCTAGAACGTGATTCGACCCCTCTCTAATCTGGGCTGCCAAAAATGCATAAAAACAGCGGCGTTAGGGCCGCGAGGACACTTGAGATCTCTTTCAGGTTTCGACCACTTCTTCAAAGCTATTGCCGTATTGAACTTACTGCCTGCTGACGCTAATCCTCTCGGGGATAGGTGACCCTGTGGTAGTCCAATATCGACATGGCGTTTCCAGCTTTGTGAGCTAGGGAACGTTTGAATCTATCACCTGCTGACGCTAGGTCTCTTGCAGACCGGGTGACCCTGTGATAGATTGAATCGAAGCCTAGTTCGAACTCTCCGAGTTAAGTAACGTTTTGTAACTATCACCTGCTGACGCTACGTCCCCTGTGGACGAGGTGACCCTGTGGTAGTCCAATTCGGAACCGAGCTCGCTCCCTCTGGTAACCCCATTGCTGACGCTAGGTCCTCCATGGACCAGGTGACCCCTGGGGAAGTGCCAGTCCTAATGGTCCTAGGTAACCTCCATTGTTGACGCTAAGTCCTGTGTGGATTGGGTGACCCCTGGAGAATTACCTATCCTAGTGCTAACCTGGTGCTCCATTGCTGACGCTAAGTCCTCCGTGGACTAGGTGACCTCTGGAAAGCACCTATCCGCCTCTTAACAGTTAGCGACGAGGTCACCATCCGTAAGCAGCACGACAAAGACGGTGCTCCGTAACCATAGCGGATTGCCCCACCAGAATGAAGCGTGCCGCGCACTCGCATCCTACCCCAGGTCCACGGCGACGGTGCCGCCGTACCGAGCCGGAACCTTCCACGACGGTTACCGAGCTGGGGGATGTCACGGTGGAAACGCTAGGTAACAATCTTCTCGTAAAAATCTTCGTATATAGCAGTTTAATAATATCTTTTTAATATCGTCTGTTTTGCTGCCCAAATATCTATGTTTCATGTGTATTTGATTTTTGAACTTATTTATTTATTCAGTAATGTAATTTGTGCTAATTCCCTATTGGCTTGCCCTATTTTATGTATTGGTATCGATCTTCTTATGTATCAGGCCACTGCTGGCTTTATTTGGTGTGACTTTTCGTTGGGAATGCCTCTAGCAGAGATCAAAGGCTGTTAGGCTACCAAGAATATCCTACAACGTGGGTGCTCTCGAAGCCCGAAAGGCTTCACTGAGAGACAGTGGTGATGTGCTCCTTCGAACTCTAGGCTGGGCGTTGTGAGCATAGCGTCTCCACGTACCAAAAAGCCGAGGCATCATTTACTGCGGGATATGGGATTTTAGCTCTAGGCTATTGCCTTCGAGAACCACGCTGAATGAGTCATACAAGTCTGTCTTTATTGTATCTGTTTCCCCCATGTATTATGTGTTGTGTATTTACCTGTCTTGTTTGTTTGTCCTCTTATGTTGGTTTCGATATTTGCCCTGTTTGCCCTGTGATGTCTTGTTTACGTGAACCCGTGTCTCATCACTTGTTTCTGATAATTTCTTTGCAGCTTAATTATACAATTTCTTTACAGCGACAACGCTTACTACTGGTCAATGTGGTTCTACCACTGACCACTAATTAAACAATTCTGTTTGTTTCTCAGGCACATACAGGTCCCTGCTACATACCTGGCCTTTTTGAGGAGCATCCTCCAACAATTTATGACGCAATGTGCGATATTTAAGTAAATTCAGGTCTAGCCTGATTTGCTACCATACAAACATATTTTTCATAGTTAAATATAACATATATTGACTATGTAAAGACTGGAGCTTTTCCTGCGGTTTTTCTCCAGTCTATTGTAGCACTCCGCAGTTTTTCGGTGCAAAATATACTATATATATGTTACACCGAATTATGTGTTTTTGTTTACCTTTCCGTTACAGAGCTTCATATCGAACTAATTAAAACACAACGTAATTTTTGGGTCCTACTAAAGAACTAGACGATTACATTTATAAAGTAACTTACTCATACTATKATAAGCTTTCTAAATTTAAATATATGGCCTGGGTAGGTTATGTAACAGTACCGGTCAGAGTACAGGTTCCCCACAAGGACGGGTGGGTGGCATGGTGTTGCCTACAATGATTATTTTTGCAATTTACTTCCGGTTTATATTTGAAGCAAGATAAAAATAACAATGATTCTAAGGTAAATTAAGTTTATTACTTCGAATTTTGGTGATAATGTGTAAATGGTAAGACGCTACATCACGAAGGGGGCGTTTGCTTCTACTTTCTTATACTCTATACGCCACTGACGTAGGCGGCCAATCTGCTGTAGTCAATTCAGAACTGAAGAAGATACGAATTAATTGAGCAGATTAGATATTGTTTTCTAAAGTTATTGCAATAGTATGAAATTACAATAACGTTTGACTTCACTGTTCAAACTACCAGCTTGCACGTTTGGAATGAGTTAAACCTTGTTTTTACTGTATAAACAAAACCCATCGTATTCGTTGCTACTTAACAGAGATTAGATAACAACCTCCACGGCTATAGAACACGTGAGATTTGTTACTTGGTGGTCAGAGTAATTATATCAAATGTTTATTTAAAAGTTTTTAAATAACAATACATTCCAACTTTTAGTACGTTAGTAAAAGAAATCAATAAGCATTAAACTACTTACTAGCCCCCAAACCGTATGAAATTTTCTAATTTGTTCGGGATATACAGCAAAATCATTTTCCGTCGAACGTTTTTAACCCAATAATTTCCGCAATGTCATAAATCCGATCGTGAGGACAGATTCGAATTCCTTTGTCTCCATTTCATCTTATTACTCAAAGCCACTCTGGCCCAATCAATTCCCGTTGACAAAAACCCATCAATAAAGAAAGAGAAAAACGACCTTCGCAGGGCAATGGTTCAACCGTATCTGCCTAGTTAAAGGCCCTTTAGATGATTATTCGTTCATCAGTTTTCGTTTTATCTCGGTGACACATCGTTTTTATCGTCCCGTGGAAAAACATGAACCTTATTGTGCTGGAATTGATTTCCGCAAAGATTTATTGTGTTTAGGGTCCGCTCGCCCAGCTGTTAATTCACCCCGGGACGATACAGCCGAAAAACCGGAACCCGCAGTAAATAATTGCGCCAGCTCCCGATAAGAACAACAGATTGATACATTTACGGGAAGGCCCGGGACCTGGGCGAGGGCACMCGTCCCGGCCRGTCCCTTRTCATTCTCTCGGCGATTTGGGGACCCTTCGAGGACCGCCGGACTACCGGTTCGTGAAAATTTACGAGGGTGGTTTCAAATTCGTCTAAGCGGTTGCGATAGCTTATGCACAAGATAAAAATGTATATTGGGCAGTAAGGGTTTAGGAATCATTTTGCATGACTCGGCTTTACTTCTCTCAATTATGTAACGCATGTTTTAATGGAGGCGATTTAAAAAAACTAAATTTTTGATTACAATAATTAGTAGAAATAAAATTTTTCAAGCGCAACAAGTGCTTATTATCAGTTATAAAAAGCACTAGTAATAGGTTTTGCATAAGAAGTATATTGAAAACTAGTTTTTTATTCGCTTTTGACTCGTTTTGTAATGGATAAGTGCGACGAACAAGTTTTATAAAACGTGTCTTTTATACATTTTTTTTCTATTTTGTATGGTTTAAGATGATATTTTGTCGGATAGATCGCTGTCTCTTGAAAACACTGACAAAAAGTTAATAGTCTGACGTTTCGATTACACCTGTAATCTTTGTGAAAGACGAAGAACCTCAAAATTTGCCTGACACAAGTTCAAACAAAATTTTGAAAGTAAATGAACAAATCACTAAGGATGCGAGGCGTCATAGAAACAACGTGCCAACTTGATAAAAAAGAACCTAACGATGAAAAAGGAACTACCTACCTACTAGATATACACGAACTACTTAATAAAGGAAAACTACAAAATAGCCTTCCAAATGTCACCTAACTCATAATTTCCACAATCCCTATTACAATTATTAGTATTCCTACAAATTTCTATAGCTTCTTTTATTAGACGTTTGCGATAATATTTTTCTCTATGTAAAATTTTTGTTTTATCAAAATCAATCATGTGTTTAGTCAAATATGAGTGTTCAGCTACGGAAGATTTATCTAACTGTTGCAACCTAGTAGCACGTATGAGTTCTTTTAAACGCGTACCTACTTTTCTTTTAGTTTGACCTATGTAACACTTGTCGCAAGAACAAGTAATTTTGTAAACACCTTCACTCTCTAAATGTACTTTATCGTTAGTAGAACTTAAAATTTAATCTAAATTATTATATGTACTATCAATAACTAAAATATCGTGTTTTCTAAGCATCCTCTTTAATTTTTCCGAAAGGCCTTGTACCTAAGGCAAACTCAACTTCAATTTACTTTGTCCTGGCTGAGAATTTACTTGATTTGGATGAGCATTTTTACTAAAAACTGACCAAATATTCTTATTGCTATAACCATTTCTCACTAGCGCTGATTTAAGGTGATATATTTCTTTTTGTAAACAACTTTCGTCTGATATCCTTTGTGCTCTAACAAATAACGTCCTTATAAGACTATTCTTTTCAGAAGGAGGGTGGTGAGATGTGGCATGCAAATTATTATATATCTTATATTATGGACGCTGAAAGCATTCACCTTTGTATGGTTTTACTTTCTATGCAAGAAAATGAGAAAAAAAATAAAAATAAAAAATTTCAGGAACTTTAACCTACCCTGCTTAAGTTAGCTAAGTGTCAATTTTGACAAGACCCATGACAGTTACGACGTTATGAGTTGTAGTTTGTTGAATGTTCCCTCAGTTTTTTAGTGATACCAACATTAGAAAATAAAAAAATAGTTTCATAATGGCTTCATTAGGAACCCAAAATACATAAAAGCTATTTGCAAAACTTAGTTGCATCCAAGCTTCAGGACTGAAAAAAATGCTATTCTCCTCCCTTAAAGGAAGATACCAATGTAGATGTGGTTTCAGTAGTTTCCCAACCCTTACCTATTGAGCATCCCATTGTTGTAGGACAGCACGTGGATCTTCTAGTTTTCCTAAGAAGACCAGCTCTCACTGTGAGAAATATATTTGTTTGCAGAAACCTGGGAAATGTGACCTTACAGGAATATTTTACTCGGCTGCGTCATTCAAGCATAGCTGAAACGTGGTTGGCAAGAGGTTCTATGGAACAGGGCCGAAGCGCTCATATGTTACAACCTTAAAAAATTCAGCAGCTGAATACTTGCTTAAGTTTATTTAATGCAGATGTGTTTTGTTTTGAGTTGAGTTGTACCATTGCTGTTTTTATATCGCCTTTTGTTTTAAAGCTATAGCCAACTTTCGAATAACTTTATATTTCTCCAATCCTCAATATCTTGCTTAGAAATGTAGATACAAAAAACCTGCTAAGACATTTTTGAAAGTTACCTTAATTTTCAATCCAGTGGCCTACTCAAAATCTTATTAGAGGGTCACATTTTTGAAGTAGAATACAAACTTGCTTTTTTAATGGAAATTATAGTTGGCTTTGCTATAGTCAAAAACAACTATTTTTCCTAATTAATATAATGTATACATTGTTAAGTTAGTTTTAAATAATTCTAGGTTTTATGCTTACATCCTGGAAGCTATTGGAACAAGACAACACGCTTTACAATTTATATTATTAAATAAAAATTGTAATCCACTAAAACATATGATTATTTGAATACATAGATAAGACTCGTAAAGTCACTCACGTAGTTCTTATATCGATGATMAGGGAAGCCATCTGTTTGCCACATCTGGCCCATCTAAGCGAAGAATGAAGGATGTTGTTATTATAACGAATATGATGTATGTACAGTTGTTCATAGAACTTTGAAGAACCGCCATCAATGAAGTGAAGGTCTTCAATATTGCCAGTTGTATCGGCTGGGTGAAAATCAAATCATACCAAGTTTAACCGCAGAGTTGACAATAAAAAATCGGCATGTCATAATACACGCGTAATACCAGGTAATTTTTCCAATACGTTATAGTATAGTATAGTATAGTGCTGTCAATGGTTACGGTTAACCGGTTAGGATATTGCAATATTAACCGTAATAAGCAACCCTGGAATAACCGGTTAAAAATTGACCGGCTATACACCGGTTAAAAATTGACCGGTCATGAACCGGTTAAAAATTGACCGGTCATGAACCGGTTAAAAATTGACTGGTTATGAACCGGTTAAAAATTGACCGCTTACGAACCGGTTACGAACCATTAAAAATTGACCGGTTACGAACCGTTTAAAATTTAGCCGATTATGAAACCTGTTCAAAAAATGCAAGTATTTAGTGTTCAGCCCAGACTCAAGAAGGCGCGGAATAAGAATAAGGTTGGTATCTTTAATAAATTAACATTTTAAAATTGGTTGACAATTACGTACGTTCCGAGGTACGTTCATCGCGTTAGGTTAAACGCAAAACTGGTTCAGATTAAAAGTCAGTTAACAGTCTTAGCGCGTTTAACCGGTTAATTTTAATCGGTTTTTATTTTATTTATTAATTTAACCGGATAACATAGGTCCGTTAACCGGTTAAAGTAAACCGGAAAACCGGTTAACCAACAGTTTGATCATTTTCATGAAAACCGGTTATTTTGCATAACCGGTTAAATTCGTTGTAACCGCCAAACCGGAAACGGCGTCATTGTTGACAGCACTAGTATAGTTGAAGATATACAGTTCATCTACTTATGTCATGTACAGTACAGGGTTTCTATAAATGATTCATGCTTCGAGTGCGCTTATGGAAATTATCGATTAAATCAATTTGGCGCCTCTCAGGAAAATGAACACAATGACGTGTACTTGTCATTTGTCGTTTTTTTAATTATTGGATATATTTTAATATGAAAAATCTTGTGGGAGTGTGTATATTCAACATATTCTGTAGTTTTGTAGGACAATCAACCTTAAGCTTGCAGAAAATCACATTTCGGAGCTGTGGAGTGACGTTGATCTACAATCTTCAGTGCTCCGTGATGTAGAAAAGCCTCTCTCTCTTTAGAACGAACTTTGTACTTAATTTATTTAAAAGTTACTTTAAATTTTGGGGTTTTATGTGAAGCGATGGGTATGTAGGCATATTTAGATGGCAGTGCCTACTGTCTTTATTACACTGACATGATGACAAAGCCATCTAGCTGCCTTAACGGGTACTACTTCCTAAAGGAAGTGACACCAGAAGCTATCCAATACACTCACTGATGGAGTGTGACAATTTACACATCTGTCTTGGCGCAAAATCACAACCATCAGAAGAATACTTTCTCCAATTCCAAGCGCAAAGTTACTGATTTTAGGGCAGATTTTTTTTGTGGTGAATGCGCTCATTAGTACTTTGAGCATTAGAATTTCACCTTACTTGTAGTCTAGATTTATGTAAATACGAAGGTTACGCTCTACATTAGACTACGTCGGAAATTTCAATAGTTGGTGGTTTTCCACTAAATATGAACGCCGTATATCAGTATATCACCCTCAAAGGAAAATACTGAAGACTAAAAGCTAATCTTGACTAAGGCACTGTACCAGGTTCCGCGCGATCTGAGCTGTAATTTTAAATCTAGTACCATACTATAGGTATGTAGTACAAGTTGACCCAAAATTATGTTACTAACAGGAACCTTACTATTACAATACGGGAAACTTCCATAAATTACATTAGTTATACAGGCGACGACGAGGTAGTGCCATCCGTTTTAGCAAATATTAAACCCAAATATAATCAACAGAGTTGCCATAAAATATAAAAATGGGAAAAACCCAGTACATGCATTCTCTGAATGGTTTTTGGCGGTGTATTTTCCATAAATTGTACGTACGCATAAAACAAATAATTGCCTCTTTCTGAGGCTGTCTGGAGCATGATAACTTTAACTAAGTAGTATGGTTCCGATTTCATGCCTTCAGCCTCTGCTTCCATTATTTAAAATTTATCAACTTCCTTGGCTGTACAAATATTTTCCCAACTTGGTACTTCCTCTCCTTTCACCATACAATTTCCTTCTTTCAAAGTTGCCATCTGTTTGACACCTACTTGTAAATCAATACATCGAGTTCGAAACTTTCTGAACTGGCCATCCGGCACTTCACCACCCAAACAATTTCCCGTTTAAATCCCTCGAGTTGTTACACCGCCGGCCACTTACTCGTGTTTATCATCCCTTCCGGCAAAAAGCACATTCATCACTGTATAACAGCAGGTTGCAGGCGCGCTTTTTGCAAATCATAAACATCTCCGGCGTCCGGGGGCAAAAAGCGGCCCGGAAAAACGAGGGCTAATGCAGTGCTAGGGGTGTTGTGCATATATGGGGTGTTCAATTTGCTGTTGGAATCTCATAAATCACAAGGTAGTAGGTTAAATGGAAAACGTGCCGTTACTTCCGATTGTGCTCTTTGGAAATCCACTTATGTTTAGTGTCTAAGCTGTAAATACATTGTAATGGCAGTAAACCTGTGAATACGTACACCCGAAAGAAACTTTGATATAATTGAGTTTCGGTAAACCGTCAAGTATTTGTTTTTAAATGTTGTTACTAAAAGCTGAGTTGCAGAAATTAAGAGAAGAATATCAAACGCCAAAATCTAATGGCAGTCTGCAAGACATATTTCTGTGATCACTGCCGCAAATTCTCTTTACGATGCTATTTTAGCAGGCAAACTAGACCGATTTCTTGTTCGCCAACGTTTCGCCCCCTGCTGTTGTGAGCATCCTCATTGCTAAATCCATAGTGGTGGACGTAGTTGTCTCCGTGGGAACACAAAAAATTGATTTACTAGTACCTTCAATACTTATAATCGCAGTATACTTGAACTGCACAACATGGCATAAATCATTTCTGAAAGCGAGCAAAAAGAAATATGCAAATCAAACAGTAACTATCTACTAGCAGTTGCAATTAGCAGCGGCAGGCACCCCGTTTGCCGCTTCACGCCTCTTCTCTCCTTAATTCCCTAATCCTTGATATATCCTACAGTCAAATAATCATGGAGACAGAAACCCTAGAGAAAAAACGACAAATAATAAAAATAACAAAAGCACACAAGTTACAACAAATCCAGCAGCAATTGCTTAAGCCTAGGCTTGAATGCGTCTACAGAAAGTATCTTTAATTCATTAAGTATGCCGTTGTACACTGCCAGTATCGTACGAAAAACTTTTTCAAAAAAAAGGTGTCGACGAATGTTGATATTATGCACATGAGACCTAAAGCGAATTTTATTATACAAATATGGTGGTGTTTTACTCAATATTATATTTTATGATACAAGCAGCCTGCAGGTACCGTCTTGTCACCGTAATCCATCCATGGAACCAGTCGCAGCTTACAAGCTTTTTTACTGACGTGATAAATTAATTTCAAATTCCCAAAGGCCTTCTGAATTAGATGCCTAACGTACAAACTGAAATTTAGATTAATATTAAACATAACTCCCAAAATTTTTGCATCCTCAACACACCGTAATTTAACACCACTTATAGAAATTATCAAACGATCCAACACTTGATTTCTAGAAACACCTCCAGATGACTTGCCAAGTAATATCAGAGTAGACTTATCATGATTTATTATCCTGTGAATGGTCCAATCAATACCGTGCCCATCAAACTGACTCAATCAAATTGGGTATCATCAGCGTAAAACTGACACCGACAATGTTGATGCCACCCACAATCACAGACGTGTAAATACTAAAACAACAAAGGCCCCAATATGGACCCTTGCGGCACACTATACACAGGAAATTCGGCTCCAGATGCATCACTGCCAATCCGCACAAATTGTCTTCTATCGCAAAGATAGCTACCCAACAACGTTACAGCAAATTACTCCAAACCTACATGATGCAAATATGACCTACAGCAGGTCGTGTCGTGGAGAAATTTAACAGCACCAATAATACAAATTTATTCTGATCTAATCCAGTAACAATATAATCTGCAACATTCATTAATGCCGTTTCACTACTATAGCCTCTCCTGAACCCAGATTGACTTTCTGGTATTATCCCAGCCCGCAATGCATTCGACATCGGGTGCGGAGTCAAAACCCTCTTCAACACAGGAAATATGTTTATAGGCCTAAGATCTCTGAAATTTCTGGGCTGATTTTTCTTTGGTATTTACTAAAGAGGCCTTCCAAAGCTCCGGAAATGTATCATGACCAATTGCAGGCATAGGATGTTATGGAATGTATTATTTTAGTTGCCTCATCCTCATTCAAAAACAAAAGCTGTATCCTTTCCTCCCCAAGTCTTTTATTTAAATATTTCGTCACCAACTCATGATCAGGCTGAAATTTTCTGCTGGGAATGTCCAAAAAATAATTATTTATTTAATTAGTACGAGCAAGATGGCCAGGCAGCCTACAAGGCCTGCGTTTAAAGCCAGCGCCCATATTCCCAAGCTCCCTGAAATTACAGCCAGGCCTCCCGCTCAGCGCAAGTCGATGCTTTAAGTATGCCGTCTTCTCCCTGACGGCTGCCGCATTGACCACGTTTCTTAATGTTTTGTAGTAGAGCCACTTTTGATTTTCTTTAGAAACTCTGTAGGGTGCTAACGCTTTGTCTCTAAGTTCCATTAAGAAATGTAAATTATCTGTTAACCATGGTGCCGGCTTTTTTGTAATACGAAGTTCTGTGAAAGGAGCATTCCAATCAAACACATTTAGAAGATGCTC
This sequence comes from Rhyzopertha dominica, assembly GCA_025024175.1. NCBI lineage: Eukaryota > Metazoa > Arthropoda > Insecta > Coleoptera > Bostrichidae > Rhyzopertha > Rhyzopertha dominica. Next base: position 13,745,157 of record QCXZ01000053.1, on the reverse strand, counting down.
ATTGAGCAAAGTAATCTTGTTGTCAATATAATTCATATCATATATAAAATGAAACGGAATGCTAAAAAGATCGCAAAGAAAGCGCATATGATTGATTTTTTTTTAAATTTCGGTAACGTGGGTGAATCTTTTGCACACAAAATCAAAGCACCTTCCAACTATAAAGAAATCAAGAGCTCAGTTATGCAAGAACCGATATTTTTATATCCAACTAACAAAGAAGTGCTCCCATTCATGAACAATTTGCGAAATAATTCTGCACCAGGACTCGATGAAATAACAACAGTAAATCTCAAATTCATTTCACAAATTATTGCAGAAGCAGTTGTAATAGTCATAAATAAAATTCTTGCAAATTGACTTTTTCCATAGGCTCTAAAGGTGGCGGTGATTGTTCCAATATACAAGGGCGAGGGAGATGAGACTAAACCAGAGTACTATAGACTAATATCGCTTGTATCTAACATGGCTAAAGTGATTGAATAAAATATCAAAACTAGATTAGTCATGTTTTTAGAAAAACACAAGGTGCTATCTGAATCTCAGTTTGGATTCAGAGCCTGAAAATCAACACAGGATGTCATGAGTCAAATAATAACTGAATTTGAGCTTGCTCTGGACTGCAACGAGGTGGCTTTGGGTATCTATTGGTCTTGCTAAAGCATTTGACACTGTGAACCATCGAGTTTTGTTATGTGTTGTTTGAAAGTGGTATACATGGTAATGCCCATGACTTGTTCACATCTTACCTGAGTGAACGCGAGCGAGTTCACTACGTTCCAGATTGAACGGCCTTACGAGTGAGATTAAAAGCATATAATGTGGTGTTCCGCAGGGGACTGTTCTTGGCCCGATACTTTTCATCATATATCTAAATGAACTATTTAAGGTAACCACCGCAGGGAAGGTGATGACATGCGCAGACGACACGGCAATTCAGGGCAGCGGATTGGAACGTGATGAAGGCAACAGTAGAAAGAGACTTGGCTAGTTTCAGGACGTGGTTTAACTACAGACTATTTATCTTTTAATGTAACTAAAACTAAATTTATCACTTTCACGTGCTATAACGATACACAGCCCATTTTTAAAAAACTAAAACTTATACAAAGTACTTAGGAATCTATCTTGACAAAAATAAAAAATGGGATGTCCAAATGAAAGGCTTGGTGACAAAGATGAGATGTCTATTATTTAGATTTAAACAACTCAAAAATGTCCTACACATTCCACAGTTAAAGATAATTTACTCTTATTATTATTTAGTATAACTTGGACTGAGAGGTGACTGAGCAGATAGGCGACAGTACAGTATGCCATGATTCAGATCAACATTCATCATTTACAAATCTTAAATCCTATGTTATGATATGATCCAAAGTGGTGAATGTGGTACCAGTGACTGCGTAGGCTAGTCAGATGCAAGTTAAGCGCACTCAGCATATCTAGATGCTGCTGAGAATAGACACTGCTTCTAGACAACACATCAATGTTAATGTCACCCAGACAATCATACCACCTCTTGCAACCAGTTCGGAATATACACATTCAGAATCAGCAAAATAAACTCAACATAATTACGTAAAGACGATGGTCTGTATACAAAAGAAGAATTCTTGCAGTAAATTTAATCCTAATTACCAAGTATCAAGAGATATTACCTGTACGTTCAAACGAATTAAACGAACCTTTATGCCACTTCTCACATATACAGGGTGGCCCATTAGTGCGTGGACGGAATATTACGCAATTTTTATTACATATTTTAAAATTCTGCGAGTGCAGCGTGGTAGGGAGGAATTAAGTCTACAAAATAAAAATATTTTTACTCTTCCCCAACATATACGGGGGTGGTTCAATACATTCTTATATTTTTTTTAAATGGAAACCCTGTATATTATACATTTTTAAATTCCTCTTTTAATTTTAATGGGACTCAATATAACATATATGGGGTCTAAAATACACTGTTGTAGTTATTTCATTTTTTCTAAAAGTTTGACATTTTGGAAAAGTATTATGTTTTCAAAACCTTTATAGCTAGAGGTGTGCAGTTTGCGCAGGGATGTTACTAATAAAATGCACTACATCTAGATATAAAGGATTAATATAAGAATAGTTAGTAGTACAAAAATTTACTCTAGAAATGTGATCATATTCAATCCCAGCCAACTAGATATTTTTTTAAATAGCACCCTATTTTACTTTCACCGTAGTTCAATGCGCAAATTAATTTCCTCTTATATGATATAAAGAAGTATCCATTTATCTTTAATAGTTTTTAAGAGAATTGTATATTTTTAGGTTTAGTTATATTTTAGTCATTCTTATAGTAGGCTATGGGAAAAACAATGAAAGCGCTTTTGTTAGCTTCAAACTGTTAATGTCTGCTTGATGTCCGTAGTTCTACTACATATGTATGTGTCCATCTTCAATCATTTTTGAGAAAATGATGTTTGTACTGCTTTAGTCATATTAACATTAATATAATATTTAAAATTAAAAAAAAACAAATAAATATAGACCACATATGAGTATTATGTTTAATTAAAAAKTCAAAGAAATCGTTAAAAAGCAAGGTGCAATAAACGTAACCCATAACAAAATAACAAGAGTAGGTGAAAAAAAATACAGGAAACAAGATACAACAAAAGAACACAAAAGTAACAAAAGTATCTGAACACAACAAAGCAACAAAATGCAAGGAACGTAACACAACTAAATAACTCAAAAGTAACAATAGTATGCAAATACAAGGAACGTAACAAGTAACAAAATAACACAAAGTAACAATAGTATGTGAAAACAAGATAACGAAGAATATAATGGCAACCTACAACAAATGTTCAAAATGCCCACCGTTGTGGTGCAAACACATTTCAACTCTACTACGAAATGAGACCGCCACCCTAGTTAAGATTTCGGGTGTAATACCCCTGAACGCCCCCCTTACTCTATTTTTCATATCTTCTGCCGTCGTAGGTGGAGTTTGGTAGACAATATTTTTAATATAACCCCACGAAAAAAAGTCAATCGGTGTAAGGTCAGGTGACCTTGCTGGTCAATGAACTGGTCCTGTCCTTCCTATCCATTTTTCTGGGAATCTGTTGTTAAGCCACATTGTCACTATTTGGCCATTGTGGGCAGGAGCTCCGTCGTGTTGAAAATACATGTCCCTCGCGTAAGCCAAAGGAACATTTTCCATCAAACCAAACAGTTCATTCTCTAGAAAATCTCTATATCGAAAGGAATTTAAGGTACCTTCAAAAAAGTATGGGCCTATTATGTAGCTTCCAATAATTCCAGCCCATACATTTATAGACCACCTGTGTTGGTTATGTTTCATTCGTAGATGGTGCGGGTTTTCATCGGAGTAGTAATGATAGTTGTGACAATTAACAAATCCATTTCTGTGAAACGTAGATTCGTCCGTAAAAAGCACATTTCTTAAACATTCTTCATCGTCATTGATTTTTTTCTAACATTAGGGCACAGAAGTTAGTCCGGCTTTAAAAATCGCCTTCGTCCAACTCTTGATGCAGTTATAACCGGTAAGGATGGAAATTATTTTTCTTCAAGATGCGCTGTACTGAAGTGCGGCATATTCCCAAATTTCGGCTTAGTTGCCTACAACTTATATGCGGGTCTTCTACGACGGCAGCCATGACGTTAAATTAAATTTCTTCAGTTAAAGAATTCTTTGCCCTATCATGCTTATTATACACCACAGATCATGTCTGCAAAAACCTATTCAGAACTTTTCTGAATGTCTCTTCCCTCGGCTTTCTTTCCCTATCAGGAAACCGTGTAGCGTAAACTCTACTTGCCAATAACGGATTTTTATCAGATTCTCCTAGGATGAACACCACGTCAACTAGTTCATTTTGAGAATAATGAGTCATTTTTAAAAACTAGGTACACTATACACGTAGATAAATCACTAATAACACTAAGCAAACATTGACAGTTTAAAGCTGATAAAAGTGCATTCATTGTTTTCGCCATAGCCTACTATACTATTAAGAAGACTAAAATAAAACTAAACCTAAAAATATGCTATTTTCTTAAAAACTATTAGAGATAAATACATACTTCTTTATATCATATAAGAGGAAATTAATTTACGCATTGAACTACGGTGAAAGTAAAATAGGGTGCTATTTAAAAAAAATCAAGTTGGCTGGGATTGAATATGATCAATTTTCTGAAGTAAATGTTAGTACTACTAACTATTCTTATATTAATTCTTTATATCTACAGGTGATGTGCATTTTGTTAGTAACATCCATGCGAAAACTCTAGCTATAAAGGTTTTGATAATATAATAATTTTCCAAAATGTCATAATTTTGGAAAAAAAAATTAAATAACTTTACAACAGTGTATTTTAGACCCCATATATGTAATATTAAGTCCCATTAAAATTAAAAAAGAAATCCAAAAATGTAATAATATACAGGGTGTTCCATTTAAAATAATATAATAATGTATTGAACCACCCCCGTATATGTTGGGAGGAAGAGTAAAAATATTTTAATTTTGTAGATTAATCAGTCCCTACTACGCAGCACTCGCAGAATTTTAAAAATTGTGATAACAATTGCGTAATATTTTGTCCACACACTAATGGGCCACCCTGCACCACATCTATTATTTCTTAATACTTCCATACCCTCCAACACAACATAATCAACCGATATGCCCGCACCGCTGACCAAGTCTCAGAAACTGCAATCAAATCAAATTTGTCCTTATCAAAATAATCCTTAAACAAAATGAAAGTGCTATGTATCTAAGAAGTTCAGTTGTTAAAACGCAGGTCTTTTAACCCTGTCAGAAAAACACTGCCCATAATATGCCTCGGAAGTCTAGTCCATTTTGCTAATTTGTTTACAAGTCGTTGAGTGTGCCATATTTTGCAGATATTGTCGGACTGTTACTAAAAGTAACTTCAACGGTAAAAGGTTTTTTATAAACGTCGAAACTACATATCTACCGTTAGAGAATGAAACAGACAGTTTATAAGAGTTTTTCAAACCTGCAATTCAGTTAAACTGTTACATAATAATTGCCAGTACCTACATGATTGTAACATCTTAACTATTATTAAATGGCGTGTACAGTATGTATCTGTTGCATCAAATCTCAGCTTGCCGTGGATTTATTTTGTTACAGAAACACAAACGCATCAAAACCGGGCTCATTCAATCAACCTCGCCTCCATTCCAGGGGGCTTTGATGTGGTGTCTAGTCCGCAATAAATTCCGATACTGTACAGACTCCGTTATCAATTCACTCGCGTTGGCTTGGCCAGCTCAGAGCGCACTAACAGATTCCACCTTCCTACGTACGCTCCAGCGTTACTATGTGTATATAGGTTGCCCAACTGGACACCATTAGCGGGAAACTCCTTACTACGGAACAAACAACGCATACAGCAGTTGATTTCTAATTGTTGTACATGTTTTCTAAAGCTAAGTTAAAGTAATGTTTTTATTTGAACGAGTTTAACTACTAATACACCAGCAAGAGCGTCTAAAAAACGAATAGTAGTGTCTGCTTACTGAAATATCTACGTTACTATGGAAATACAAATTCTGCGCTAGTCAGCTTTTTTACTCCAGAAGTCTATTGTAAATGAGACAATCCAGAATAAAATTGAACAATGCGCCGCTGTTGTTTCTAAGCCAAAGATGGTAAAAGGGAAAAGACCTAATACAAACCTGTCTGGACCTCCTCAGATGACCTTCCATGGCTTGGACATGTAATTATTGAAATAGATCTTTTAGTCCCTCTCTTTAAATACAAAGCAATGCGCTACAAGTTTCATCTTACTCCAATGCTTTGATTGTTACTTTATTATTTTTTTTGTAGTTCAGTGTAATGCGTGGCAGCAATGAGTTTGCACCCAGTGATGATATGATATATTGTTTTTATGTTAAGGTCTTTTGCGATATATTAAAAAAATTCGAGCAGAAATGTATATCTAACATGCATCCTTCAACGGAACTGTACAGTGTTCCGTTTACCAGCCATGCGCAACTTAATTTCACATCGATATGTGGTTGATGTAGTTAGTTGTAAAAACGTTATTTATACGGATTTTCGCAAAGCGTTCGATACAGTGGGACCATTCTATACTTCTACAAAAGTTGAAGTGCTATGTTTTTTCTGCTAACCTCTTAGTGTTATTTGCATCATATTTGAGTGATGTGCGTTCGTTAGCGTAACTTTTATCTACGCCCTTTGTGGCAACATCTGGAGTCCCACAAGAGTCAAATTTGCGTCCGCTGTTTGTTCCTTTTTATAAACGATCTTGTAAATGTGATTCGCTGTAATAAATTATTGTTTGCGGACGACTTAAAATTGCATGGTAAAATTATGATTATAGAAGACTGTATACAGTTTAGAGAAGACATTGATGCAGTAGCAAGGGGTGTGGTAGAAATCGACTATCTTTAAATACTGATAAATGTAGTGTGGCCCCTTATACAAGAAAACAAAATGTAATAGCTTTTTCCTTACTTAGGGTTAACATCGTTAAAGACTTAGGTGTAACATTTGACCAAAAATTTACATTTACGGATCAAATAATATTAGATTCTATGGATTCATTTACAGAAATTCAGATGATGTTAGTAACATAAGGAATTACATATTTTGTATTGTACACTAGTAAGATCTAGGCTTGAGTACGCTTCTTTAGTGTGGTTTCCAATATATCAAAACAACTAATCKAGTCTATGCAGCGCAAATTTTTGAGAYTTTTTTGGCTTATTGTATTGGGCATTCCAATGAACTGTCAAATAAAATCCAATATGGCAGTTGTGGGCAACCATATGTTATAATGTCATTAGAACACGCTTTATGTTTTTGTAAAGTTGTGAAGTTCTTTTTTTCTTTTTTTAAAGATATTATTAGTGTTTCTTAAAGAAAAATGCCTGTTACGTGCCTTGTCGTTGGCTGTGGAAGTCGAAGTCCCAGAAATAACGTACAGTTTTATTCAGGTCATGCTGTTTTAAAAACATAAATTTGTCACGGACAAAAATGAATTGTCGGAGAAGCGTAGGGTTCTATGGATTCCTGCAATTAAGAGAGACGATATGGCACTATCAAAAAGTGGTTTGTCCACAGCCGTCATATTGGGTCACGTGGTTTGGAATGCCTAATTGACGGGTTTATCCAAAGCAAGGTTATGCGCATGATCTTTTGTTGAGCAGGTTTAAATTGTGTACCGGTGTCATATGGTAAAAGAATAATTATTCTACATGCGGAATCTAAAACCGGATGGATGAAAGATATATTATTTCTATCTGCTAAGAATATAAGACGCAAAGGTAGATTACCATTGATAGAACTACAGCTGAAGCTTTGGAAAATTGATTTCAGAATAAACTGCTGTCAAAGCTTTCGGTCAATGGAGTAATTGTATTATACGAATACAATGCATTCTGCTCAGATTGAAACAATTCCAAATGTCTTCAAATAAAGAAGAAACCAAAGATTTTCTTTTAAAAAATTACTTATATTTTGAGGAATGTAATACAAACAAAACTCTTGGAGGTTCTAAGAATAATATGTTTTGATAAAAAATTCAGAATTGATCTTTTGGCCAAAGAGCATGGACACAGTTTTGCGGCTACCTCCGTAACACTGTATATTTAATCCAATTGAAATGATTTGACACGAGCTTAAGTCATGTAAGGAGGCAAAATAAATATATATATATATATATATATATATATATATATATATATATATATATATATATATATAATCAGTTTCCTTTTTTACCCATAGGGTGTAAAGGTATGCAATGTCTCTCACTCGTTTACTGTCTTTTGTAATATTTTCTTCCACTTAGTTCTGTCCTTTGCTATTCTTCTAGCTTCGTCCCAGGTGAGGTTTCTCTTCCCAAAGGCCTCGGCCACTGTCATTTTCCATGTCTTCTGCGGTCTTTTTCTTCTTTTCTTTCCTTGTACATTTGCCTCCCACTCTAGTTTTACTGGTCTTTCCTCGTGCATTCTCACCAAGTGCAAGGCAAAATACTGCACCAAAATTAGCACCATACAAACGATCCAAGAAGTTGCGAAAACCACAGCAAATGGTTGGTCTCACTGTTGGTATTATGTGATAAAAGAAATAAATTTTTATAGGGAACGACTGGTGGCGTTAATAATCAACGATGGTGATGAAACAGCAGATGATGACAGTGACATTTTTAAATGACAAAAATCTATTTAAAAAATGAAAAAGTAATACTTTAAAGATATAGTGTAAGCTTGGTTATTTATTATTTCATTTTGTTTATTTATTCCTGAAATTTCAATGCAACGGTTGAAATATTTCAAGTCCTGTAATGTGTACGACAAACGCCTGGCAGGTAAATAGTTTTACAGCGTTGATTGAATGTCGTAAAAATATACCATCAAGTTGTATTCGCAGAATATTTCTGGTCTCACAATAACCTGAAGTGAAGTGGTGGGGAATACGAATTGCATATCCACCCTACAAAATATTTAAATTATCTAGAAGTATGATAATATTATACAATGTGCAGTAAATTTTGAACTGTCTTGATGAGTACTTCTTACCGTGCTAGTTCGGAACATCGGAACTTGAGTCTTTTGCTTTCGTGCAATCTAATACAAAGTTACTGACACTGTTTATGTGCAAAACATAACTTCAAATATTTAGACCACATTTGATTAACCAAATAATAACGTCTGAAAGGTGTTGTAAAGAGCCGACTGTACAAATCTCGCCGGTTGGATTCCGAAYTTAATTGTTTCCCTATCTCATCAATTTCGGCTTACCGCGAAATTKGCATAAGCCTTCTCGTTCATTTTTTCCTGGTGTTGGCTATCGCCCCTCCACGGCAATTAACCGACGTTTATTTGAAAAGGGGCCAATTACCCCCGAAGTGGCCGAGCGCTTAAAATGCAAAACATTAGGTAACGGGACGCACGTTGGATATCCGTTATCCTAGAGGAACATTTAAATGCAAAAGCTGTTTGCAGAACGCCGTTTTAGCGCAACTTTCTTAATTCTTCGCGTGAGGCATCGGTCCGCCTTTGTTTCCTTTTCTGCCATTACGACGGCGAACAATGCAAATGCAACTGGATAAAAAAGGGCTGTAGCGTTAAAAATCGAGCGATAAGAAACTCTGCTCGTTTACACTCCTACCAACAAAGGGAATTGTTTTTATTTACAGCTTGTTTAGCCTTGCAATAAGCACGAAGTTGCTCCGGAAGCCGCCATTTTTACTTTTGTTGCAGCGTAAATGAGACGTCAAAGTCGACCGCGAGCTTTGTGCAAATCCACGATCTCTCCACTTATTACAGGGATACAAATTGGTACGTGTTCAGTTTGCATAAAAATGGGAATAGTGGAGATACTAGAAGACAGTAATCTGCTACAAACACTACACTTTAGTTGTGTCTGGTAAAGCAAACAGGTTAGCTTTTATTTGTAGTTACATTCACTGGCTTTATCTAACTTTTAATTTATCATTTTTACAGCTTGGCTCCACCTCAAGTTCTTTAATTTTTGGTGATTAAGTTCTGTAATCATCTTGTTCTTTCGGGTTGTTAGGTACTTTATCTAAAGGAATCACACTTTTTTTAAGAGCCGAATTTCAAACTCACTTTGTTACCTTTAATTTTGTGCGAGTAACGCTTTTAGCAATTTATTTTTCTATTTTCTATCAATTGGTTTTTAATAATAAAAATCAGCTATGTTACGTTTCTAAACGACACTAGTAAACCAAATGATCAAAACACTTACCGCATAGGTAACAAGAATAAGAGTGCGTCGGCTAACTCAGAGGAGTTAGGGGTGAGTAAACAAATTGAAGAGAAATACTAAATTATCTTAAAGGAAAATTATGTATAAATGGGCGCCAGACAGTCCTACCCCGCACTCAACGTATTATTTGCTTCCGACTGTCACAAAGCAAATTTTAAGGCAAAGATAATCATGTTTTGATCACTGAAATTACAATGCATTAACGAAAAGAAAACCCGGAATACCTTAGAACTCTTTGTTTATTAAAATAAATTCATAGCCAATGTAATGCAATATAATAAGTTGCAATAAACTCTAAACCGAAACCAGAATAAAATGTAGCTATCTTTAGAATCGATATTCATTAACAATTCAATGTAAAGACGAAACTTAGGTTTGATTGCGCAATCACTCCCTTACACAACATAAATACACTTCAAATTAATTCTAAAACAACGTTCAACAATTAAGAACCACTAATCATTCAATTATGGTTAAATTCTTTACGTATTTGATTAACCAATATTAGGTATGCTTTATAATTAAAAGAAACTGCAATCACTCCAAAAAAAAGATGAATGATTTGTACGAATAAGTATAGCAACACTGTAAATTAAGGCTACACTAAGTTAATGTAGTAAATAAACTCAAACAAGAAAAACATTAAAGTAGCAATATTTAAGAGAAGATAAATTCAAAGAAACTACGATCCGTAACATACAATACAAAATTAGTTGATGGATATCAGTCGTGTTGTAGTGAGTAAGATTATTTCGTGTATGACTCACAATATACGGAATATAAACTTGTCCAGCACTAGCACCGGCTAAAAAGAGCGATAAGGAATAACAAAATGACTGCTAGCCGCTTTTGTAATAAGATTCAACGCGGCACAGATGTATTATGTACTTCTCTGCGGTAAATGTCTTATACTGTAGGTACCTACTTATCACTTAATCTAGCAGGAAGCCCTGGTGGTGCCCGTGTACGCGTCTTCTATACGACTTGATTTCACATCAGCCAAGTCCAGAGGCAATCCAGCCACAATTTCCTCCAGTAATGACGTATGAACCCCAACAATCTCCTCCGGAAACAATGGATGATCACGGCGAAGAAATATCCAAAAGAAACTGTTCAATTTGCTAAGGTGATGCAATCGCCTCACAATCCGTATGCAAGTAAAACGGTGGTTCAAAGAAAAGGCCTTTTCTTTACCGGATGATCGAGGGTAGTTGGTGAAAAACTATGCACATGTAGTCGCGAGGTGATATAATCCCGCTAAGCGGTTAGATAAGCGCTCCAAAAGAATCCAAATGTATTCACACTAATCAAAAATCGAGCACTTACTGAAAATCGGATCACCCGAATTATTCCGGCTAAGCCGATATGTTAAATTAGACCAAAATTTCAAGTGACTGTTTACCTCTGCATGTGCGATCGAAAGTGAAGTATTTTCCGCCCGATAAAAATGGAATTTAGAGAAAAATGCGCCGCAAGAAATGGGCAGAAAATACGCCTACAAGATGGCAACTAACTATAATGTAGAACAACGATGTTAATTGATGACGTATTGCACCCCTAACGTTAAATATCACCGAAAATTTTAATTGTTATAACTATACGGAAATATTGAATAAATAAAATACTGGTGACCGAACACTCACCAAAGTATGGCGAAAATAAAGTATTGATATATCACGTACTAAAATTTTGTTAATTTTGTTTGCCCTTGCAGACAACATCTCTGTGGAACTCAATAGGCTCAATAAACTATTGTTTAGTTTAGAACAGTATAGTTCTTACCGGTGACGGTGGTCCATGGACCTTTAGTTCCTCAAAGCACCTGATGTGGTCCGCGAGTAGATACAGAAAGTATACTAGGTAATAGGTACTAAATGGGATTATAGCCCTTGACCGCATTTCGAAGTATAACATAGATGAGGCCTTGGGCCCAATGAAAAAAGGTGCTTGCTATAAAAAAATATTTGTAATGTTTTAATGCCTTCATTTTACGCGCTGTTAACACGTTTAATAGCCACATCGAACATTTGCGACCGGGAATCATGACGTCACAGATCCCAACGTTAAATTTTATTATTTTTGAACCTTAACTAAGGAATTAGAGAAGGTAAGAAACACGGGTACACTATTTTTTATGTAGATCCAAACTTTGCAATAGAGAAATATAGACTACAACCCCAATAAAGCAACGACATAAAACTCAATGTGCCGTGTAGCACATTTTCAAATTTAAATTCCATAGATTGCCAAAATGCCTTATTAGTGTTATTTATGAAGATATGTATAATAAGGTACAATTGACTAAAATTAGAGCATTCCTAAATCTCCTGTTTATTTTATGTTAAAAAAATCTGTTTTCAGAAAAACGAAACTAGATTTGACTGCGATTATATAAAATTGGTGCTTTATTTCAATAGAATTAAACAGTGAGACTAGACCTCAATGGTCGTCTGCGAGAATTCTTTGAAGGCAATGTAATAAATCTAAAAACAAGTGAAGTTTGGATATTTAAAACCAGCGGGACACGTTATGCAATATCTGAAAAACATAGGCTTTTAAAATTTCAAAATGATTGCTTAATCTAAAGAAGCACACACAATCGGTAAAATTCTAATAAAGCCCTCTATGTTTAAAGCTGCCAAAGAGCTTTTAGGACAAGAAGATCAAAAGAAAATTCTTTATATTTTACCATCCACGTTAGTTATGTTGCTTATTAAAAAAAAATTCAGTCTACCAACGTGTCGCAATGTTGTCAACTACTTGTATTTATTCAATCTTTAATAACAAAAAACATTTACAGAGGCTAATATTTAGAAGCTGATCTGCGTTCTTTTCATTATCAACATTTTTGATGTACGTACCTGATATTTAAAAAAAATAAACGTGAAGGCTTTTGGAGCCAAACGGTAATCCTACCCTAAACTCGATATTGATAATTAAAAATAAACAGCAGTCGCAATAATCGCACTAAGATATTTTAATAACGTAACATTTTCACATATAAGTACTCCTGCTTTCATTAAGTCTGCACTATAGACGCGTGAGTGGCACGGCAATTGTGTTGCCCACATGAACCTTGTTTACTCTTACACATCGCTGGTGGTTCATCACTATTTTCCTTAAAAGATTAGTGTATTTCGATAATAATTGATAAAGTCCTTTGATTTTCTAATAAAACTCAGAATGCGCCGAAGATCGGTCGTTGTAGAATATTTATTTTTTTTGTGGAATTTTAGAAACATTAGACTTTCGGAGTATCTGGAATAAGGTACTTCTAGTGTGTGGGTGATTTTATTTTATCGTACTGCAGTAGGAACACTTTTCAGAAAGTTTATGCTCTGTCAATCAAGAGATGGGAGATACCGTCTTTGCATTCTTGTCAATTTATATCTACAATAGCGATACATTTTTTGTTTAAAAGAAAGTTAGATCGAAATTTTATTTTGGAGACGGTCTATTTTAAATTTGAAATCGATTACTAGACTTTTCGGTGTATTGTATTGAATCTTCTCCAACCCTTTGGTTGTAATAAAGTCCACAAATTTTATCGATTATAGGATGGATATGGCCATATCCTTCGCAAAAGCTTAGTAGATCGGCGACATAGGAATGAACGTGAGAGAAATGCTTGTGTGTAATTGTAAAATGGTCTTTGTGATGGCGGGTACGCTAGAGTACTTAGAAGGTTCGCAAGAAAAATAAATTTAAACCAATCTCATTACATCCTTATTAGTAGAAAGCCAAAAGAATTATTGTTCTGATGAAAGTAATAAATTAGGATGGCAATGCCATCTGTCATCATGTCAGTGCAATGCTGACAGATGGCATTGCCATCCTAATTTCTTACTTTCATCATACCATTGCTTTGGTATATAAGCAAAACCAGTTCTATGCCGTGCTGTCTATACTAGACCTAAACTGCACTGATGAGCTGTAATGACGGCGAAATAGATCTATCTGCAGTTGGTTGAGGTGTAGACAGCGCAGCATAGACATGCATTTTAATGAATTATTGTTCTGTTCTGAGCACTAGAGATTTACCAGTAATTGAAGAGCCAGATAGATTGACCTGACCTGACCTGACCTGACCATTAGAATGGGCATTGCATTTGATCATCTAACCCTTGAACCTCAGCTGTTTTTTCACTAGTAGACATTAGTAGCTGTGTTAGTCCGTGGCAGTGTGCTTTACTTCATATTTACATTACTTGTACGAATTGGTACTCAGAGTGGTCTGCCTGAGTTGGTTGGCAAGTCGGCATCTCCGTCTAATGAGTTGAAAAAACATAACTTATTTTCGATTAGTTAATAAATTGCTAACAAATGCTTAAATAATAATAAGAATAGATATTGCAAAATAGGTTTATAAGCACAAAGGTCGTTTTAACAAAACAATTTATATTTACAATGTAAAATAAATGTAAAAAGACAATGTTACATAACATAAGTAATAATACATTTTAAAATACAAAAGTATTGGAGCAAAGGTTGTCAGAACTTACATTGTTGTTAAAGGGTCAACTCATACCGAGGGATTTCGAGTATTACACTGATTAATGATTTATTACTTGCACTATTTATACTAGAGTAAGGGCATACGTCACCTATATAGTGCGACGCCTAAACTGCTGAACTAGTGTTCAATCCGCCGTTCACAGAAAGTGCAGCGAACATAAAAATGCTGATGCTTACGTTTACAATAAAATTAATTTAGAATTATACTCGAATACAAATAAGCTTGTAATATATTCTTTGTTTGACGGTATTACTAAGCCAGCAATTGAACCTTTATCAAAGGAATATTTGGGGTATTTTGCCTAAAACAATTGCTATATTACGCTGTTAACTATTAACGATGCAGCTTTATGCAAACCCTTTTTACCACTTTCATTTTTTGTACTTGTACGAGTATGACTACTATTTAAAGTGTATTGTGCTTTTAGCTTCTTATAAGCAGTTGTATCTTTATTAGCTGTTAGTCACTAATTCACACTCTACATAGTGATTTACAGAATAACATTTAATCCTGATCATCATACAGTTTTAAGGGGCATTCACGTAAAAGCTTCCTTCTTTTAGAAAAGAAGTACTTGAAAACGTTCAGTTTCTTACCGCGTTTTTTTTTTCATGGCAACTTTTAATAAGTTCAGTTCAGAGGGTCAGACGTGGAACGCGAAAATTAAACAAACTCGGTTCGACATAACGAACAGTAGTACGACGAAGGTGAAACACGGGAGAGTCCTATTATTTGTCTCCCTCTAGTCCAGGTTTGTTTACTCTGTTCTTAATGAATTCCTTCCTTCACAGAGGCGGCGTTGTCAAAGAGAATTTGGTTATCTATAAAATCAGAACGAAATCATAGCCAGATATATGGTGTAGTTGCACAAACAAATTTTTGACAGCAATTTTTAAGGTGAGAATATCAAAAACAAGAGTTTATCCAAGTTTAAACATTCTCGCATGTACCTACCTTAAAATTAATATTCAACTCATTATATGCTTCTAGTTAATCTTAAGTTTCCTACGGTGCCCTTTAGATATCCCTGGCGGAAAGATATTAAATCGCGAATAATTCAAATGACGATACTCAAGTAGCCTTGTGACGCCACTGCTTTGCCGTATACATCGGACGAAGTATTCAATTTGGTAAGGGTCTTTACGAGATGAATCTGATTTACAAGCATTGAGGACTGTGTAGCAAAGACCATCAAGAGGTTAGGGTAGCTTCAACAACCCTTTTGTGCCCCTTCTTTATAGCTGTTTTAAAGGCTTTCATAAAGAAAGGAGTCGATAAACATCTGTATTCTTGACGGTTGGAAAAGGCAGAAATGGAGTTAAATATGTTTCCTTATTCACAAGAAGTAACATCTGATCATTTCTTCAATGAATGACTGCAAATATACGTTGTAGAAATGGGGTGATCCATAAATGATTAGTCATAAAATATCCAGCTGTTTGTGTAGATAAAATCTCTTCGGTACATTGATATTGATGTTTGGATTACTAATATCTTAAAAACTAAAGATATTAGAACTGCACATCAGAAGTGATCAACGTGTACATAAATGTATTAAAGTGTATTTCGCATGTAATTAATTATTTCGGTAAAAGGAGCATTTTTGAGCTGCAGTATCTTATAGTTGTATATATTACAATACAGGATGTTTCACGAATGATAATGACCCTGACAAAATTAAAAATGCAACCCAAAATACATTCTCATAGCCAATGTGGTTATTTTACATAATGGTATATTGGGAATCCATGACGGCTATGCGCTATGGTTCCTGTCACTGTATTTATTAAAAGTCAAAATATATTCAAATGATGAAAAAACAGATATGATTTTGATTTATGGTGAATGTAATGAAATGCTTCTGCTGCTGCCCGTTTATACAGACGTTTTCCAAATAGAAGAGCTCCTGCCGATTCAATTTTCAACAGACTTGAATTAACTTTAAGGACAAACTGACATCCACTGAAAAAGTCAAGAGAAAGAACAGCAACAGGCCCTAACAATGAAATTAGAGTATTGGAAATGATCGACGAAAATCCTCATATTAGTCAAAGGGTAGTCTCAAGAGCAACCGGTATTAGTCTGTCTTCAGTACGCCGAATAATTAAAGGCAATTAATTTCATCCCTATCACTTGCAATTGGTTCAGGCCTTAAAGGAGACAGATTATCCTAAAAGACTGGCTTTTTGTAACTTTTTTTGGGAACACCAAAATTTGAATGTGAGTTTTATGACATTTGTTTCTCAGATGAAGCAAGATTTTCTATTAATAGTGGAGTTAACAAACATAACATGAGCAAGCAATCCACGTTGGATTCGAGGACATTTTCAAACTATCTACTGGACGAATGTCTGGTGCGGAATATTGGGGAATCAAATTGTTGGCCCTTATTTTTTTCGCAATAGTTTAAACAGCAATACTTGTCTAAATTTTTTAAGAAACAGTACCGGTACTTCTCCAAAATCTAAATTTACAAGTAAGACAAGATCTATGGTTCCAACAAGATGGTGCACCTGCGCATTATCATAGAATAGTGCAAAATCATCTTGATTTGGTTTTGCCTAACCGATGTATAGGAAGAGGTTCAATTAATCCTTGACCACCGAGAAGCCCGGACCTTACTCCTATGGATTTTTTCTTTATGGATTGGTAAAAGAGCAAGTATACAAAACACCAATTGGAAGTGTAGAACATTTAGAAAATAAAATACGTGATGCATGTAGGTCCATCGATGAACGATGAACAATTATCAATGTTATAATATAACATTGAAGGTATATTATACCTCTGCAAATGTATTTTGGGTTGCATTTTTAATTTCGCCAGGGTCATTATCATTCGTGAAACATCCTGTATAGTGTTATACATGTTAAGAGGTAAGGATAGCGATATTGTTTCTACAGATTTACTTCTATTTTTACTGACAAATTTTACTTTTATCTCAAAAATAAAGCAATTTCAATGATACTGAATACCCTGTTCTCTTTGCAAACTGCTAAAATGGGCCCTTACGGAAGAAAATATTTATCTTCTATGGGTTCTTTGGAGATACGCTTAGCAAATTGCAAGAAACGGTTGATTAATTTCTCAGCAATTAATACAAATGACTTTTTGTTTTTTCTACGATTCGTATTGAACCCTTGGTGCAAATTGCCCAGAATTACTTCCTTGGGTGTAATGCAAGTATGGCTTAAGTAGTCAGAAGAAAACGACTAACAGCGACAGAGATGTCCTGGTCAGAGTAGTCAGCAATTTTACCCAAGACTCTTTGCATCACATAATCGTTGCGAACGCCACAGTCAATAACTCTGCCATCTGCCATTATGGTATGTTGCGCTGTATGTCTTGGAGTTAGGTCTTCCTGGTGTTCATAAGGAGTAATTTAACAACCCGATGGTACATCACTTAAGTTGCTGTACCATACATTGGGGTTATTCAATACGTCCTTTTCACCAAGAAAACGCCAGGCTGCAGAGCCAATCAAATCATGGATCTTTCGCAAGGTGTTGACGTAAAGATTTAGGATTTATATTTAGAATAGTCTCAGCAGAACAAGTCAGCGATTGTTATGGCCACCAAGGGGTTTACCATAAAAATGACATTGACTACTTCATCTGTCTATTCGCTATCAAGTTAAAAAGGGTTTTCAATCGTTTATTGTTACAACAGCTGGCAATCCTATCGCGGTTGTTTCCAGATCAAAGATGACAGCGAGCAAATCTCTCGCCCTTGAACTGCAAGCTTTAATTGTTTTTCTTATCTCTGTGGTTGGCTGGCATTACCTTACCAGGGGATGCCTCGAAACTTGTTAGTAATTTAGTCTAATTGAATAGCAGTATAACTTAGTAAAAGTGTCTGACTTACAGTTAATCAAATGCACTAACTAAATCTTGGACACGAATAACGATAAACTATTTTTACGCAGGATAAACGACTTTTTAACCATAAATATATATTTAACAATAAATGAATAAAACTGTGAACAGAATTAACAATGTCAACGAACACCAAATATTCCCAACCACTTTTTGATGAAATTGAACAGGTAATTAACAATTTGCACTTGTATACGAGTCAGGCAACTAACTTGTCAAAAACTACTTACGCACTTTAAGTCTTCAGAATGCACTTATTACGCAAAATTGGGCCAAACTACTATTTAGAACCAAAATTGACTTTCAACATTTCCAACAATAGGTACTACTTGTAAGCACGAGTGATCCGAATATTTATGTGAACTACATCAAAACGAATACGCGATCTACGTATTCAACACAAATTACAATTTTACGTGGAAACACTCACTAACGGACTTTGTCCAGTATACCTTAAACCAAAAGTACATTACGTTCCGGCTTGTATAAAAGCTGACACCTGATTTTTTAGTTCTGAATGGTCAAATCGGAGGTGCCGATCCCTCAAACCATCTAGGCGCGAAGGTATTTTGGTTCCCTATTTTCGGTCCATTATCAGATATCAAAAATATGCTCAAAGCTAGTCAAAGTTTAAAGTTTGACTTAGGCAGCTCTTGCATTCACTAAATGTGAGATTAAGGGTATACGTTGACATGCAAATTAACCTAACTATTCATTTCCTTATCAACTTTTTGGCAGGAAAACCTGCCGAGTTGTCTGCCCTTATACATATAATTTTTTACGAGTATGAGAAAAGTGAACGATCGAATCAACTACTGAGGAGTTTGATATAAATCTAATGGGTTTACGTGACAACAAAATAATTTTCAAATATGCGCCTCCCAGAACACGAAAGAGTCATAAACAATAACGACCACGACCTTGCTAAAAACGACAGAACTGGAAAGGTCTACTTGCTCGTATTCCGAGCATCTAACAATAGACAAGTTGAACTGCCAGCCTGAAAGTGGCTATCTAACAAATTTATGTAAGTTTCCTTAGAATCGAAATAAATAGTTTGGCCAAAATTTAGTCCGGATATGCCATTCGCTACAAAGTAACGACACAACCATCATACTTACACAAAAAATGACCCATAGTTCATACAGACCGATTTGAAATATTATTTTGGAGCTAAAGTGTACTTAACCATTTTGTCTTGGCACACAATCCTGTCGTTACACCCATAACAGATTTCTTCGTATTCCATGCAGATTTCTTGCTCTTAATCGATTAGTAAATTGTTGTTTTGTGCGATAACTTTAAGGTTGCAGAAAGCTCACATTTCGAAGCAGTGGGATGACACCTTTTCGTATAACATATATATTTTAGCCTGTTAAATAATTGTACAGTGATGGACTGTTTTTAGCCTGCCGCACTGGTAAAGTTCACAAGCTAAGTGGTAATAACGTTAGCTGCACTACAAAAAACTTCCACAGTGCAAGGGTGTAGACTGTGGAGTCTACTGTACCAATAATTATTGCAATTTCTTACCTTTCACAGAAAAATGGAACCGTAAATTGTTGGAAAATCTTTATAAAGCCATCAATTTCGCGACTATAACTTGATCTGCTACCTTCACTACTATCGCCGTGCATATTGTAGCTTGGCAGCAGTTACAAGAAGGCGGCACAAAGAATTCAAAAATCAACGCCGCCTGCATTGGATGTATCATTTATTGAAACCCTGTATAAACGGTACCTATACATATTGTATTTGTGTAATCGTCATTACAATTATAAATATTAAACAATATTCTACTACAAAAAAATGTACTTAGTCCATGTGTATACATAAACAGACATGCATACCAAATACAAAATTGTAACTTTACCTATGGACACGTCGTGATTCCTAAGAGTTACAAGTGTTGCCCAGCTCTGAATTATACTTCGATATATCTCTTTCTTACTTGTGCCCAGTGGCGGCTCGTGACTGTATCGTAACATAGTGCCAAAAATTCGATGTTACAAACGATTATAAAACTAAAGATATAAATTATAATATGGTAGTTTAAAATATCCAGTTTATAAAACATGTACGTAACTCACCTATCATTTTCCTATCACACGTTTTCATCCAAAACACATTAGGTACCACATTAGAAACCTACACTGCATTKTCAATGCGTTCGTCAATTATGTGTCACTATGTAGTTTTTATATTGCCTGATAGACAAAATCCATTCGGCGCTCTTTTCTGCTTGCAAAATTGTCAATCACTCGCTTATTAAAATTGTCACTATCATTTAGGAATTATTTCGCAGCCGACAGCATTCCCAAGGCACTCAATGTTTGCGTTGTGCTGATAGATTGCTATGTCAAGTCAAATGTCAAAATTAAACTGATTTCTCTGACACGTTTCCCGCTCGTTATCTTTATCATCACATGTGCTGACTTCTCGACCTTTATAACTGAGTAAGTTTAAATAAAGAATATTAAATTATACTGCTTTTTTATTATGTGTACGATAATATTTACTTATATACGATAATTTTTGTAGGGTTGGTACGTGATTCCGTGCCAATTTAGATCTGACACGAACATGAAGTTGTATCTAATGCCGGTGCTAAGGGCGAGCGCAAGCGGTAACCGTTTATGAGTGGGGGCGTTCCGCATTTCTGCCGGTGTTCCCACAAATTCATCCACTTTGAGTTCCATTATAATTCAATTTTTGATTGTTAAAAATATTTTTCTAGTTTTGCTGGTGGTGCCATGGCACGTTGGCACTTATTGACCACCCGCCACTGCTTGTACCTATTGCAGTTGTTTATTATTGTCGCCAAATTATATTTTGATTTGCTTAGGTATTTATAGAATCTAACATAACTTCTCTTTTGTTTCAGGTAAGTCTTCAGTTCCAGTTCCAAAAAAAAACTCATTAATAAGGTACGTCACTAACTGCAGCTCAAGAGCATTATGCTGTTAGGTAGAAATGCCAGCAACTTTGTTCTAAACTGCAGTAATCTTGTAATAGCAACGGAATGTCTGTTCTTTGTCAGAGGCGAATCAGTTCAGCTTTTCATTTGCAGTGTAACATGTTTATTTTAGACATACACTCTTCGATATTCCTCTTGATCTAAAGATACCGTAATAGCATTTTTTGTTGTGACCTACGGAGTTCATTAACTTAACTTCAACCACTTCATTTTTATCGAATTATTTTTGTTCAAAAAGCTATCGATTTTTTTTAATCAGCTGGTAGTTTAGAGCAAAAACATATTTTGTTCGCTCTGGTTACACCTTTTTAAGCAAAAATTCATGCAACTTATTCTTTATATTAGTCGGGGACATAGAGTTGAAACGCGTTTCTAAATTATTATAAAATTTGGGAATGTTGTAAGAGAAGCGTCATCGGAAAAAAGCGCTTTTGTGTTGCGGGACGGTAATAATACTATTCCTCCTGATGTTGACATGATGCACGTCGGTTCTAAAAGTTATTAATTTGTATAGGTATTGATGCATTTTGTATAAAACTATATTATGATATAAGACTACTGAATGAACGTAATGATGACGTTCCATGTTCAACCAAAGAGCTTTCAGTTTATGCGTAATTCTAGAATTTCGCCGAATGCCATACACAAATCTTAGGCACGAGTCCTGCACGCGCTGTATTTTTTTGCAGGAAACTTGATCCATCAGACACTGACCGTAAACAGAATCACACAAATTAAAATGAGAAAGCACCAGTGCATCACACAACAACAACCTTAACTTAGCGTCTAACATGGTGTGACGATTCGAATACAGTATTTTCAAGTTTCCCAAAGCTTTACTAATGCATTTACTTATATGCTCTCTAAACCTGAGATTTTCGTCCATATAAAGTCCTAAGTTTCTAACCACTTTTTTATAAACATTAAACAGTTCCATCCAACCTGACATTTGGCTTTCCACATAAAATTATATTGGATTTAGTTGGGTTAATTGTCAAGCTGCGCCTCGCAGACAGATATGAAAGACGACCGAGATCGCTAGTGAGCTGGGCACTGGCGATATCCACCTCAGCAGGGGGAAAAGATAAATAAACCTGCGTATCATCAGCATACTGATGGTACTGGCAGTTCCATAAGCTACTACAAATTCTTGAAGAATAAATAGTAAACAACAACGGACCGATTATGGATCCTTACGGAACACCAGAAGAAATATCGGGCCAATAAGACATCTCCTCCTCCAATACCACGCACTTACATCGATTGGACAAGAAGTTGTGCACCAGACTAATAGCACTCTCATGAAAGCCACTGTGGTTAAGAATTGAAAGTAGTAAACTGTGATTAATAGTATCAAAGGTTTCAGAGTAATCTAGGAGAACCAGCGCCGTTAATTCGTCACCATCCGCTGCCTTCAGTATGTCATCCGTGATCTTTAACAATGATGTAGTACAGCTGTGTCTTTTTCTAAAACCAAACTGGTAAAGTGGCAGAATGTCGTTTGTGTAAAGAAAGTCTCTAATCTGCTGATCCATGATTTTTTTCTATAAGTTTGGACATGACAGGCAAAATACTAATTGGTCTAAGATTTTTCTTTCTGTTGGATTGCTCTTAGGAATCGGTTGGATAAGAGGTAGCTTCCATTGATGAGGAAACACGCCGTTGAAAATGCAAACATTTATAATATGAGCATTATGTATAAGGAACGATATCTAGACAACAAAATTGCAACATGTTAATACTAATACCATCTGAACCCACTGATTTAGTTGTTATCCTAGATAACAAAGACAGTATTATGTCCTCATCAAAAGATTTAAATCTAAATTTCTCCTCTTCACCTTCCACTAACGAGTGAGATGAGTAAGTGCATAAGTTCTAAGTCGGGAGCCTAAGTGGTAGCCGACTGGCAGAAAAAKTAAAACTATCCCCCCCCCCCCATCTCCATCTCACAAAAATAAAAGAATTCAATGGGAAGATGAAAGATATTTATTTGTAACAAGTCTAATAAATACAACTATATTGCACGCTAGGGATATAATCATAAGTAAATAAATACAAAGAGAGCAATTCATATCCTATATAATCTAATAAAGACACTACAACAAATAAATTTAAACTGAAATATAAAGCTTTCGGTGTTCTATAACACCCAAAATAACAACGTAATACACAAATATTTTAATTATAAGATACTCAAAGAACAAAAACTATTTAAGAAATTACTTCAACAGCTAACATCCCTGTCCATTTTGCCTGGACCGCTTGGTTGGGCGTTTAAGTACCTAACTCCACCGGATGATTTAAGGTTTCATGCCCTTTTAAAAAACAGCTGAACTACCCATCTCTGAATTGTCTAAAATCCGCCATGATTTCAAAATTTTTCCAACTTTTCTTTATTCACTTCCTACCTGGCCCATAATCCGCTTTAAAGCAAGGACGCTAAATAACAGAGGCAGCACTTGCAATATTGCGTCTCCAAGGACTCCGTCGACGGAGTGAAGTCGCGATATTAACTTCTAAACTGCACTATCGAGCGGACCTCGCCCCAGAATCCCTCGTCCACGCCATATTTCAAGTAGAACGATCCCGGCCGCCCTTCGATAACAATTTTCGACGTCGGGACAAAAACTCGACGGCAGCCAGCGTCGGCGAACTCCCTTGTTTAATAACTTTAATTCGACCGCACGAACATAAAGCTGTCTTGTTTGCGAACATATGTAACTTTCGCCGTTCTCTGGCGCTGTATTTCACCCGGAGCACAGTTTAATTGTTTTAGAGCTTCTTATTCGTGCCGGCGCTGGCTGCAATCTCACGAAGTTGACGATAAATTTCTTACTGGTTTCGCAGTTTGTAAATTGAGACGGGGAAATTCGGTTATACTGTTCCCGGACTGGAACGTTCGCGGTTTCGGATTGGTTTCGGTGTGCGGCCGAATCGATGGACGGATTAAATCGTGGTTGTGGAGCTGTGCATTTGGAGGGCGATTGCACTGGGAGCATCCAATGAATCAGGCTTTACGAAGTTCTTTAGGGAAAGCTGCATTCGGTTAAAGCTTAACGATATATATTTTTGTAATGTCCGCCTACTCACGGAAATTTCAAATGTAATCTGCATCTGCTACCTTGGATGCCGGTACACTTACATTTATTATTACACCACAGAATTATTTCTGCTTTTTGTTTTATATGTATATTGATGACTACAATAGCCATCGTAATTTATGGGGCTACACTGATACTACATGAGCGAACTTGCTCTGATGAACTGGATAGAAGAGCACACCCTGCATCTTGTTTACCCTGAAAAAGAGAGAAAGAGCTTCCGTTCGGCAAAATAGAGACGTGACTACAATCCAGACCGCTGCAGCTCCTCCTGTGATGCTAATTTAATGCCTCTTCGTGTGATACGGCAAGTGTTGAATGACTTTTCACGAACTCAACATCGCCCACAATTAGTAGTAGTTGAGATACAGATTAAAAATGCGCCATCATTTGAGAAACCGCGATGGAACTTTCAAAAAGCGGACTGGTTAGAATTTAGTACTCAAATTGACAAATTGACGAAAGATTTGTTCGTCCAATAAAGGCTGCTGGAAAAGAACAATTCCAAGAGGTTTTCGAAAATGCTACGTCCCAGTTATGAATTAGCTTGTAACAATTAATTTTCCAAAAAACATTTCCATTTCAATCTGACAGCATAGTTCATCGTCTTCTGTATAGTATCCCTACTCCGACACTAAGGTCATAATTGATAACGCTGCAATATGGAACATTTGAGGTGTTAAATCCGTGCGATCAGCAGCTCACTGACTGCAAGTAAGATTTGCTACTCTTTATTTAAACACCTAACTACAATTATATTAGGCCAACCAACACCTAAGGTATGACTAATCTAGTTATATAATTCAATTGCTAATTTACCGTCGTGGATTTCAGGCCTTTACGGTATCATTACCAATATTTTATCGTCATCGCCGTCGCCATTTTTGTTGTTCGATTTTTCGTTGTAAGAAATCTTCGTTTTTCCAATTTTGGAGTACCATTGCGACGTATCCTACAAGATCCACGTAGCAGCCATGAAGACCGTAGACCACCTTGTTTAGAATCTGGGAGAGCTATCAGGAATAATCTTTGGGCAGGTGGATTCATCAATAGCCGCCGTATCATTGCATCCCAGGGGATATCTACAATAAAAAGGAAAAACAGATAAGCTATACTATGCTAATAACTTAAGTAATTCAATTAAAAATTTATATTTTAAGTCATACTTACCGTTCGTTGCTATCACATCCAATTTCAGACTTTTTTGTGTCGATACTTATCTATTTACGGCAGTTTACAAACGTCGTGTATATTCGACACGTACATACTTACTTGTCAAACTGTTGTAAAGGCCATACACGTGTATCACCTGAATTTAATACAATGCAATGTCACAACAAACTTTGAGCTATTAGTATCACCTCATCCTTGTAAAAAAAGACTAATTATTAATTAAACTTGTACTTTTAAAGATATCTTGCTTTGTCTTAAATTTTAAGTTATGTGCTTTGCTATTTTGGGCATTTAAGTTATGTTTTCAGAAATTAGCTGGCGCCCTATATTAATTATTGTTTGTTCTTTTATAACGTGAACCCACCCCTTATTGCCATCGCAAAAAAAAGAGCTGCCGTACGCAATAGTGAAGGTAGGTAAAACTACGTCACACTATTTATTTTGGCACCCTTGTACGTGGGGCCGGATTCATTAATTAATTTATTCATTAATTTAATTCATTAATTTAACTTTTGAAAATATATTTGGATGTGGTGATAGCATTTTCGTTGCTGTTTGTCGATTTTACGATACGCAAAAACGCGCGTAAAAACGATTAGCTTATCTGTGTTCGCTGTTTGAATTCCGTTAAAGTGCCAATTTGCAGGCAAGGTTATACATATTTAATTTAGTTGAAAATTGTCTTTCCGCATTTTCTTGGTACGCTTTTTGGGTGGATCTTTGTTGCATTTGTTGTCTTCTGCGTTTGTTCCATTCGTATAATTCGTTTTATTCTGGCTATCATTATGGATTATTCTAATATGAAACCTGTTTATCTCTTAAGTGAAGAGCTTAATAACGAGTTACGTATTAGAGGAGTTGTTACTACCAGAAAAGATGCTGCTTGTAAGCGTAAAATGTTATCTAGAGCAATTTCCCGTGACCACAATCGTGACATTAAGCTAGTTGATCCCGAGTATAAAATCGAAACCGAAAAAGTAGCTATTAACAATACTTTAGAACAAATCCGTGCGCTCATTCCAGATTTTGATGGTCCTCCAACCGATTCAGGTTTTAAACGTATTGAAACGCGTTTGATACACATTACTAATAGAGTAAATAGAATAGATGTACCTACTAATGTAATAGGTGAACTAGATCAGGAAGTCCTTACATTTAAAAACGAATCTTACGCGACATGTTTAGAATTGGAAGCCTTATTATATGATAAAGTTCAAGATAAGAATGATAATATCAATGAAGTTGTTCCTAGCACTAGTTCTGAAACAAAAACTATTCCTGCCACTCTTCAATATCAACCACCATCACGCAAATCTGTTCCAGTGTATAAATGGAATTTACATTTTAGTGGGGAAAATAATATGTCGGTAAAGTCATTTTTAGATAGAGTAGAAGAACTTAGAATAGCTAGAAATGTAGAAAAAGACGAACTTTTCTCGTCAGCAACTGACTTATTTTCAGGAAACGCATTGTTATGGTTTCGTTCAATACGTAGTTCACTTAAAGATTGGGATAGTTTGGTCACAGCAATCAAGTCACAATTTCTACCTTTAGATTATGATGATAGGTTGTGGGATGAAATTCGGCAACGTACTCAGTCACCTAAAGAGCCCATTCATGTATACGTAGCTATAATGGAGACCTTGTTTAATCGTTTAGWGAGACCTGTTAAGGAAGTTACAAAATTAAAGTATATACGGAAAAACATGCTACCACATTATAATTTGCAATTAGCCCTAACGCCTATTAATTCTTCGTYAGAACTGGTACAGTTATGTCACAAAATAGATGAGGCTACGTCTACCAAGAATAGCTATAGATTACCTCCTAATGCAGCTTCTTTAGAGCCTGAACTGGCTTGTGTTCGTGAAAGTAAGGGCAAAGATTCTGTGGRAAGATTACACAAAACTAATGCTTTTGAAAATGCTCAATCTTCTGTCAGTAAGAATGCCAAACGCAATGTTTCATATTCTAAGAATAAAGATTGGAATACTGTAGTGTGTTGGAATTGTGGTTTACAGAATCATGTGTTCAGAGATTGTAAGTCTAGGATGAGTAAATTTTGTTTTAAGTGTAAACAAAGTTATTATTGGCCTAAAATGCGTCAAGACATTTTGCGTTATGTTAGAACTTGTAATGTTTGTGCTGCACAAAAGATTCCTACCGATGGTCCAAAAGGACTTATGGGCACTCAGAAAAATGTTTGATTCCCATTTCAAATATTGGCCATTGATATTATTGGTCCTTTGCCATGTTCCTCTCATGGTAATAGTTACGTCTTGGTAGTTCTTAATTTACAAATTGAAGTCGGAAGTCTAACGTTATATATGTTTCGATCCAAAAAACTTTAAATGGCAAAGGTGCCCTATTACTTACACTTCATTTATCTACATGCAAGTTTAGTAAGTTGAAATTGCAGACGCTATTCTATTATTAGGAACACTGAAGCATTTTCAGAAATACTGTCAACTTTAGAACGAATTGACCGATTTCAATTTACTAAACGCCGAGATGTGGGGAGGGAAGACTGCAGGCGCCCGCTATATTACATTCAATAGTTATGATTTTAATGACTTAACACTTACATTTGCTGACCGGTGTGAAAACAGCAGCCAAAACACAGCAGCCTAAATTTCCGAATGAAGCCGAACGTACCACAGAAGTAGTAAAAATAGAGCGCTTTTCGGTCAGACCCATCATCAAAATTAAGGATAAATATATTAGGTATACAGATTCAGGCGAAATGCTGAATAACTAATACTAGCTATAAATAAAGCCAAATAAACAAATATTATTTATATAACGGCCATTAGAGATTGTGCCACGCTAAAACCCCTCATAAAACAGCACTGACTATTTAAATATGGATCCGTACATACAAATCTAATTAAACTTTCAGAAAAAAAAAACAAGCACTATTAGAGCAACTAATTTCGCATAAAAAGAATTTTTGCAAAGCATGCCTTGGTTGCGAAAAAATTAATCTTGCTTTTTGGAAAGGCACAGCGGTGAATAATAAACATGGACGCGCACATACGAATCCAATAAAACTTTGAGACAGGAACAAGCACTGTTAAAGAAACTAATTGCGCATAAAAAGATTTTTTGCAAAGCACGCCTTGGTCGCGAAAAAAATTAATTTTGGTTTTTGGAAATAAACTGGGTTGAATATTAAACATGGACGCGCACATACGAATCCAATGAAACTTTGAGAAAAGAACAATCACTATTAGAGAAACTAACTGCACATAAAAAGATTTTTTGCAAAGCATGCCTTGGTCTCGAAAAAAATTAATTTTGGTTTTTGGAGATTTACAGGGTTGAATATTAAACATGGACGCGCACATACGAATCCAATGAAACTTTGAGAAAAGAACAACCACTATTAGAGAAACTAATTGCACATAAAAAGATTTTTGCAAACCATGCCTTGGTCTCGAAAAAAAATTAATTTTGGTTTTTGGAGATATACAGGGTTGAATATTAAACATGGACGCGCACATACGAATCCAATGAAACTTTGAGAAAAGAACAACCACTATTAGAGAAACTAATTGCACATAAAACCCTTTATATCTCCAAAAACCAAATTAATTTATTTCGAGACCAAGGCATACTTTGCAAAAAATCTTTTTATGTGCAGTTAGTTTCTCTAATAGTGGTTGTTCTTTTCTCAAAGTTTCATTGGATTCGTATGTGCGCGTCCATGGTTTAATATTCAACCCTTTATATCTCCAAAAACCCAAATTTAATTTTTTCGAGAAACAAGGCATGCTTGCAAAAAATCTTTTTATGTGCAATTAGTTTCTCTAATAGTGGTTGTTCTTTTCTCAAAGTTTCATTGGATTCGTATGTGCGCGTCCATGTTTAATATTCAACCCTTTATATCTCCAAAAAACCAAAATTAATTTTTTTCGAGACCAAGGCATGCTTTGCAAAAAATCTTTTTATGTGCAATTAGTTTCTCTAATAGTGGTTGTTCTTTTCTCAAAGTTTCATTGGATTCGTATGTGCGCGTCCATGTTTAATATTCAACCCTTTATATCTCCAAAAACCAAAATTAATTTTTTTCGAGACCAAGGCATGCTTTGCAAAAAATCTTTTTAAGTGCAATTAGTTTCTCTAATAGTGGTTGTTCTTTTCTCAAAGTTTCATTGGATTCGTATGTGCGCGTCCATGTTTAATATTCAACCCTTTATATCTCCAAAAACCAAAATTAATTTTTATCGAGACCAAGGCATGCTTTGCAAAAAATCTTTTTATGTGCAATTAGTTTCTCTAATAGTGGTTGTTCTTTTCTCAAAGTTTCATTGGATTCGTATGTGCGCGTCCATGTTTAATATTCAACCCTTTATATCTCCAAAAACCAAATTAATTTTTTTTCGAGACCAAGGCATGCTTTGCAAAAAATCTTTTTATGTGCAATTAGTTTCTCCAATAGTGGTTGTTCTTTTCTCAAAGTTTCATTGGATTCGTATGTGCGCGTCCATGTTTAATATTCAACCCTTTATATCTCCAAAAACCAAAATTAATTTTTTTCGAGACCAAGGCATGCTTTGCAAAAAATCTTTTTATGTGCAATTAGTTTCTCTAATAGTGGTTGTTCTTTTCTCAAAGTTTCATTGGATTCGTATGTGCGCGTCCATGTTTAATATTCAACCCTTTATATCTCCAAAAACCAAAATTAATTTTTTTCGAGACCAAGGCATGCTTTGCAAAAAATCTTTTTAAGTGCAATTAGTTTCTCTAATAGTGGTTGTTCTTTTCTCAAAGTTTCATTGGATTCGTATGTGCGCGTCCATGTTTAATATTCAACCCTTTATATCTCCAAAAACCAAAATTAATTTTTATCGAGACCAAGGCATGCTTTGCAAAAAATCTTTTTATGTGCAATTAGTTTCTCTAATAGTGGTTGTTCTTTTCTCAAAGTTTCATTGGATTCGTATGTGCGCGTCCATGTTTAATATTCAACCCTTTATATCTCCAAAAACCAAATTAATTTTTTTTCGAGACCAAGGCATGCTTTGCAAAAAATCTTTTTATGTGCAATTAGTTTCTCCAATAGTGGTTGTTCTTTTCTCAAAGTTTCATTGGATTCGTATGTGCGCGTCCATGTTTAATATTCAACCCTTTATATCTCCAAAAACCAAAATTAATTTTTTTCGAGACCAAGGCATGCTTTGCAAAAAATCTTTTTATGTGCAATTAGTTTCTCTAATAGTGGTTGTTCTTTTCTCAAAGTTTCATTGGATTCGTATGTGCGCGTCCATGTTTAATATTCAACCCTTTATATCTCCAAAAACCAAAATTAATTTTTTTCGAGACCAAGGCATGCTTTGCAAAAAATCTTTTTAAGTGCAATTAGTTTCTCTAATAGTGGTTGTTCTTTTCTCAAAGTTTCATTGGATTCGTATGTGCGCGTCCATGTTTAATATTCAACCCTTTATATCTCCAAAAACCAAAATTAATTTTTATCGAGACCAAGGCATGCTTTGCAAAAAATCTTTTTATGTGCAATTAGTTTCTCTAATAGTGGTTGTTCTTTTCTCAAAGTTTCATTGGATTCGTATGTGCGCGTCCATGTTTAATATTCAACCTTTATATCTCCAAAAACCAAAATTAATTTTTTTCGAGACCAAGGCATGCTTTGCAAAAAATCTTTTTATGTGCAATTAGTTTCTCAATAGTGGTTGTTCTTTTCTCAAAGTTTCATTGGATTCGTATGTGCGCGTCCATGTTTAATATTCACCCTTTATATCTCCAAAAACCAAAATTAATTTTTTTCGAGACCAAGGCATGCTTTGCAAAAAATCTTTTTATGTGCAATTAGTTTCTCTAATAGTGGTTGTTCTTTTCTCAAAGTTTCATTGGATTCGTATGTGCGCGTCCATGTTAATATTCAACCCTTATATCTCCAAAAACCAAAATTAATTTTTTTCGAGACCAAGGCATGCTTTGCAAAAAATCTTTTAAGTGCAATTAGTTTCTCTAATAGTGGTTGTTCTTTCTCAAAGTTTCATTGGATTCGTATGTGCGCGTCCATGTTTAATATTCAACCCTTTATATCTCCAAAAACCAAAATTAATTTTTATCGAGACCAAGGCATGCTTTGCAAAAAATCTTTTTATGTGCAATTAGTTTCTCTAATAGTGGTTGTTCTTTTCCAAAGTTTCATTGGATTCGTATGTGCGCGTCCATGTTAATATTCAACCCTTTATATCTCCAAAAACCAAAAATTAATTTTTTTCGAGACCAAGGCATGCTTTGCAAAAAATCTTTTTAATGTGCAATTAGTTTCTCTAATAGTGGGTTGTTCTTTTCTCAAAGTTTCATTGGATTCGTATGTGCGCGTCCATGTTTAATATTCAAGCCCTTTATATCTCCAAAAACCAAAATTAATTTTTTTCGAGACCAAGGCATGCTTTGCAAAAAATCTTTTTATGTGCAATTAGTTTTCTCTATAGTGGTTGTTCTTTTCTCAAAGTTTCATTGGATTCGTATGTGCGCGTCCATGTTTAATATTCAACCCTTTATATCTCAAAAAACCAAAATTAATTTTTTTCGAGACCAAGGCATGCTTTGCAAAAAATCTTTTTAAGTGCAATTAGTTTCTCTAATAGTGGTTGTTCTTTTCTCAAAGTTTCATTGGATTCGTATGTGCGCGTCCATGTTTAATATTCAACCCTTTATATCTCCAAAAACCAAAATTAATTTTTATCGAGACCAAGGCATGCTTTGCAAAAATCTTTTTATGTGCAATTAGTTTCTCTAATAGTGGTTGTTCTTTTCTCAAGTTTCATTGGATTCGTATGGTGCGCGTCCATGTTTAATATTCAACCCTTTATATCTCCAAAAACCAAAATTAATTTTTTTCGAGACCAAGGCATGCTTTGCAAAAAATCTTTTATGTGCAATTAGTTTCTCAATAGTGGTTGTTCTTTCTCAAAGTTTCATTGGATTCGTATGTGCGCGT
>QCXZ01000053.1:13616424-13712633 GCA_025024175.1 Rhyzopertha dominica | reverse complement strand
GAACGTACCACAGAAGTAGTAAAAATAGAGCGCTTTTCGGTCAGACCCATCATCAAAATTAAGGATAAATATATTAGGTATACAGATTCAGGCGAAATGCTGAATAACTAATACTAGCTATAAATTAAAGCCAAATAAACAAATATTATTTATATAACGGCCATATAGAGATTGTGCCACGCTAAAACCCCTCATAAAACAGCACTGACTATTTAAATATGGATCCGTACATACAAATCTAATTAAACTTTCAGAAAAAAAAAACAAGCACTATTAGAGCAACTAATTTCGCATAAAAGAATTTTTGCAAGCATGCCTTGGTGCGAAAAAATTAATCTTGCTTTTTGGAAGGCACAGCGGTGAATAATAAACATGGACGCGCACATACGAATCCAATAAAACTTTGAGACAGGAACAAGCACTGTTAAAGAAACTAATTGCGCATAAAAAGATTTTTTGCAAAGCACGCCTTGGTCGCGAAAAAAATTAATTTTGGTTTTTGGAAATAAACTGGGTTGAATATTAACATGGACGCGCACATACGAATCCAATGAAACTTTGAGAAAAGAACAATCACTATTAGAGAAACTAACTGCACATAAAAAAGATTTTTTGCAAAGCATGCCTTGGTCTCGAAAAAAATTAATTTTGGTTTTTGGAGATTTACAGGGTTGAATATTAAACATGGACGCGCACATACGAATCCAATGAAACTTTGAGAAAAGAACAACCACTATTAGAGAAACTAATTGCACATAAAAAGATTTTTTGCAAACCATGCCTTGGTCTCGAAAAAAATTAATTTTGGTTTTTGGAGATATACAGGGTTGAATATTAAACATGGACGCGCACATACGAATCCAATGAAACTTTGAGAAAAGAACAACCACTATTAGAGAAACTAATTGCACATAAAACCCTTTATATCTCCAAAAACCAAATTAATTTATTTCGAGACCAAGGCATACTTTGCAAAAAATCTTTTTATGTGCAGTTAGTTTCTCTAATAGTGGTTGTTCTTTTCTCAAAGTTTCATTGGATTCGTATGTGCGCGTCCATGTTTAATATTCAACCCTTTATATCTCCAAAAACCAAATTTAATTTTTTTCGAGAACAAGGCATGCTTTGCAAAAAATCTTTTTATGTGCAATTAGTTTCTCTAATAGTGGTTGTTCTTTTCTCAAAGTTTCATTGGATTCGTATGTGCGCGTCCATGTTTAATATTCAACCCTTTATATCTCCAAAAACCAAAATTAATTTTTTTCGAGACCAAGGCATGCTTTGCAAAAAATCTTTTTATGTGCAATTAGTTTCTCTAATAGTGGTTGTTCTTTTCTCAAAGTTTCATTGGATTCGTATGTGCGCGTCCATGTTTAATATTCAACCCTTTATATCTCCAAAAACCAAAATTAATTTTTTTCGAGACCAAGGCATGCTTTGCAAAAAATCTTTTTAAGTGCAATTAGTTTCTCTAATAGTGGTTGTTCTTTTCTCAAAGTTTCATTGGATTCGTATGTGCGCGTCCATGTTTAATATTCAACCCTTTATATCTCCAAAAACCAAAATTAATTTTTTATCGAGACCAAGGCATGCTTTGCAAAAAATCTTTTTATGTGCAATTAGTTTCTCTAATAGTGGTTGTTCTTTTCTCAAAGTTTCATTGGATTCGTATGTGCGCGTCCATGTTTAATATTCAACCCTTTATATCTCCAAAAACCAAAATTAATTTTTTTCGAGACCAAGGCATGCTTTGCAAAAAATCTTTTTATGTGCAATTAGTTTCTCTAATAGTGGTTGTTCTTTTCTCAAAGTTTCATTGGATTCGTATGTGCGCGTCCATGTTTAATATTCAACCCTTTATATCTCCAAAAACCAAATTAATTTTTTTCGAGACCAAGGCATGCTTTGCAAAAAATCTTTTTAAGTGCAATTAGTTTCTCTAATAGTGGTTGTTCTTTTCTCAAAGTTTCATTGGATTCGTATGTGCGCGTCCATGTTTAATATTCAACCCTTTATATCTCCAAAAACCAAAATTAATTTTTTTCGAGACCAAGGCATGCTTTGCAAAAAATCTTTTTAAGTGCAATTAGTTTCTCTAATAGTGGTTGTTCTTTTCTCAAAGTTTCATTGGATTCGTATGTGCGCGTCCATGTTTAATATTCAACCCTTTATATCTCCAAAAACCAAAATTAATTTTTATCGAGACCAAGGCATGCTTTGCAAAAAATCTTTTTATGTGCAATTAGTTTCTCTAATAGTGGTTGTTCTTTTCTCAAAGTTTCATTGGATTCGTATGTGCGCGTCCATGTTTAATATTCAACCCTTTATATCTCCAAAAACCAAATTAATTTTTTTCGAGACCAAGGCATGCTTTGCAAAAAATCTTTTTATGTGCAATTAGTTTCTCCAATAGTGGTTGTTCTTTTCTCAAAGTTTCATTGGATTCGTATGTGCGCGTCCATGTTTAATATTCAACCCTTTATATCTCCAAAAACCAAAATTAATTTTTTTCGAGACCAAGGCATGCTTTGCAAAAAATCTTTTTATGTGCAATTAGTTTCTCTAATAGTGGTTGTTCTTTTCTCAAAGTTTCATTGGATTCGTATGTGCGCGTCCATGTTTAATATTCAACCCTTTATATCTCCAAAAACCAAAATTAATTTTTTTCGAGACCAAGGCATGCTTTGCAAAAAATCTTTTTATGTGCAATTAGTTTCTCTAATAGTGGTTGTTCTTTTCTCAAAGTTTCATTGGATTCGTATGTGCGCGTCCATGTTTAATATTCAACCCTTTATATCTCCAAAAACCAAAATTAATTTTTTTCGAGACCAAGGCATGCTTTGCAAAAAATCTTTTTATGTGCAATTAGTTTCTCTAATAGTGGTTGTTCTTTTCTCAAAGTTTCATTGGATTCGTATGTGCGCGTCCATGTTTAATATTCAACCCTTTATATCTCCAAAAACCAAAATTAATTTTTTTCGAGACCAAGGCATGCTTTGCAAAAAATCTTTTTATGTGCAATTAGTTTCTCTAATAGTGGTTGTTCTTTTCTCAAAGTTTCATTGGATTCGTATGTGCGCGTCCATGTTTAATATTCAACCCTTTATATCTCCAAAAACCAAAATTAATTTTTTTCGAGACCAAGGCATGCTTTGCAAAAAATCTTTTTATGTGCAATTAGTTTCTCTAATAGTGGTTGTTCTTTTCTCAAAGTTTCATTGGATTCGTATGTGCGCGTCCATGTTTAATATTCAACCCTTTATATCTCCAAAAACCAAAATTAATTTTTTTCGAGACCAAGGCATGCTTTGCAAAAAATCTTTTTAAGTGCAATTAGTTTCTCTAATAGTGGTTGTTCTTTTCTCAAAGTTTCATTGGATTCGTATGTGCGCGTCCATGTTTAATATTCAACCCTTTATATCTCCAAAAACCAAAATTAATTTTTTTCGAGACCAAGGCATGCTTTGCAAAAAATCTTTTTATGTGCAATTAGTTTCTCTAATAGTGGTTGTTCTTTTCTCAAAGTTTCATTGGATTCGTATGTGCGCGTCCATGTTTAATATTCAACCCTTTATATCTCCAAAAACCAAAATTAATTTTTTTCGAGACCAAGGCATGCTTTGCAAAAAATCTTTTTATGTGCAATTAGTTTCTCTAATAGTGGTTGTTCTTTTCTCAAAGTTTCATTGGATTCGTATGTGCGCGTCCATGTTTAATATTCAACCCTTTATATCTCCAAAAACCAAAATTAATTTTTTTCGAGACCAAGGCATGCTTTGCAAAAAATCTTTTTATGTGCAATTAGTTTCTCTAATAGTGGTTGTTCTTTTCTCAAAGTTTCATTGGATTCGTATGTGCGCGTCCATGTTTAATATTCAACCCTTTATATCTCCAAAAACCAAAATTAATTTTTTTCGAGACCAAGGCATGCTTTGCAAAAAATCTTTTTAAGTGCAATTAGTTTCTCTAATAGTGGTTGTTCTTTTCTCAAAGTTTCATTGGATTCGTATGTGCGCGTCCATGTTTAATATTCAACCCTTTATATCTCCAAAAACCAAAATTAATTTTTATCGAGACCAAGGCATGCTTTGCAAAAAATCTTTTTATGTGCAATTAGTTTCTCTAATAGTGGTTGTTCTTTTCTCAAAGTTTCATTGGATTCGTATGTGCGCGTCCATGTTTAATATTCAACCCTTTATATCTCCAAAAACCAAATTAATTTTTTTTCGAGACCAAGGCATGCTTTGCAAAAAATCTTTTTATGTGCAATTAGTTTCTGCAATAGTGGTTGTTCTTTTCTCAAAGTTTCATTGGATTCGTATGTGCGCGTCCATGTTTAATATTCAACCCTTTATATCTCCAAAACCAAATTAATTTTTTTCGAGACCAAGGCATGCTTTGCAAAAAATCTTTTTAAGTGCAATTAGTTTCTCTAATAGTGGTTGTTCTTTTCTCAAAGTTTCATTGGATTCGTATGTGCGCGTCCATGTTTAATATTCAACCCTTTATATCTCCAAAAACCAAAATTAATTTTTTTCGAGACCAAGGCATGCTTTGCAAAAAATCTTTTTATGTGCAATTAGTTTCTCTAATAGTGGTTGTTCTTTTCTCAAAGTTTCATTGGATTCGTATGTGCGCGTCCATGTTTAATATTCAACCCTTTATATCTCCAAAAACCAAAATTAATTTTTTTCGAGACCAAGGCATGCTTTGCAAAAAATCTTTTTAAGTGCAATTAGTTTCTCTAATAGTGGTTGTTCTTTTCTCAAAGTTTCATTGGATTCGTATGTGCGCGTCCATGTTTAATATTCAACCCTTTATATCTCCAAAAACCAAAATTAATTTTTATCGAGACCAAGGCATGCTTTGCAAAAAATCTTTTTATGTGCAATTAGTTTCTCTAATAGTGGTTGTTCTTTTCTCAAAGTTTCATTGGATTCGTATGTGCGCGTCCATGTTTAATATTCAACCCTTTATATCTCCAAAAACCAAATTAATTTTTTTCGAGACCAAGGCATGCTTTGCAAAAAATCTTTTTATGTGCAATTAGTTTCTCCAATAGTGGTTGTTCTTTTCTCAAAGTTTCATTGGATTCGTATGTGCGCGTCCATGTTTAATATTCAACCCTTTATATCTCCAAAAACCAAATTAATTTTTTTCGAGACCAAGGCATGCTTTGCAAAAAATCTTTTTAAGTGCAATTAGTTTCTCTAATAGTGGTTGTTCTTTTCTCAAAGTTTCATTGGATTCGTATGTGCGCGTCCATGTTTAATATTCAACCCTTTATATCTCCAAAAACCAAAATTAATTTTTTTCGAGACCAAGGCATGCTTTGCAAAAAATCTTTTTAAGTGCAATTAGTTTCTCTAATAGTGGTTGTTCTTTTCTCAAAGTTTCATTGGATTCGTATGTGCGCGTCCATGTTTAATATTCAACCCTTTATATCTCCAAAAACCAAAATTAATTTTTATCGAGACCAAGGCATGCTTTGCAAAAAATCTTTTTATGTGCAATTAGTTTCTCTAATAGTGGTTGTTCTTTTCTCAAAGTTTCATTGGATTCGTATGTGCGCGTCCATGTTTAATATTCAACCCTTTATATCTCCAAAAACCAAATTAATTTTTTTCGAGACCAAGGCATGCTTTGCAAAAAATCTTTTTATGTGCAATTAGTTTCTCCAATAGTGGTTGTTCTTTTCTCAAAGTTTCATTGGATTCGTATGTGCGCGTCCATGTTTAATATTCAACCCTTTATATCTCCAAAAACCAAATTAATTTTTTTCGAGACCAAGGCATGCTTTGCAAAAAATCTTTTTAAGTGCAATTAGTTTCTCTAATAGTGGTTGTTCTTTTCTCAAAGTTTCATTGGATTCGTATGTGCGCGTCCATGTTTAATATTCAACCCTTTATATCTCCAAAAACCAAAATTAATTTTTTTCGAGACCAAGGCATGCTTTGCAAAAAATCTTTTTATGTGCAGTTAGTTTCTCTAATAGTGGTTGTTCTTTTCTCAAAGTTTCATTGGATTCGTATGTGCGCGTCCATGTTTAATATTCAACCATTTATATCTCCAAAAACCAAAATTAATTTTTTTCGAGACCAAGGCATGCTTTGCAAAAAATCTTTTTATGTGCAATTAGTTTCTCTAATAGTGGTTGTTCTTTTCTCAAAGTTTCATTGGATTCGTATGTGCGCGTCCATGTTTAATATTCAACCCTTTATATCTCCAAAAACCAAAATTAATTTTTTTCGAGACCAAGGCATGCTTTGCAAAAAATCTTTTTATGTGCAATTAGTTTCTCTAATAGTGGTTGTTCTTTTCTCAAAGTTTCATTGGATTCGTATGTGCGCGTCCATGTTTAATATTCAACCCTTTATATCTCCAAAAACTAAAATTAATTTTTTTCGAGACCAAGGCATGCTTTGCAAAAAATCTTTTTATGTGCAATTAGTTTCTCTAATAGTGGTTGTTCTTTTCTCAAAGTTTCATTGGATTCGTATGTGCGCGTCCATGTTTAATATTCAACCATTTATATCTCCAAAAACCAAAATTAATTTTTTTCGAGACCAAGGCATGCTTTGCAAAAAATCTTTTTATATGCAATTAGTTTCTCTAATAGTGGTTGTTCTTTGCTCAAAGTTTCATTGGATTCGTATGTGCGCGTCCATGTTTAATATTCAACCCTGTATATCTCCAAAAACCAAAATTAATTTTTTTCGAGACCAAGGCATGCTTTGCAAAAAATCTTTTTATGTGCAATTAGTTTCTCTAATAGTGGTTGTTCTTTTCTCAAAGTTTCATTGGATTCGTATGTGCGCGTCCATGTTTAATATTCAACCCAGTTTATTTCCAAAAACCAAAATTAATTTTTTTCGCGACCAAGGCGTGCTTTACAAAAAATCTTTTTATGCGCAATTAGTTTCTTTAACAGTGCTTGTTTCTTTCTCAAAGTCTTATTGGATTCGTATGTGCGCGTCCATGTTTATTATTCACCGCTGTGCCTTTCCAAAAAGCAAGATTAATTTTTTTCGCAACCAAGGCATGCTTTGCAAAAATTCTTTTTATGCGAAATTAGTTGCTCTATGAGTGCTTGTTTTTTTTCTGAAAGTTTAATTAGATTTGTATGTACGGATCCATATTTAAATAGTCAGTGCTGTTTTATGAGGGGTTTTAGCGTGGCACAATCTCTAATGGCCGTTATATAAATAATATTTGTTTATTTGGCTTTATTTATAGCTAGTATTAGTTATTCAGCATTTCGCCTGAATCTGTATACCTAATATATTTATCCTTAATTTTGATGATGGGTCTGACCGAAAAGCGCTCTATTTTTACTACTTCTGTGGTACGTTCGGCTACATTCGGAAATTTAGGCTGCTGTGTTTTGGCTGCTGTTTTCACACCGGTCATTTGCTGTGTAAGGAACTGGCTCTGTCTTTTTACAATTTAGTTAAAAAGAAAGATTATATGAGAGCTATGTGGTACAATAATCATTCACGCATTTATTTATTTATTTATCACGCAATCCGCACAAATTACTGTCAGACGCATTTGGTTTCCCCAAAGACCGCAAAATACGTAACATCCCTACGTCGTTATCAGGCGGCCTATCAGCAAACAACTGTGAAAAGCGAAAGGGCCTTTAGAAGGCAAGTTGTTTATTCTTCCTAATACCCAGCAAACGCTGTAGGAGCCCAGGGTAAATATTTCTGGATTATGTTAACATTTTCATTTAAATTGAATTTCAAGGGTCCCTCCAGTGGAATAAATACTCTTTCGTCTTCGAGTGGCTTTTTTCAAAACTGTCTTTCTCGCTAAAACATGATCCACCCCGCCGACCCCTCGACGTCGAAAAGTTAAATCATGCCACGTGTGGGTATGGCACCCGTGATAACCAGCGAATACGCTAGTTTATGGGGGTTGACATCGGTGTAACCGGAAAACTGTTATAAAGTATGCCGAGCAGCTGACGTAGCGGCAAAAGAAATAAAGCGGGGAGTTCCTACATTTCACTTTTTGTTTTTAGTTTGAAAGGCGCCGTTAATTTAACATGAAATGTGTGTTCGCTAATCTCGGGGGTCTGCAATTTGCTTAGGGTTATTTGCTTTTCTTCTGTTCCTATTTACATTTGGACAGAGATCATCACTCGCACGGTTTTATTGTCGCACTAAAGGTAGTTCCATGCGTCACAGACCAAGGATCAATGATTGTATGAAAAACTACCATTTGCGTCTACTGTATTTAATGCTTCTTAACTGAAGACTGAACTATATCTGAAGGAAATTTGTAGTGACAATTCTGAACCAGGTCGTGAAAAGTATCTCTGAAGTGATGAAAAGGATTAATGTCTAAATTCTTACATTCATAAACTCATTGTATAATTCTATGACTTAGTTATGAACAGAAGTTTCGTTTTCGTTTTTAGATTTAATAATCTTGCGCAACCAGTCATCTCCATTATCTTTCTTTTGAAATTTTTAGAAAGCTAACTTGTACAGACAGCATTATCAGTTATTAATCCGTGCACCGTCATATACATAAAATAGCCGTTTTTCATTCCCTTTTTCAATTTTTTTTTAAATGCCTTCGAAATAAAACTTGGTGTAATTGGGTATTTGCCATGTATTTATGTTTTATTAAATTGCATATTAATAGGTAGCATCTAATCCACAAAACAGCTGTGACAGCTTATAAATTCGAAAAAATGGATCGTAAGGTGTATTTTTAATATTAAAAATGTGAATATTTAAAGGGACCGCCAAAACGCGAACATATTGGCCGTGACGTCAGGTGTCTTGTAAATAGGCGCTTGTATACATCTGGGGTCAGCGCGTCACGCGTCAGCCTCAGCCCGTCAATTTATTAGTTTGTTGTTTGCGTTCATTTTGCGACAAGGGAATTAAAATACGCCAAGAAAAGGTGAAAKACTTATGAGTTATGACTTCTGAAGGCATGTTCATTGTTATGGAATTTGTGTACAGSGACGAGCGGTTCAACGCGGCGAAGATGAGGAACGTAACAGCAACAGCATAAGTGAACTTTTTATCAAATTAACGTAGCATTGATAATTCGATCACAGTGGGTTGTTGGAAACATACTATTTGTAAACATAAAAATGTAAGAATCAAAAATGTACCCTAAATTTGATATTTAGTTTAGAGGTCACAATAAATATAAATTGCCATTTATTTTCGGGGCTCTTGCGGTTCGTTTCCAGTTTAGCTAACAGTCGACTATATGGGGAATAACGTCGTTCTTTGCGATTTCGGCATATCACGTCTAGGGGCCTTAAACAAGTTTTTCATACGTTGATAATCTCAAGGAATAGTTACAAAAATTTTGTTAGCTGTACTGACTGAAGTACTTTTATAACCATGTACAAAACAACACTTGTTTTGTTTTCCATACATAATAGATGCTTGTAAAACTACACAAATCACTTTTTGGTGCGACCTCTTACACCGTCTTTCAATGAACACCACACAAAAGCTTTTCCAATACAAGAATGATACTACACCATTAAACAGCACGCTCCTCGGTAATGTTTACATGACACTTGACGTCACGAGTTGAATAACCTTGGATAGAAGCGTTTTGGCGGTGACTCCTAAATTTCGAATTTCAGACCTGAAATTCTCTACCTACAAATATTTTTTTGTTTTTTTTTAACATGGCGTACGATATATATGTACTTTAAGATTCATTTTACGTAATTTTTTAAAAAAGTTATAATACCCAATTCTCCAAGTTGCTTACAATAATGGTTTTTCAAATTACTTAATAGAAAAATTTAGGTTTTCTTTTAAGACCATCGCGTGTGATAAAATAGTTAAAATTTGGTACACCCTTAGGTGTACTGGTCAAGTCTCAATTTATCTTTATAGATTATTTTCATCTCATAACACAAATATTGCCTTTTCTATTGTAGGCAGTGTCTGTTCCCGTTTTGTCCATGATAGATTTCAGTTTTAAATCATTTTGTGCATATAGCTTTGCATGTAACGACTTATTGTGTTTTTATTGGACACATGGGAAGATCCTTTTTTATTGCGGCAATTAACGTCTAAAACAATTTAATCAGTATAAAAATACAGACATTGTAACTTGAAATTCTTCGTTAGAGAATCATTTATTATCATTTAAAAATACATCCACTTTGGCCAATTTGATTCTTGCAGTTTCAATTATCCCATTCTAAATTTTTTATTTCAACCCTAATTTTTATGCTGCTGGTTTGAAAGTTGGTTTCCATTTCTAGTCAAGATTGCTTGAAAAGATTTTTAAGTTCATTTCTATTTACTTACTTTTGTATTTTGCTACTGACGATGGCCTATTAGCCGAAAGCACTTTACATAAAAATAAAATATGCTGGATTAAACTGGGCGAGGCTTATTTAATAAGAATAATGTATATGTCTTCTATGAAAAGCTTTGCTGTATATGCCAGGCCCAAATTGATTGTAAAAATTCATTACTGTTGTTAAACTGATTAGCGTAGTTGTTGAATACACAGTATTACAAATCAGAAATGTAAGCGACATAACGAATTGCAAATTGTGAAAACAATAATCCTGTTTCCTACGGGCTTTCTGAATTAGTTATAATCTGTAAGCGTTTCAGCAGGGAACAGTTTCAGGCAAGCAAGCATGTAGTTGGCAAGCTCATCAAAAATCTCACAACCATTGCGGCGAGTACTCATCGCCAAGAGCACGTACCGCATGAGCGCAACAGGTTCCTTATAAATGAATAATGAACCCTGGAAAGTGTACAGTCGCCATCCGACTTAATAGACCCTTCAGGATTAAAGAACCATCTGAATCTTTCAGCATTCGGGTTGAATCGCGCCGCTGAAAGTGTTTCCCTCGCGAACAAAGGGACAAATGCACTCCCAGAGCGTTATTACCTCGTGAGAAATGTCCAGAAGTGGCAATAAACAACTCGGTCCAAATTCAATCTAAAAAAATCCGCCAAGACATATGGCGTCATTAAGTAAGTTGGCCGGGTTCTCGCCCGAAACTTCTGAAACAATCATATTTCGCCACGTCGTAACCGGCGCAGAAAGGAGCACTTCCTTTTAACTCAATTATCCCTTAATATGGCCCACGCTACATTAAAACGCTTCTGATTTACAGTTGCTAAGAAAGGCAGCGGAAGTGAGAATGTCAGGGTTGATTCAGTTCAACTACTGTCGTCCAACCAAAATAGTGAATTCTGACAAGTTGTAAACCTTGTCAACAATGCAGGGTGGGGCATTAGCCGGTAATAAAGTGCAAATTTGTATTTCTACCTGCTAGTCCGTACACCCTAAATACATTGTAGCAACATCTGTTTTGAAGAGGAGGACGATACAATGAATCCTTAATTTGCATTTCATTGCCAACTAATCCCACTCCGCATTGATGGCAAGATTTACAACGTAACTAAGAATTCACTATTTCGGTTGGACGACAGTGTATGAGCTTAATAGTTGTTACTGCTGTTACTTGATACAATGGGCGTAGCCAGCTCTAAACGGAAGGTGTAGCAATTTTACAAATTTTGGAGGTTACCATCATAAAATAATACACAATACCATAAGGAAAAACACTATGTATTAAAAAATATAATTTTTGATAATATTTTGCGAGGATTAGCTGCGAAATTTTTCAACTTTTTCAAATTTTTTAACAATCTTTCTCC
The DNA here is from genome assembly GCA_025024175.1 of Rhyzopertha dominica. Lineage (NCBI taxonomy): Eukaryota > Metazoa > Arthropoda > Insecta > Coleoptera > Bostrichidae > Rhyzopertha > Rhyzopertha dominica. The sequence goes on along the minus strand of QCXZ01000053.1, from coordinate 13,700,955 downwards.
TTATTTGCAAAAACCAATTCTAATTATAGGGAAAAACAATTCGGTCTTTATTAAAACCTCAGGAATGTCCGGTGCCTCCTGCACCTTATTTCATATTTTAAACCTCAATTCACTTTCTTCTTTGAGGCCTTTCAAGTTGTAAAAAGTTGCACAATATGAAATAACCTCATTCCGTTGATTCAAATAAAGATCTTTCATGTTACTTGGATGAAAATGTGTCAATGAAAATGCGGGCGATTTGTATGTAGAAAATCTGACTTATAAGTGATCTTTTCCAAAATTCAGATGGATTTTCGTCTGGTGGGTCATCATAGCTTACCAAAAAACTTTCTAATATCCGTTTATAGTTGAGCGGAAATTAGATGGCACATTGGGCACGAGAAAACAAAATAAAGGTTAGGGTTTTCTTACGATAACTCCACTCAAAAGGATAACGATCTTTGCCATCTATCATGCTACAAAAATGGCCCTCTTTGATAGAGGTTCCATATCTTACTGGTAGATGACGGCAACAAAATTTTTACATTTTTTTTTTCGTTTTAGTCAGAGTGAAACACATAAATTATTATCATTAGATCATGCAATAGAAGGACGAGACATATGTAATAAAAACTCACAGTATTTTGCACAAATGTGTTGTATGTATTTTTCTATTACAATTTTTTAAAGCTAAAAGTTGGGGCGACGCGCCTGCTTGGTACGAAAGTTTAACTTGTTATGCAACATAAAGAAGTAAGACTTATGATATGTTAACGAATCTGTAGCGGTTTAAACGTAAACAATGACCTAAGCATCTTTTGATAATCGTAAACATTATGCTGTAGCAATGTTGGTGAATGGAACTCTTTCTTGATTAGTATCTGCCTATTGACGTTTTTCAAGAAAATAATCAACACATCATGTTATTTTCGCTTTGTGATCACCCTCCTCTGTTTAAAATTTATAGTTTCTCCCAAAGGTTACTTAGTTTACTTCTGGTTTTATGTTTTATCATATTATGAATTATATTTTGTATAGTACTCCCAGTTTCCTAACATTATATTATTCCAGTAAATATTTTATTAGATAGCTCAACTTATAGCTTGAGGTTCCTCCTCATAAATAAATCAATTTTATTTATAGAACAAGGCATTACTGTGAAACGCACGTAAACGAAACTTTTTACGTTGTTTTAGAGCGGTATAGGTATAACCTATCTGATAATCCACAGAAAACTATATACCATTGTATTTAACGGCCTTGTTTTAGTCAACATGTAACTAATGCTGTTATTTTGCTTGACCAATATATTTAAGCGCCCTCGACCGACGACGAAGTTCACCAACACCAGGCATCACCAATAACATATGCTCGCATCAAATCTGTCAAATTTGTCAGGCTACAGGTCACTTCCTTTAGGAAAGAGTACCCGTTAAGCAGCTGAGTGGCTTTGTCATCATGTCAGTGTAATGTTGACAGATGGCATTGCCATTTAAATTCTTACATCATACCATTGCTTTGGTATATAAGCAAAACCAGTTTTATGCCGTGGTGTCTGCACTAGACCTAAACTGCCCTGATGAGCTATAATGATAGCGAAATAGATCTATATGCAGTTAGTTGCGGTGCAGACAGCACAGCATAGACATGCATTTTAATTATAATAATTAATGATTTTGTTATATTCTATAAAGTAAACGCAGCAAACCTAACATATACTTTAAAACCAAACAAACACACACACTGCAACCGTACGCTATCAAACAGAAAGTTTAAAATAATGCCAACCGCACTACACCTACAAACGAAAAAATTTATCTTTTTCCAATACCTTTTACCGTATATATTGTGATGGAATGAGTGAAGCACTAGTAAACACTTGTAAAATCCTAAAGCATACGTGAATACCATACCGTGGTATTAACGGGAAGATCGAACAACTAACCAGCAAACAATTTTAGCCGTATCTTCAGGAAAAGGGTTTCTCTTGTGGCAACAAAAAAAACTCAACACAACCTGAACAAGACATCACACAATTTGTGATACAGAATATAATGTGGACGCAAAATTGCTTCTATAGGCGCACTGGGTTACCATATGTAGGGATTAATATTACCCAACAAGAACACAAAAACGTCATAGAAGAAATGTGAAGAAAAGCTGTAAGTCACATTAAGCTAAACATATTAAATTTCAGAAGTAGGTAGCTTAGAAGAAACTATACAAGAACTGGGATTAAAGTACATTTCAATGGAAAGGGTTAACGAAATCCGCGCATTCATAAACAACTTTTCACAAGACAGATTCTAGGAACAGAAAATCACGGCGAAAACAGGAGAAGCGCTATAAAAAGAACAGTCCACACAACGTGGGAGAGCGGGTTCAATAACGTTCCAACCGTATAAAATATTGAAATAGGAAGCAGAAGCCAATTAAAAAAGAAAAGAAAACAATAGATAAGGAGGTCCTAAATCTGTACATTATCCAGATAGCGGCTCATCTGATGAAGAAGCATATATACAGCCAAGCTAAGCCACTTGCAAACAAAAATATCTAGGAAGGCATTTCCTTGTGACTGCACCCTGCAAACCTTCCCATTCCCATTCTCAGCTTAGCTCTACGTGGGAGCCTACTAGCAACTATCGTATCATCCCTCCTACTGTTCCTACCTGTAGATGTAACCATTCCGGAATCCTGCAGCAGCAAAAATGTCTGCCGTACGCTGTTTTATAACAAATCATTCTTCACTTGGAGTTCAATATTTTTTAAAGCCCTCTGGAGTTTGTGTGTTATCAGATATAGTACAAGCTGTGATAGTAAATCTTAGTGCCATGTATAGCAATCATCTGGATAGCATTTACAGCGAACCCTATATCGAAGAAAGCCGCTACATTAGGATGATGAGCTCTAGTGGTTATGCAGGGAAAACAAAGCTATTTGTAGTTCTTTCGTCATTTCAAATGGGACTTCTATCGGATAAATAGTCTGAGTCAGTATATATGGATGGTTTATGGCGATAACCTGGTTGAAGTTTACACCACATGTGTACTTTCAACAAGTCCGCTTGGTAATGGTGATATATTTTATTACTAAAATAATGATACGAGAGCATAAACCACATTCATACTCAAAGATCATTAAAAAGCTTTATGCGACTAAACAAAGTCTTAATAAATTCTCTTGGTCAGTTTAGCAGTAACAGAAGTGAGGGTACGTTGTTTGCTGGATCTTTTTTATAATTTTCCTTTTCTTCAATAATTTTTCGCACAAAAATTTCTTTCACTCTTCCAGTTCCTTGTGCAGTTTGAAAGCTTTCTTGCGGCAACGGCCGTTAACACATCACAATCGTGCACATTTTTTTATATAAACTGTGATGGTTTAACACTGTCTAAGTCATCATAAGCGTCAAATCGCTTAATGATGATATCTACCATACTGTTGCTCAAATTGCAAAGCGCTCATGTTGTATATGCATTGCACCGAATACGGTGAAGACGTTGAACCAAAGGTTAATAGAGCCATTGCATTAACATTAGGTGGCTTACTCTTTTCCATGTCAAATCAAAGAAATTTTTGGTAATCTTGATTTTCTGCTCATACTTTATCTGAACTTGAAAAGGATTTTGCGCTGGCAGGCATTGAAATCTGTAGAACTCAAAAGAGTACCCTTAGACCAGGAAAGAAGATGGATACCGCATGTAATAAGCTAGTGTTACTAAATGGCACAATTCAGCTATGGCGTTCTGATGGCATGTATATATTTAGGAGAAATAAGGAAAATTGAGCTACGCTACTAAAAGCATACCGTGAATTTAATTCGGTTACTACTTGTGGAAGTTGATTTATTCACTCCAACCTTTACGCCTACAAGCTACACATTAAACCATGTTGCACCATATTCTTTTGTTTGGGAAACACCTTTTAATGTTGCCAAATAATCAGGCAAAATCTACGGTGTTTGATAAGTCCTGTCAGGAGCAGTTAAAATGGCGGCYGTTTGTTTTTGGAAACATTTTTCGGTACATTTTCCTGCTCTGGACATTTTAATAGAAAATAGAATAGCAAATTGGATAGGGTTGAACAGATATTTGTATAATAGTAGCCTATACACCCCACCACGATCTTATAAAGAAATATTGTGTGTTTTAATGTGCTGCTAATGATGTACGAGTACGTGCGTCGAACAGCAAGGTGGGGGTTAGGAAGTTCCAGCGGCGTTCAAATCAAAACTGTCGCTTACGAAACGGACACTGCTACTGAAACATGACACTCCTTTAGTTTCCTAGTTTGGTACTCACATTCGATTTCTAAAGTGGAGGTGATCTTTTGGATTCTGTAAACTAATTTTTGCATAAAGCGCGGGGCCTCCTTTGCATCGTTTGCACTTGAGTGGCTTTTTTTCAAAATAACCCAATACCTAATACAGTAAAACCTCTTTATAATGGCCACAAAAATAAACTGTAAAAGTGGCCGCTAACGAGAGGTGGCCGTTATGAAGAGGGTAGTTTATTCGAATTTGTTTTATTAATGGTTTTATGGGATTATGTATACGAATATCTCTGTAACACACCATACATACTATTCTATGATCGAAAAGCAAATAAATGAAGATGAACACAAGAGCAAATAAACCATAGAATACACATATCAACATTTATTTACATACATATTACAATAGGTTGTACATACTAGTGTTACAATTTTTTAAAAGTATTTCTCAATTGAAGTTTGTTTTAGATTTTTCAGTTTTGTTTGAAAAATGTGAGACTCACATTTTGATAGTATTTGAACAACATCTATAGCAAGGTCATTTTTCCTTACTACACAAGAAGTTCTTGATGCCCAAAAGCTTTTTATATACTTCACTCATGTCTTTAATGTTTGATGTGTGATTTTCACGCTCTTCAACTTCACTTTCACTGTCACAATCTTTATCAGTGCTTTTTAGCTCGTCTATGATTTTCTGAATATTGAAATTAGAGTTTTCAGTCAAAACATTTTCATCAATACGTGCGTAGTTTTCAATGCTTATTCCATTAATATTTTTTAATGAAGAAAAAAGTTGGCTCAATGGAATTTCGTCATCCTCGTCAAAACTGTCTTCATACCGAGCAAGGTCCAAAAATCCAGCTTTCGCAAAGCATTTTGAAATTGTGGCAGCACAAACGTTTTTCTAAGCCGATGATATCCATATTAATGCACTTGTTAGATTGATACTTTTTCCTGGTCTTCGTAAGAGTTTTTGCCATTAGTGAAGCGTAGTAGTCTTTTAATAAGCTGTTTTCTATATTTTATATGGATTTTACTATGGATAATGCCATGTTCAAGTGGTTGGCAGTGCGAAGTTGTATGAGGAGGCAGGAACACTATATTCACATTTTGTAACAGCAGTTTTGGATTGGACGTGGCATTATCAAATAATAATAATACAATTCTATTTCCTTTTTTAATTTTTCCTTCAAATTTCCTTACCCAGGATGTCATAATTTCTGTCGTCATCCAGGCTTTTTTATTTGACTCCCACTCCAAACGAAGTTTGCTTATGTGAGCACCTTTGAAGMACCGCGGATTTTTGTTTTTCCCAATTATTAATGGGTTTTCTTTTCCGCCTTCCATGTTAACGCAAAATAAAATTGTGAGTCGTTGTTTTKCACTTTTCTTAACGGTACATTCGTCACTTTTTAACGCAAATGTCTTATTAGGCATTGCAAGGTAAAACAGTCCCGTTTCTTCAGCATTATATACAGGGTCCGCCACCTAAAACTCCCCAGGCTCGTATTTTCTTTGTTTTTTCAGGTACAACCTTATGTTATACGTCAAATTGTAGGTCTTTTTGAACTCTTTAAAAATAACATATAGAGGTTCCAAAATTTTTTTTGCATATTGTGATATTTTGAAAATAAAGCTAATTTTTGTAAATATTTTTTAACCTTACCCCGTATAATAAATATTGCTTCATAGTTGGATGCCGATTTTTGTCTTCATGAATTTGTGCCATTACCATGTATGCGTAATTTTTACTCCTTCTTAGTGAAAAACAAGAAAAACTAGTCGCCGCCTTGTTCTGTTATAGGGCCGTTCACAATTTTTTATATGTTAGTTTAGTAGCTTATTATGGTACAAATTATGCCTACATACCCAACGCTGCACACAAAACCCCAAAATTTTGAGTAACTTTTAAATAAATCAAGTACAAAGTTCGTTCTAAAGAGAGAGAGGCTAGAAAGTGAAACCCTGCGATGAGGCTAGTTTTGTTTTCTACTAGCCTCGTCACGGGGTTTGATTTCCTAGCCTCTCTCTCTTTAGAACGAACCTTTGTACTTGATTTATTTAAAAGTTACTTAAAATTTTTAGGTTTTGTGTGCAGCGATGGGTATGTAGGCACAATTTGTACCGTAATAAGCTACTAAACTAACACTTAAAAATTCTGAACAACCCTATTTAAAGAACATGGCGGCGACTAGTTATTCTTGCTTTTCACTAAGGAGTAAAAATTACGCATACATAGTAATGACACAAATTAAAGAAGACAAAAGTCGGCATTCAACTGTGTAGCAATATTTATTATACGAGGTAAGGTTACAAAATGTTCACAAAAAATAACTTTCAACACAAAATATGATAATCTGCAAAAAAAAATTTTGGACGCCCACCAAGCTATTTTTAAAGATTTTAAAAAGACCTATAATTTGACGTATAACTTAAGGTTGTACGTAAAAAAAAATAAAGAAAATACGAGCCTGGGGAGTTTTAGGTGGCGGATCCTCAACACTGTCAATGTCAACTTCGTCCGATTCACCACAAATTGTTTTAAAAGTGATGTGATGTTGGCAAAATTTTTCTAGCCGTCCATTACAAGCTTTAAAATGTTCAATTTTTAAACTTGCGGCTACTTTTAAGGCTTTTTCTTTTATTATAGGTCCAGAGATATATATATATATAATATATAATTGTAAACAACGTCTTCTATAACTAATCCTTCCGTTTTAGGGAATTTTCTTTTCTGTTCTAGATTACAACCCTCTTCAAAAAGCTTCATTAATTCGCGTTTATTTTTGTCATTGACTTGGGTCCTTCCAACACTATACTTTTCAGACAGTTTTCTCGCACTTATGTGGCACTTTTCAGTCTTCACAATAATATCAATTTTGTCTATACGATAAGAACATTCACCCGGAGCAGTTAAGCAGAAACTAAACTCCAACCTAAACAAAATATTTTACCCCATGGAATATTTATATTAAACGTGGCCGGTAATAAAGGGGTGTACACAGGTACATTCTTCAAAGAAATGCCAGCTTTAATGGCCGTGACCGCTTTATGGCGGAGGGTAAATGCAATGGGTTGTCCCACATACCTGGAATCAGGAATTTATAGTGTCCGTTTCTAGGGTTTCTGCTTTTAAGAGGTGGCCCAAAATAGAGGTTTTACTGTATGCAGTTAAAAGATGAAAAATAATATAAGTCAAAATGATAATAAAATTTTATTATTTGAACTGTCCAGTTGGCATGCGCTTAAACTCATCTTGACAGCAGGCCACCTCGACTTTTGGCATTTGACATAATCTACATGAACGAGTTTTAATAAAATCAAATCAGCATGAAATAGAAACATATCTTAATTGAATTTTTTTAGTTGAACTTATGTATTTATTACTTTTATTTGATAAAGAAGATGTTATTATGAGATGGATTTTTATAGGCGCGATTACTTGCTTTTTGATACTTATTATTAGTGACAAAAAGAATTAACGTACATTTTGCTGCAGATTACTCATTCCCCTAAGGATTCCAAACCCCTCGCATATTTGCTCCCTTAAGTGGCCGACCCCATGTCGATCATCGTCAGTCAATCTGAAGTATACACTAACTTCTCGACCGGTAAAGCGTCGTTTGGCCTCACGGGAACTCGAGGGCGCTTTCTGGACACAACCGCGATCGCTTTCAGCCCTTCTCCACACAATATCCTTCACGGTTGTCCAGGCTGACCGCCGTGACGTCACGTTCGGCCTCCGGCGTATCCTTGGTGCTCAAAGCGCTCCCTAAGTAAATTAGCGAGCCGAGGACGGAATTGCTCGGTCTAACACGATTACGGACCAGAGTCGATACAAGAACGAGTGGCGATGGAGGGGGCGGTTTGTTCATAACTAGAGGTCTGCAAATTTCATATACAGAGATAAAAGAAAAACTGTGACACAGATTTCAAATTTATATTTTCTATTACAAAGTACCTAGCTTTTTGTGTACGGATCAAAATACAGGGTTTCTATGAATGATTTATGCGTTCAGGGCGCTTATGGAACTTATAGATTAAATCCGTTTGCCGCCTCAACAATTGCTTTGACGTATACATACTTTTCATCTGTAGATTGTTGGAATTATTTGATATACCTATTTAGTATGGGAAAATGCGAGGGGGTTTGTATGTTCAACAAATTCTGTAGTGCTTTGTGCAATAATCAACTTCAAGGTTGCAGAAAGCTGACACGGTTCGTATAACTTTTAGGTTATGTACCGTATTTGTGAGGTTGTGGCTACAATAAGCCTGCTAAATAATAATTGTACTGAAAGATGTTTTTAGCCTGCCACGATCTAAAATTCACAAACTAAGTGGTAATAACGTTAGCTGCACTACACAAAGCTTCCACGGTGCAAGAATATAGATTATAGCGGTTACCACAAGCCTATTATAGCAATATTTAGGTATTCTTATTTCTTACCTTTGAAAGAAAAATAGAACCGTAAATTATGTTAGAAAATAAAGCTATCAATTTTGTAACTGTAACTTAATCTGCAATGTTTAGTGATCGCCGTGCATATTGTAGCTTGGCAGCAGTTATAAAAAGGCGGCACAAGGAATTCAGAAATCAACGCCGCCCGCGTTGCATGTATCCCGTATTATTGTCGCCCTTCTTGCTTGCACCGTCTCTTCTAGTATTATATTCCCCCTTTTTTTAAGACTGCCAACCCATAACGTTTCTTGTGCTTTCTCAGTCGTTCGATTTCTTCTTTCACTTTGTCATTTCTTATTTTGTCCATTCTAGTTGCCCCTTTAGCACGTCTCAAGAATTCTATCATGTCTTTGGCAATGTACCTACTTCTAAGTCTATTGCCTAAAATTTATTCAACTTTATCTCGCATAGGCCTATAAATGTAGTTCCTAAAGTGTGAAATTTTTAGTATCATGTACAGACTCTCTATGCTAGTTTTCAGTTTGCTATTACACTTCTTTTCTTTAAATTTTTACACGCCATTTACTTTACCATCACTTGTTTAATCGTAAATATATGATTCTGCGCACTTTACTCCTCTAAATCCGCCTTGGGCTTCATGCAGTTTCCAGCTCTTCTGTTAATATATCTTGCTTAATCGCTCCTTTCGTCTTTATCTCCTTTTTTGTGTATTTYTTCCTCCTCGTTTCAGTCGGTTTAACATTTCTGGTGCAAAGTAGTCGTGCCCACCTTCCTTCCTAGTTTATATTGAGTATGGTCTTCTTTACGCCCTCTTCTTTTATAACGTTCCGGTATTGCTCCAAAACATCTCTTTAGCTAGATATCCTAGATTCTGACATGTTGTTTTCCGAGCTGGTTCCCACGTTGGTTATTTGACCTTGACATTTCGACACTCATGTCAGTGTCTTCCTCAAAAGTAGCTCTGAAACTGAAGTGTCCTAGTCCGCTCGGGTATTTATACTCGTCCAGTTACGCATGACCGGTTTCCAGATTACAAATAGTTCGATGCAGCAGATAAGATAAGACCAACGTAGGAACCCGTCCCGAAGAGAGAGAGAGAAAGAGAGAGAGAGAGAGAGAGCAAATCTGATAGGTGCGACTATTCAACAGCTATAACAGCTCTGCTGTTGAATATAAATAATATATAAAAAAATTAAACAAGTGCGGCCACACATATTTTATTAAAGATATCATGAAGTACATAACCTAGCGGCTAGGGGGGCTTTGATATAAGCTAGCAGAAAATCGATAATATCAGAAAAATCTAATCACAACATCGGCCTAATATACGCCCATTAGAATCTGTATTTACTTGTTTACTAATTTTTGTTTAAACACTTTTTGTCTAATTGCCATGGCAACGCCATCAGCAGGGACATAATTTCTATACTTTTACAGTGGAATAACTTCAGTTTGCGAAAACCATATTTAACAAACGATGGCTGATTTTAAAGCGTTTGACACTTGTGCCTGCTATTTAAGAAAATGTCATGTAAAAAATTAAATTCGTCCCTATAGATTTCTCTATTGTTTATGATAATTAGTTAATCTAACAGTATATATCTCGAATCTAGAAGTGAATACCTTTTTCGATTTTGTAGTTTATCGGTATTTAAATGATCAGCTATTTTCCAATTTCGTATACATTTACTTTTAAATAACCATTTATATTACTCTTGAGGAAAATAAATTTTACAGTATTGCAGTTTGATCAGGAGGAAATTTTGAATACATCCTGCTGATTAACAATTTATTTACAGCTAAGCAATATGTGAATTTTTTTATATTTTGCAACTTTATTTAATAGTAACTTGCTTTCCTTGAGTATTAACAGCTTTTGAAGAAGGTTTAATATTTTTACGTTTAAAATTGAACGACAGGCTATGATTTAGATATTGCAAGTAAACGAAGACAACTGCTACCAATCGTTAGTCAAGTTCTTCCTTATATCTTAAAGTTCGCCGATATCAGTACTTAATAAAAAAAATAAGTCAACTCTGATAATGACGAGCGTGTTATCTGTCTAGGGAGGGATGGTAAGCAAATGTGATATTAATAGACACAGTGTGTAATATAGGATATAAGACACAAATGACAAAAAAGTACCTATATGTAAGAGCCAATTAATAATAATCGCCAGCTACTTTGAGTAAGTACAGTACTAAAAAATAGACACACGCAAGAAAACTCACGAACTCACTTTAAAACTAGCCACCATTCAGTGAATTCGCTGAAACCGTACTTGAGTCACACCATTTTAAAGATTTAGTATTTCTATCCTTCTTCCTATCGTTGTCATAGCAACTGCAAAAAAAGGTATATACAAAATCTGTTAAGAAGTAAAATAGATTATAATGAATTTATTTTAAACCAATATTGTATTGCAACGGGGCGACGGAAACGATTTGTTGATATGTGATAATTAAATGCTCCACCTGGTGGCAAAATTGCGTACTTCATATTTTAAACGAATTCTGCTTGGCCATATTTGTTACCGCAAGATTCTAGCACGGTTAATTTCCAAGTTTATTTAATATTTTGTTACTTTATTTACAAATGACCGTTAGGTCGAAACCGTCAACAACATAGGCAATAAAACTATGAAGCAAAGCACACTTAAACAATTTATTAGTAATTGTTTAGAAATGTTTTACAGCTTATAAGAATAAATTTCACAAAGTACATGTCTTTCTACAGTGCCTTTCTTTTCTCCAGTAATACCTTATACGTTGCGAGGTTTAATTTAAAATCCTTCCTTGCTTTCATTAAAACTGAAAACAAACTAGTCGCATTCGAGCGCACCCCGATTCGTCTTGAGGAAGTAGCCGTTACTTTAATTTTCCCCTAAGCAGTTACGGTAGTAGTTTCGCGACGCCGGCTCCATCCAATACTTCGTCCGCCCCGGCGTCCATTGTGCCAGAGGACAAACAAGCGAGCCAGAAAGAACAACGGAAAACGAGTCGAAATAGTTGAAATTAATTACCAGAGCGCCCGGGGAATCGAGGTCGGTAGGGAAGGGACCGTGTCCCGGAAATAAAAACAAATCAGGTTTGTKTGCGGGCAGACGGTGGAGCGATAATTAAAAGAATAATGCGGCACAAATTTCGACTCTAGGTCTCAGGGGTTGCTGGTTTTAGTCAGGGCTAAATTGAGAGTATGTGTATCTATTGAATTTGGGATTAAATAATAAATATAGCTGCGTTTTTGGTAATGAGCGGCGGTACTGTAATGCACGAAAATAGKACTTATAAATCCATACGTTTACAAATTGGAGTATGTCATACCTTATCCAAGAATAACAAGTTTCCTATATAAATACTTAATAAACCTTAGTAATAATAATTATTATTGCGATGGAATTTATTTTTTGCCCTACATTTAGCGATAAGCTAATTGTTCATAACTTACTTTAATTTTTCTTGTTGACTCGAATTAAATGAAGGTTTCATTTTTATGACTAGTATTAAAATTTTTACTTAGTGATTCGGTCTCGGTGCTACAAGACCGAGACTTGCGTGGTCTCGGTCTCGGTCTCGGTCTACTTAGTCTCGGTCTCGTGAAGAGAGTCTGGGGTTGCTGATAAGTGGTGGTAATCCTAATATTTTTAAAATCCCGATATATTCCTTTTACAAGAATGTCATCAAATGCGATATTAGAAATATTTACAACTAAAATGAATCGTAAATATCTTGAGATATATCTTCTACAGTTACACGGTGGTGGTTACGGGCGATTAAGCTTGGTATTTCGGTATTTGTACTCTGTAACTTTTTCTTTTAACATAACTGCAGCACACCAAATACATTTGTAAGCCGTACTAAAATTATATGCGATAAATATATTTGTGTTGGCATAAATATGTCAAAATGACCATTATTTATCAGATTCTTATAATATTTTTACATACAGTGATTTAAAAAGTATATGCTTTTGTATATATTAATTAATTTATGAGATTTAATTATAAATAATGGTATCAAGTTGATCATGCAAGTAACTAAATTTTGTTATCCGCTCCATCCCACTTGGTCATAATTGACAACAAAATGCATACAAATTAATGTATTACGCTATAGCCTTCATAGTATTTATGTACCCACGCAAGATGGCTTATTGATTTCGTAGTAATTATAGTAATTGATTTGACTGTATTATTGTATTTTTTTAATTATTTGTCAGGCCAAAATATTAGATTGAATCTAGCAATGCTTTTTGTGCAATTAAAACCAAGTGCGCTGTAGCTGAAATCAAAATTTAGTTACCTACTTCCATCATACAATTATAATTATTTAGAAGAAACTGATATTAATTCTTACATTTTACGTTTGTCTTTTCTGGTTTATTTCTTGCAAAATGCTTTCTTACATCGCCGAATATAGAAACCAAAGTTTTATAAGAATCGTAGAAAAATATGTTTTAAAAAAATGTTGTGTAGCACTATTCTTATATAGGTACTTACCTACACAAACATGATTATTTTATCACGTCTTCTCATATAACTTTTACTACGATTTACAAACATAAATTGTACAAYGCAAAAAMATTAAACCAATTGACGGWTGATTTACTTGTATTTAGTTATTGTCAATATTCTGATAGAGATTGCGGTTGAAAACTATTCGTGCTACATATTATAAACACTATGATACATTGATGCTATTTGCCACGCTACTGTGCGCTATCGAACACCGATATAGCATTTATTAAAAAATCTTTTCATGTAACATTTCAAAAACTAACAATTTTAAACATTGATTTAATGCTTTTTGAATTTACATCAAACAATTTCTGTTCGTTCAGCAAACTAAACGGAATAAAAATATTTAATGAATAATTTTGTTTGTTTGATAAAAGCGTTGTGCTTACATTTCTAAACAAACATATTAATAATTATTTATATCATTTTTATTCAAGTAACATTTTTATTCATCAAACATATAAATGAAAGATATTTAAACAGAAAGCATCGCCTGTCCTGCAAATTATTACCTTTGTTGAATTAAAATTTCTGTTGATATCAATTGTTGATAAGTTTAATTCGTCGCTGAAGTCGGTGGCCAATAGATAAACTAACAGAATGTAAATATGACAACCCCGAAACGAAATCTAACCTCAAAGTACATGTTGCAACCTGCATTTGCAAGTCCGGATATTGTAAAATTAGAATTCATAAATTATAAAATGAGAAACGTTAATTAAGTGATGTGACAAAAGATACATTTCTGGCCTGATTCTTATCCTTGCAAAGGCTTTTAGTGTTGCGTGAATTTTGGCACAATATGTAGTTATACGGTAAATATTTTCGCTGTTTTTGAGGATATTGCATAGATGTGCAGGTAATATTTTATAATATGCTTTTAAACCCTTTCTGAAAATTTGCTTTTTCATAGCCCTAGTACTTGTACTTGAGTAGTAGTTTACTGTTCCTGTAAACATGTAAAATCTTTTAGATAAAAACTTACTAGGTAGATAACCTGCAGAACTTTACCGCTTACTATTTTATTACTACTTGAATTAAAACACTACTAAAATTATGTAAGTAATAGAATTAGGTAATTAATTAAATTATATTGTGCTAATTTAGTGAACTAAAATAATGGGTAAGAATATGATAATTGTGTTATTTATATTTAAAAGTGTCAAGTTTGAAATCATCGTCACTAGGTAAACAATTTAATCCCACCTTTTTATACATATATTTGTGTAAAAAGACGAGACTCTCGAAGTCTCGTATGTGTTCAGTCTCGGTCTCGTATGGGTCTCAGGGTCTCGGGTACTTTAATCACGGTCTCGGTCTCGTCAGAAGCACTATTTTTACTACACACCTATATGTCTTGTGTATTAGTGGCGGCTGCTTAGATGAGACCAGTGAGGCACAGCTTCATGATAAATTCTGACCAAATTTTAATCGAAAAAACTTAATACAAGGAATTTATATGGTACTGGTAGATACTTCCGGGTTAGTTTGTCGTGGCGATATGGTCTTAGCTGACGTTTCGCCCACTGATGTGCTGTGCATCCTCAGATCCAAGTTCATCGTTGACGTAACTGTCTCCAAGCGAACACAAACTGACTCTCGGGCGTCCACCGCTGGACTACGTCCCGCGTCCGCCGTTGTCCACTTACGTAGTTGTCCCTGAGTGAGGAACCCGCGGCTGATCACGTGTCGGTACCCATCTGGTTTTTTCCGCAAAACCGGTTGGTGTTTGTAGATCGCTATAGCTTCACGTTGTGGGCGAGCGCAGTAGTGTTTGGCAGTATCAAGAATCCTTGTCTAGGCGAAGTGAATTGGAAGACCAAACAGGCGAGGAGGGAATGCCTCTGATTTCTGCAACGTCTTGTACAGTGTTTTTCACGGGAGAAAGTGACAGCGACGTCATCAAGTGGTAACGTTATATGCGCGGCGAGTCTGGTTGCTTATGCATTCATCGCGATACCAGTGGCGTGTCGAAAATATTTTCTGGATATTATATTGCAGAAGATATTGGTGTTGGGGTGGACCTGCTTCAGCTCCTTGTAAATGCGAATGGCGTAGCTCTCCTTCCTTCGGCGTTTCTTCTTTTTGTTGCACCTTTCCACCCTTCTTGGCGGCTTTACCGCTAATCTAGTAAACCGGTTTCGACGCCTATGGGATAATTGTTCCAACAGCTGAACTTGTTCGAAAATAGAGCTACTGCGCTATGACGTCACTGATGACGCCCTGTCACTTTTATAGATGAAAAACACTGTAGATCCCATCATCGAAGGCTGCTTTTACAAGTGTGTTTGTTTGGCGCAGAATAGCGGTTGTTGTGTCTCGGTCGAGTTTCCTGTAGACAAGCTCCACAAGAATGGCGTTCCGTTACGACCAATCGTCAGTGCGATTGGATCTCGAACGTACCAAGCAGCAACACACCTCACCAAACTACTACAGCCSCATATAAGAAACACACCCCGTTACTTTCATTGAAAAACATATCTTCTACTGGTGCGGATGGAATTCCTGTGAGACTCCTGAAGAAAACTACTAACTTCATAGCTAAACCTTTAAGTCACATAATTAACCTATCAATGGAGCATGCAATCTTTCCAGAAAAACTAAAAGTAGGAGTTTTAAAACCTTTATATAAGAAGGGCGATAGGTCTCTTATTTCAAATTATAGACCTATCACACTTCTCTCAAATATGGCAAAGATATTTGAGAAAGTGCTACTTAAACGATACAGTCGTTTGCTTCAGTTGCACGATGTGATAACAGAAAAACAGAGTAGCTATCAAGCAAATAAATCGACATCTACAACAATCTTTTAAATTCTACAAAAAATACTAAATGGTGTAAATAGGAATGAGGTAGTCGTGAGGGTGTTCTTGGATCTATCGAAGGCGTTCGATAGCATGGAGCATGACATACTGCTAGCCAAGTGTGAAAAAGTTAGTCTTCGTGGTAAATCGGGAGAACTCCTTGCATCATACCTATCCAACAGGCAACAAATAACGACACTTCGAAACACAGACGGAAGTTTCACAAGATCGCAGTGTGGAAAGATCCTCAGGGGAGTTCCACATGGATCTATCCTGGGTCCTGTTCTTTTTCTACTTTACATAAATAACTTATATTTGTACAGTCCTGAGTATACAGCGCAGTATGCAGATGATACATCGGTTGTCTTAAGTGCAAATAACCTAGAGAACATAGATAAAAGGTTAGTGAACTGTCTGAGTGTAATCGAGGGATGGCTGGAGGCGCATAATCTTAATCTTAACATAAGTAAAACTAACACGGTGAGTTTTACCGCTTCAGTGAAATCGCTTCGGACCATCAGTGTAGATTACCTTAGAAATAGACTTACCTCGTAGGTGGAAGCAGAGTTTTTGGGATTGAGGGTAGACTCCCTGATTGACTGGAAAATACACACAAATTTACTGGCATCCAAGTTGGCGACTTTCAGCTACGCTCTCAGGATCGTAAGCGAGGAGGTTGGAATTTTGGCTGCGCTGCAAGCCTATTATGTGTACGTGCACTCGCGTTTGCAATATGGAGTCATATTCTGGGGCAATGCGTCGTCCCCGGCTGATATCTTCGTCATCCAGAAGCGGTGTGTTGAGTATCTTTGGCCTGAAACGAAGGGATAGTTGCAAGCAATTATTTATAAATAACAATATACTTACCCTAGCGAGTATCTATATTTTGGAACGTGTACTGTTTGTTAGACGCCACTATAATATGTTTTTCCAGTCACTAGAAATGTCACATAACTACCAAACGAGAGGCATAGCTAATAATTACCTTTTGCAATGCCATACGAAAAAACAAGCATATTAAAAAATGTTACGCATATGCCATTAAAAATTTTCAATCATGTTCCAAGCAAAATCAAAATACTACCGATCAATATCCTAAAACGAAAGTTAAAAACATATCTGACCTCTAACGCTTTTTATACAACAAACGAGTTTTTACACTTCAGATTTGATTAGTTTCTACAATATGAATACATGTATTTTGTCTAATGTAAACTTGTGTAGTATGTGGAATTATATTTTGACGTGTTCTATATACAATTGTAGTTGTATGATGTGAATAAAGAGATTATTATTATTACATTAAGGACTTCAATGACTTCGTATAAAAGCTGAAAACTCTGCAAATTGGACCGAACAACCGGTTGGTCAGTTTTGATGTCACGTCTTTGTTCACGAAGGCTCCGGTAAAAATGTCATGGATCGGATATCAGAACTGTTTCCAGATAATATTACGGCACTGGTTAAATGTTGTCTTATTCCGTTTTACTTCATATGGAAGGATGATTACTATCAGCAGCTGGACGGAGTGACCATGGGAAGCCCACTCAATCCAGTGATAGCCAACCTTTTCATGGAGAAGTTAAAAAATGAAGCCTTGGAAACAGCGGAGAGGAAACCCTCGGCACGGTACTGATAATTTGACGACACCTTCGTAGTTTGGAGTCATGGTGAGGATACTTTTTAGGAGTTCCTCCAACACCTAAACAGCAGACACCCAAGCATAAAGTTTACCATGGAGACAGAGAAAAACGGTAAGCTAGCTTTCCTCGATGTTTTAATCACGAAAAGGACAAATCAGCCGCTACCTGAACAAAGACTCCAACCATCATCCTAGGTAGAAAAGGGGTATCATCAAAACCCGGGTCGAGCGAGCACAATGAATTTGCGAACCACAACATCTAAATAAGGAATTGTACCACCTAAACCGTGTGCTACAAGTAAACGGTTACTCAGCGAGGGAGATAAAACGAGCCATTCAACCACGATCCCATCCGGAGAAATCTGCTCAGCAACCAGTGCCAGTAGGAAGAGTCTATCTGCCTTCCATCAGCAACGTCACCAATCCTATTGGAAGAATACAGCAAAGGATCAACATAACACCTGTCTATAAACCTACAATACAGTTACAGCTCATTTTCACTTCTACGAAGGATAAGTGGGATCCCTTATCTTCAGGAGGAGTATGAAGTGTACCCTGCAGTTGCGGAAAGTGTACATTGGAACCACCAAAACAAGTGCTGCTACAAGAATAAAAGAACGCGAGAGATGCTACCGCCTTGGACAAACCGAGAGACCTGCTGCTGCGATACATGGTGTCCAACAAGAACATAACATTCACTTTGCCCAGATAGGGATTCTTGATACTGCCAAAAAAATACTACGCTTGCCTACAACTTGAAGCTGTTAAGGTCTACAAACACCAAACAAGGACAATCACGTAAATGCCCAGCGGCAGACGCGGTCTAATGAGGTGGCTCCGCCTACCCCGGACGACCACATAAGCACCTGGCGGCGGACATCTGAGAGTCAGTCTGTGTTCTCTCGGAGACAGCTATGTCCACGATGAACCTGTGGCGGCTCGTGACTGTATCGCAAGGTAGTGCCAAAAATTCGATATGTTGCAAACGATTATAAAACTAAAAATATAAATTATAATATGATAGTTTAAAATATCCAATTTATACAACATGTACGTAACTCACTTATAATTTTCGTATCACACGTTTTCATCCAAAACAAATAAGATACCACGTTAGAAACCTACACTGCATTGTCAACGCGTTCGTCAATTATGTGTCTTAAGTCACTATGTAGTTTTTATATTACCTGATAGACAAAATCCATTCGGCGCTCTTTTCTGCTGCAAAATTGTCAATCACTCGCTTATTAAAATGGTCAATATTATTTAGGAATTGTTTCTCAGCCGACAGCATTCCCAAGGCACTCAATGTTTGCGTTGTGTTGATAGATTGCTATGCCAAGTCAAATATCAAAATTAAACTGATTTCTCTGACACGTTTCCAGCTCGTTAACCTCATCACCACATGTGCTGACTTCTCGACCTTTATAACTGAGTGAGTTTAAATAAAGAATTTTAAATTATACTACTTCTTTATTATATTATGTGTAGGATAATATTTTCTTGTATACGATAATTTTTGTGGGGTTGGTACGATGATTAAGGTCAGATCAGTTGGCAACGCTGATCCGTGCCATCGACTCACTGGCACGAACGTTCACGTAAACCTGCGTACTCTTCGCATCCTCTTGTTCCCTGCGGAGATCCAAAAACTGCCGCGATTCCGTGTCAATTCAGAGCTGGCACGAACGTGAAGTTGGACTTAATGCCGGTGCTGAGCGCAAGCGGTAACCGTTTATTGAGTGGGTGCGTTCCGCAGTTCCGCCGGTATTACCACAAATTCAACCACTTTAAGTTCCATTATAATTCAAGTTTTGATTGTTAAAAATATTTTTCTACAGTTTTGCTGGTTGTGCCATGGCACGTTGGCACTTATTGACCAGCCGCCACTGCTATGAACTCGGCTCTGAAGATGTTAACAACAGCAGTGTGTGAAACGTCAGCGAAGAGAAAATCGCGACCACCACGGCCAACTTACCCGAAAGTATCTTAGTACGGACTCCGGCAGTGAAAGCCTCGATCACCATATTTATGATGTAATGGGTTTTTGAATCGGATATATATTTAAGAGCTATCCCTTGGAGATATGGGGCAACAAATGTATCATTGTAAAGCTCAAGAATTACAAGCGTCAGTTTCTCAGTTTGTGCGGAAGTCGCTTGTTTATTGAGACTCGATTTTTTGACCCAAATTGGCAGTTATAGGTTACAATACTTTGTGATGTGTAACGTTTGTTACAAACTTATTTTTACAATAACATAGTTCCGGGTATAGATACCTAAACACGGGAGTACTCAGGAGTGAGTGTTCGACACTACGCTTGTGTAGCTAGTTGTTATTGTTGTATTACTTTACGTTTTGGTCGACTGTTAATAGTATACTGAGGTTTGCGTTATATCATAATGTACGTAATTTCTATACTCTGAAGTTCAATTCCCACTGAACTAGTTGCTTGTCTGCCACAATTTTTGTTTTAAGTAATCTAGCAAAAGTGAAATGGTTAGTGTTTGTTAAAACGTAAATAGACGTTGGAGATACAAAATGACTTTCAAGCTACAAATTAAATATATAATTAGGAGGCATCCGGACGTTTTTGAGGTTTTGAAGAGTTTTTCATACAAGTTTAGTTTTTAATCCTTTTTTTATTATTATACAGACAAGGGTTTGAACTACAGGTCTTTCTGAATAAATTTCTAAATAATATCTCTATATAATTATTTGCAAAAGTGATTTATATATTATATAATATGAAGTAAACTTCCAATACTATAATTAAAATGCATGTCTATGCTGTGCTGTCTACACTTCAACCAACTGCAGATAGTACTATTTCGCTGTCATTACAGCTCATCAGTGCAGTTTAGGTCTAGTGTAGACAACACGGCATAGAACTGGTTTTGCTTATATACCAAAGCAATGGTATGATGAAAGTAAGAATTTAAGATGGCAATGCCATGACATTAAATTGAATGGATTCGATTAACCCAAAATTGAAAATTGTTTACTTTGTCGTTTAACTTGTTCAAAATTCATCCACTTATTTTAGGGCGCCACCTATTGGCAATCCATACGAACTTGAATTTACTCGCAAAAGTAGAGACGCTGTCAAATCGATTGTGCAGTATCCTCGATGGAGTCAGGGAGTAAAATTCATATTACTTCGTGGTGGAGTTATCCGTATTTACGAACAAATCGATGATCAAGTATGCAGGTGGATATTGAATACCAGCTTGGTAGAACACAGGATACTTCCTTTAAGAAGTTGATGCAGCTAGGTGGCTTTGTTATCGTGTTAGTTTGTTGCTGATAAATGGTATTTCCATTTACTTTTAATTTAATCATACCACTGCTTTGGTATATAGGCATTGCTAGTTTTACGCCATGCTGTCTACGCCACAAAAAGGTTTTTTTAGATATACATATTATAAACTAAACACAGCATTATGATATTGTCTCATAATAGCT
Source organism: Rhyzopertha dominica (assembly GCA_025024175.1). Taxonomy (NCBI): domain Eukaryota; kingdom Metazoa; phylum Arthropoda; class Insecta; order Coleoptera; family Bostrichidae; genus Rhyzopertha; species Rhyzopertha dominica. The sequence goes on along the minus strand of QCXZ01000053.1, from coordinate 13,679,857 downwards.
AAATCACAACAAATACCTTACAATAACAAACAAAGACCAGATACAGATTCCTGTTCCTTTAAAAAGTAGTTCACTTTGAGGCAGTTAGGTGACTGTCATCATGTAAGTTTGTTGCTGACAGATCGGATTGCCATTATCTTTTCACTTATTTGTGGAACAAGTTTCACTGATTGTAAATACTGTTTATCACTGAATAATACGTCTCAATTAAATGATAGCAGCAAATATTTTTCGTTGCACAAAGAAACACTACCCCCTCAATTTTGCAGCATAACCGCAAATGCCAGCATCTATAAAGTCGTTAAGAGCAGATTGCAGCTGCACGAGCCTTTCTACCATTACTTCCGCAAGTCGTCAACTTCATGACGCCCAACAAATTCATTTCATTTCCTGCGCCATTCGCAGTTCATTCACATTCCTGTGTGAATATTTAGGAGCAATGCCGTTAGCATATTTGAGGAGGTACCTGCTGTATAACTGTTTATGCAAATTTAGGGCATTCTGCGAATCCCGAAGCGGTTCGGTGATCATTACGTTACCACCTTGGTTTGCGGTCCGAAGGGCGTGCAAAACAGATTGGTTCTGATGACGACGACGAGGCTTTGTCAGTGAGAATTACAAGTTATATTGTAGTTGGAAATCGTCACTTCAAGAAGCGTTTTCAGACTAAAGTAAGTAATCTACTGAAATTTTTATTGAGCTGTTTTTTGTTAACAAGCGCGAATATCTCTAAATGGTTATTTAATATTTTGACATTCTACAACTAGAAAGTAATCGTGTTAGTTTGGACAATTTGATCACTTTTATTTTCCAAAAAACTATAGATGGCTGACGAGTTTGTTCAAAACTTCTACTTCAGAGACCGCTGCGACAGCAATACATATAATAATGTGTGTTCACCAGAATTTGCCTTGCAGTTACTTTTTTAAGCACATCAAACAATCAAGTATGTACAAATCAAAAGCAATCGTGACAATTTCAAATTGTTCTTTAGCAACGGTGGATCGAAAAAAGCATTTAGGCCTAAAAAATAAAGAACAGTAACTTAATATTTATTAGCAACACATGGATGTATAATATGCACGCCAGGAAAGAAGGCGGGCGAAAAAGAAAGCGAGGCATTTAAATTATTGGCGTACCCGCCATTATTCATGATCTCAAGCTAGCGCAATAAATAGATTTAGTAATTTGGCCGCCTAATGTGACTCTCTCCGTCGGACGATGTTACATTCTTAAGGTGCTACTTTTTTCCTGGCGCGTTCTATGATTCCCTCAAACTCTGAAATGCGACTGAATCTGGAGCATTTTGAATAAACACAATTTTAACGGAATTTTCTGGCGACTTACAAGTAAATATGAAGTATGCATAAATCGACAAATAACGATTTCAAATGGGAGCACCAGATGGATATTCGAGAAGAAAGGTGCTCAAAAATACTTATTCCGCAGATAAATTTGGAATTATTTGCACTAATCGTCATTTATGGCGATTATATATCGAACCTTATTTTACACATTCTTTGCATTTTCAAATTCTTAAGACTGATTATAATTTATATCAAATACTTTTTTGTATATACTAATCCTGAAATTAGACCATTGCTGAAATTGGCACATACGACAAATGACGTCAGACGGCTACGCAACCCCAATGGATTGTTTTAGGCGGGAAGTTTTCCGTTTTCGAGATAACATTAGTTGTTTTACGTAATTACCTACATAAAACTATTACGCATTTAAAGCAAAGTTTACTTCCCCTTCGCGGGTTTAATACGACGAAATATTGGTGGCCATCGCCATGTAAAAATAAGAAATATGGTGTCAGATCAATGCTGCGCGTACATGAAAAGGCGACCACTTCGAGAACGAAGACATTTTTTGTACCCAAAAAGCTAATGAAACCGCAAGAAAACGTCTTACCTTATGTAAAAGGTCTACAGGAAAGTCCTAAATGTACCCAATTTCTGAGGATTACATCGAATATAAAAATATATAAGAGGATCACAAGGTGATCACCAATACCTCTAATAACATTGGATTGTTTAAGGGGAATGTCCTGAATGGATTTCTTCATAATTATATTTATATGAAGTATAATTATAATTAATATAATCGAAATATCGATAATATTAATGTTAGAAGAATAATACCGTTGATGCGAGTAAAAAACAGAGGAAGGACGTTTTTCAGGATAGATGGTTATTTATTTTTTATTATTTTCCATTATTGCTTACATTTTTGTAAAATATAACTTTATATTATATTTTGAAGGACTTTTATTTTCCATATGTCTTCCCAGCCCCGCGCTGCTTATTCGTAGTTAGCCCAAAATGAGTTAGTTGTGCAACAATTTTAGAACAGATTTGCGTCAGATAATGAAAATCCGCCGCAAATTGAATCAATACTTCCAGATCAGTAATAATAGCATATAAGGGAAACGCACAGGAAACAAAAGAATGAATGTATGATTAACCTTTTCACAAATATATATTATTACAAATTTATAATATACCATATATATGTAAATCTCGCCTATTTAGGCGTTTTTCAGATGTGATAGTAATAATATTAATAAATAAAATGATTACTGCTAAAGTAACAATTTTAAATGATGGAAATAGTCAAAACAAAGCAGCACACCATTCTGGCACAGATAATTCCGGGTGACGGAAATTGTCTCTTCAGTGCCCTCGCACTCAAATACATGGGGAGAACATCACACAACAAGTACATCGTAAACATACAAGAGAGTTAATAGCAACAACTGCAAGTTGTATCAGACCAAACATCCAAAGATTCGAATCAGCTTAGAAGAAATTGTAAAGGAACTACAGTCAAAATATCAAGAAGCAGGACAACGAGAAGGAATCTTATTACTCCTAAATGACCTAGAAAGAGAATGATTCTATGGAGGAGAAGAAATAATGGCCGCTACAGCAGACATAATAAATGAGCAAAATCACAGTGCACATGTAAACGTTTCGTTAATAATGTGTTTTAGTGTTGCATCCTTGTGCTCGTGTTGTGGTTGTTATAGTTGCCGTCCTTACAGTGAAGTAGTTCCGTGTATCTAGCCAAGTATATACAAGAAGTTACAAAATTGTGGTACAGAAACAGTCTGTGCGGCACGTTGGCTCATGGAACAGGTATATGGGGGAGCATTGTCCAGCAACAACACATAAACGAGGCAAGAAAAATCACACCAGATAAAACATGTGGAAGTTAGGCAGTAGCTTGGAAGAAACTGTACATGATCAACGATGATCAAAATACAACTCGGAAGAATCCCGGCGCTCATAAACGACTTGAAACTAAAAGACTTCACTTGGAGAGAACAAATCTTGAGGCAACACCAGAAAGGAGTAAAAGGAACCACTGCGATAGTGTGATTGCTTTGTCTAGAGACCAGGAAGCCATGGAAATAAGCCAACGGCCGTAAATTATCTGTAATCTATAATATATATAAAAAATGCACACATTCAAGAATTATTCCCTAGATCATCACCCCACCTAGAGCTCCAGCAAGCGATTGGACAAACAAATGAAATCACACAAAGAAACGTTAACATCGTCATGAAAGAGAAACCCAAACAAGATACAGAAGTCGAACTACATAAAKTTGTAAGAGTTTAATTCACATTGTGKCCTAGTGTTATATACTTATGCKTGCGTTACTATTATCATTGTTACGGTCGCTATAGTGATGTTCAATGTATATAGTTATGTGTATATAAGAAATTACACAATAGTGGTACATAAAATCCTGGAAGACGGAAACTACTCTCGAAGCTCAGAAGTAGCTTGGAAAAAACTGTTCAAGAACTACGAACAAAGTAAACCTCAATGGAAAATGCCGACAGAACCTCAACACTCTTCAACGACCTCCAACAAGAAGAGCAATGCAGCCGAGCCAAACCGAAATCAAACACATAAAATGCTAGGGACGCATCTAAAGGAAAAAGGCAAACCACACGGAAGACTTGGTAGCTAAGCGGAGACCAACGAAAAAGAGGAAGAGAGTGCTTTACACGAAAAACAACTATAGAGACGACAATTCAGAAACCAGGGGAAAAATGACAAATAATGGCTAGAACAGAAATTACAAGATACAAGAAATTAATCAAGCGACTATGAAATGAACCAATGATGTTAACAGCACCAAGAAAACATTCAAAGAAAATGAATGTTACCTTTATAACCTTCCCATTCAGTCCTTATATTTTCATAACATGCGCTAGGCAGTCGCACTAATAGCAATCAGCATGTACCCCTCTAACCCAGCGTAGACGGCCGGCCCGGGAGTATATCCGGGAGTAGCAGAAATGCTGACCGTACAGTGGAATAATCAATGAATCAAATCAATTAAATAAGTGCTATAAGGATGTTTCAATTTGTAGTGCTTTCCGATATTTATTGCTATTATGAAACATACCTTATGTAACGCAAATAAAATGTATAGTCTTGAAAGAAACAGTTTGGTTGATAAATTATACAACTAATAACAGGCAACAAACGAAAACACGGGTAAATACAAGAGCTCGACTGTTTGACACACAAGAAGAAAATGATTGTTTCTAAATTTGACACAACACAAGAAGTGACTGAAAGATTAAATAGGTTAGGTTAGAGAAAGCCAATCAATAGTATATTTTGGCTCATGGAAGAGGTCCGAAAACTTTGTTAATTTATCAAAGTACATGCTTTCTCTTCTGCATTATATGGTCGGTTCGTGTTATATGTGATACCTATTGTAATCGTTTTACATTTAGAAAAGTTTAGTTATGTGTTGTGTTACCGCTCTAGTGAGTCATCCAACTATTTAGCCTACAGCATAAGCCCTTAGACTTATTTGAATGTAAAACTTCCCTTAATATGTGTGTGCCAGCAGACAGCGTTTGTCAACGTCGTCGGATGCTGCATCTCCTCTCCCATCCCATCAGTTAGGTAAATCTCTAGGTGCTCCAACAGTACATCATACCGCCCGCGCATAAACTCAGTGCGCCTGTTTGCCTTTTTTGGTTTAATAACGGTGAGGGAGGTATTTTGTTCCCTTCAAAACTTCCAAAAACAAATGTGCACCGTCGCTCTCTTTGTGTCTTATTTAGTGCGGGATCGCAGGAAAATTGTGGACCGACAGAGTGATTTATACTGGGGCGCTGGCCATTTATAATAAACACCCGTGCAGGATTATACCCTGTTTTGTTAACTAAACGCCCTGCGCCGGCTGAATAATTGCTCCCGGTCGAAATTATTTAAAATGTCGACGAAGAAAGTTGTTCCTAGCAGAACGTTATGTGGCTTGGCATGTCTAAACTTTCAGTTCGACCAATCAAATCAAGTGGTATTCGCTATACACTGATGTTCTATACATATAACTAAGTTACAAATTTCGGGGGACCAAGCTAATAAATATTTTGATAATAGAAATTCATCACACTGAACACGAACAGGAAGCTGTTGAAGCTTAGGAAAATGTAAAATTGGATTTGTAAAATAATTTAACATGATACATTGCTTCAATTGTGTGCACTATACAACTCGTAGGATGAAAAAGGCAAACGTTCCTTCTGGTAAAATTTTTATGTATTCCCGTTTGTATTGTCGTATATTATAATAGTAATTAATAGGAATCTATAAAATATTGCTTCAAGGTGAAACTATCATACTGATTAATTGATTAATCTTCACGAAGAAGCTGTTTATATATATATCTACTGTCCTGTTACGATATAATATGGAATTTCCCTGAAAAATAGAGGCGGTCGACAGTAATAAACCCTATTCTTAAACCGAGTAAATGCAAAACCGACCCCAAAAGTTACAGACATATATCCCTGACCAGCATGGTCTGCAAATTACTAAAAAATATACTGAACAAGAGACTAACATGGTTTCTAGAAATAAACAACCCGATATACAATGAACAAAGTAGTTTTAAACAACATCGCTCGACTATAGACAACATATTAAACCTGGAGGCAGAGATACTTGATTCATCTACAAACAAGGAACAAACTATTGCAATATTCTTTGACTTTGAATGCGCCTATGACTCACTATGGAGAAATCGAATATAAAAATAATTGTCAGAAAATGTAATTTGAGGCAACATGTTAGTCTTTGTAGAAAACTTTTTATCAAACCGTCTCATGCAAGTTAGAGCAAATAACCCTATCCACAAAAATAGTTTTGAAAAACGGAATTCCGCAAGGGTGTATTCTAAGTGTAACATTGTTCCTTCTTGCCGTCAACGATATAATAAGGGAAATATCACCACTAACAAGATCTTTAATATATGCCGCTGACCTAGTAGCTTTTGCTGACAAAATTTAGAGAACTACAACAAGCGTTCTACAAAAAAACAAACAAATTGTCAATATGAACTAAAGAAAGTGGATTTAATTTAATTTGATACAAAACTTACAGCGGAGCAACTCAAATCACGTAACTTTTACGGACGGCGTCACTAGTAGCGTCCTGTAGTAAGCTTATCCAGGCTGTTTGGCCGTGGTCCAGGGTTGTTCGTTCAACTCCTTTCGGCTGCAACTTCGGTAGCCATCTTCAGTGGTATTCTATGTTGAAGCGTAGAGCACAGGGAGTCTTATGAACTGGCGGGCTGTTGCGGTCGTGCTTCGTGTAGTCTTGCGATTACAATCATGCACTCGAACGTACCGATGACTGAACGCCACTGAGCGTCCGGAACCCGTCGTCATATTTTGTTCGCTACTGTTGAAGTTATTGCTGTGTTTGAAGATCTCAATTGTTTCTCCGTGTAGTCCTGTGTTTATAGTGATTTACTGTTGTCCAAACTTCAGTATTAGGTAATAAACAGCATCCGCTGTTCGTCCTTTTGGGCAATCTCTGATCTTAAGGCCGCATGAAACTGATATTTAAGATAAAGCAGTAATTTTTAATAATTTTCGGGTCACACTAGAGTATACAGAGATACCAAGCATTTCAAGCCATATATATGTAGTTTAGTACAGTAAATAAAATGATTTAACATAACATTGCACGTACTCACAAAAGAATCTCATATAAAACTAGTTTTACCATGCTATTTCAAAAAGTTATAATCAGAGATATGGACATACGCATAATACAAGTTGCTAGGTATTCTAATATCAAATATTTACTCGTATAATAAACCGTATATATAGCAATGCTTGTTTACCGAATAATGTGGTATACATATTAGTATTCGTATATAATTAATTTAATGATATACCAAGCATTTCAAAATCACATAGTTTAATGTAGCAATAGAAATTATTTAATATAACATTGCAATGTAACTAATGTTACAGTTATATTTAGGGATATGAAAATACGTATAATACAAGTTGCTAGATCTCTTGATACCAAATATATACTACTTCTACGTATATTAAACCACAACACCAATGAGTATTTACTAGGCGGCACTTAAAACGATAAACAACCTACGACCAAAAAACAGCACAGCCAAAGAAATAAACAACATGCTACAAAAAACGAACAAAAGATAAACGAATATATCTGGACACCCAGCCACACTGGTGTCTATGCAAATGAAATCGCAGACACAGCTTCAAAAGCGGCAATAAATGGCAATAACTTGATGCTAAACGAAATTACCAGTCAAGACGCGAAAGGTTGGATAAAAAAATCACTTCTTCGACGATGGTAACAGACCTGGGATAGTCACAATACCACCCATTTATATAAAATCCAACCAACAGTAAATACCAAAAAATAGAGATCTAACACTGGAAAAACAAACTAACCTCAACCGACTATTCATAGGGCACACTAACTTAACTCACAATTACACACTAGAGCGAAAGCAACCACCTTATATGCAACTGGTGCAATAATGGGACTACCCTAACAGTTCCGCACCTCTTTAGCTGAACAAAGTTAAAATAAAACAAACGAGAGCTCCAGATGGAGATGCTGAGTGGGGAAGATCCATGCGAAGAAGACAGACTATGGAGACATCTTGAAAGCTTACAGATCCTTCAGCTACTGTATCAGATTGAAACTAGAAATGTATTGTACATTGTATATACATAATGTATATGTTAATATCGTAGTGTAAAATAGCCTATGTAGCTAAAACACTCAAATATAATAAAAACAATTAATTAATTAATATGTTGTTCAAAATTCTCATTTTACTACCTAAATAATGGAATACCTCATTAGCTCAGTATGTAAGTCAAAACAATTATCAAACTGACGCCCGAAATTAATTCCAAATACAGCAGTACACGTGACTTAAGCAAATTTGTTGTCAGTTATAAACAGCAAGCATATAATAGTACAATTGTAAGTTTTGCAGAATACCTCCACCTACTTTTCTTTTTTTTTTCTAGGTCGAGGCAATAATAAAGGTATAACAAACGCATTACCATTCTTTAGTATATTGTCAATTCCTGCACTCTTACTGATCTGTTTTCTATTATTTTCAGCCGGAGAGACCATCTACGAGTGCAACAAAATCGATTACTTCACCAAAGAGGAGTACAGTCCGGACCCGAACGATTCAACAATGGCTATTCCATGTAAGTGGTTAACGACTTCTCACTTTTTTGCTCGTTTTCGACACAAAGGACTAGCAGAAGCACGTTGAGAGCTGATCCATTGTGTTTCATTTGTAGAAAAGATCTAACCGCGTTAGTAGGTACCTTGTGATAAATTAAGCCGTTTGGGCTATTATAGACTTTTTAAGAATTAAGAAATTTAAATATGTAGAACTGCAATACTTTTGTATAGCGCAAAATATTCTGTTGACAGACACGAACAACTTATTCGTGATATGTAAAAGGCCACGGCCTTTACAGTTCTGATTTATACGAGTATATATCATTGTATTGTTACATTGTTAAATGTAAAGCTATTTTGTACGAGTACAAACTGTTGCAAACATCCATTGTTTTATACCTCTACAACCTAATATTGCATACTGGTTTTACGAGTATAATTATAATATATTATGCATAATTKAACTTAWTTTRAGTTTTTCGATCGAGTAATTTAAATAATCTAGATAATGTAAGAGTGTAGTGTAACACTCAATTTAGAAATTTAGTGCTTGAAAATTATTATTTATTACAATTACCCACACATTGAAGATATTTAAAGAAAATTATGTAATTACAAGCTCATAAACATCCAATGACAAAGTTATGGGATTTGACCGTTATAGTTATTTTAGTACTGCTATATCCAAAATTAAATTTATGACAATATTTTAATGGAATTATGAATAAAATTTGAAATTGCATTATATAAATATACGCTTTTGCAGGAAATATATTTGAACTCGAGTCTTTGTTATTTAAATGTACGAGTAGACGTGCCCTCTGTAAGGTTTATTCAGGCATCACAGCAAATATGAATTAGATACCTGTATAATCGAAATGGGAGACGTTAATTATAATTCATAAACGTTGATACGTGGTAATCTTTATAATGGTTGAATGATTCGAAATTAAAGTTTTGTAATGTACAGCGCAAGTGTTTTAAATTCATGAATTAGTGTTTGATCTTTTTAAATTTTTAATGATATAACAGCAAATATGTTGGAGACTTGAGTATTAGAAGTTAACAAAATTGCACGTATAAATCAAGATTAATTAGACCAATGTCTGGGTAAGCATTTTATATTTGTCCGTGTTACAAGTCTTTAATTTTCAGTATCTTTTCGTATAGTACAATGTTGGGTGTCACAAACAAGCGTTTTTGATGTAATATCAACTAATTTGTCCTTTTCCCTTTTCAGGGTGTATTCAGTCAGTGAAAGCTTTCCTTAGGTATTTCCGTATTTGATGTCGGTTTGGCTTGCCTGCATTGTTCTTCTTGTTAGAGGTCGTCTAAAAGTGCTGAGTATCTGTCGGCATTTTCCATTGAGTTTTACATTGTTCGTAGTTCTTGAACAGTTTTTTCCAATCTACCTGTGATATTCCATATGTTTAATCTAGAGTGATCCACAATTTTTTCTACTTATTTCTCTTGCATGGTTGTTGTGTCTTTCTGTACATTTGATGAACCAGTATGTTTCGGGGGCAGTTTCCGTCTTCTATTTTATGTACCACTATTATGTAATTTCTTAACTAGATACACATAACTACTTCACTATAGCGACAGCAACACTAGAACACATGTGAGTTAAACTCTTAGTATTCTATTTAGTTGTTCGATTTCTGTATATTGTTTAGGTTGTCCTTTCATGATGATGTTGACGTTTCCTTGCGTGATTTCGTCTGTGTTTGTTCGATCATTTGCTGGAGCTCTAGATGGGTTGATGTTCTACGGTATCATGGATCTTGTCTGTGTGCATTTTTTCATGTATTAGAGATTCTCTACGGTCGTGGAATTATTTTCATGGCTTCCTGCTCTCTAGAGAAAATTATCGCACTATCCTAGTAGTTCCATTTCTTCCTTCTTTCTGGTGTCGCCGCTCTTTTCTCCAACTGAAGCATTTTTGTTCCAGGTCGCTTATGAGTGCTGGGATTCTTTTGAGTTGCATTTTGGCCGTAGACTTTGAACAGTTTCTTCCAAGCAGTTTCCGAACTTCCACATGCTTTGTATGGTGTGATTTACAGCTTTTCTTCTTATTTTTCTTACTCTGAAAATATTATATCAATCTCAAATAACAGAAATTAAAAGTTAATTTTTTAATTGGCCCGCCTCTATACCAGCTCATTGGAAATGAATTTATATGGACACAAACAAACATCCATCCTTCGAGCGGGATCGAACCGGCAACCTCGTGCACTTCATAGTTCAATCCATAAGATTTTGTAAAGAACTAATTATTTTGCAGACGAAGTTGAACGTTTAGTCATGTTATGTAATTTTTGTTTAAATTTATTTGGCTTTTTCAGAACAAAGTATTCTTTGTTTTACTTTTTATATTGTTTGTCAAATATTGTTGCAATGTCTCTTCAAAAACGAAAAAGTCAAAAGATTGTTGTATTCAGGAAAAAATCTGCATCAGTTTGTGCGAAATAAACATAGGGTTAGATTTTCCATAAACGGATGTTGACATGTGGCACAATTAATTGCATCATACGAAAAGAAGCAGAAAATAAAAGCAGTTTATTAAAATGCATATCTCTGCTACACTGTCTCAACAGCAACCATCTACAAACAGATATGTTTCGCTATTATTATAGTTTCTCAGTGTAGTACCAGTCTGGTACAGATAGCACGGCATAAAGTTGGTTTCGCCTATATTTATCTGTCTGAACCCAAACTGAAAAAAATATTTGCGAGCTAATTAAAATCTGTACAAAAAAGTAAGAACCTAAGAAATAAATAAGTATTMAAACGCATACAAAAAATGTCAGAATATGACTATTATACAAAAGTTTGCAGTTTTCTGTCAGATCTCTCCTACTAAAATTGAGTGAAGCGCAAGGAATGGCCCGCAAAGATTCACTATATTGAAAGTTTATAACTCACCTAGATCAGCCAATATAGTACATGCACCCAGCACCGCATGTTTGTAATATTATCTACGATATTACGCGCATATGTTCGCTTACCGCAATACCTACTCAAGAAAATTTCATACGCCAAGACATGCAATTTTCTCGTTTCCAGATGCAGTGACGAGATCGGCGATATTTTTCGCGGCGGCAACCCTTCTTCTCTGTAGTGGTTATTGCTGCAGCATAATAGGCCAGTGTGCCAGACATAAAGGGCTCTACACGTTCATATCAGGGATTGTATTTATTGTAACAGGTATGTTCCATTCTTTATATTTTATTCGTTTTCCTTTGCCTTTGACAGGCTTCCAGTTTTTCATTTACTTCAACGTGAGAAATTGTTATTCACTGTATAAACATGTTTTCCGGTTTGGTGTTGTGTTTACTTATTATTTACCTATGGTGTTTCTATTTCGATAAAACGAATAGAAGACTACTGTGCGTTAAATGATATTAGAAACTTGTATAAGTACCGACCGAGATTGAGAACCAGACGCCAACTTTAGATGATGTAAGGAATACAATATTGCAGTTTTGGAACAATAAGGGTCCTGGTGTTGATGGCATACAATCAGAGCTAATAAAATATGGAGGGGATGAAATGCACAGCTTAATATCTGAAGTATATATGCCGTAAGGATAGACATGTAATATAATTTGCCCTTGTGAGTAAAATATACAAGATACTAGCAAAAATACGAACAGACTAAAAAGCTGCGCAGAGGAAATTCTAGACGAATATCACAGATGTTTCAGGTAAAATAGATCAAGTGTAGGCCAGATTTTCACGATGAAGCACTACACATGATATTATAGACTTTAGGCAAACTTTCGATGTAGTTAACAGACAGCAAATGCTAGCCGCTATGGAACAACTTAAAATACCGCAAGCCGCAAGAGATTATAAGGCTCGTAGCCATAGCTTGCACTTTAATGAAAATGTACAAACATTAAGTATTTCCGGTGATATTTCTAACAATTAACTGAAATGGGATAACAATTTGAATGCTTTGTTGAAGTTGAAACTGTAACATAAAAAATACATTCTAGTCTTCACGTAACACTGTGTGTAATGACTAATTTATTAATTAAAGTACACAGTGCATTATGAGCAATTTACTAATAAAGGAGTAGAAAAAAATACTTTACACTGCAGCATTAAAGGATTCTTTTTCCTTTGTAATGATTCTCCATTTCTGTTAGGGGCTGCGTTCCTTAGTTGTTTGAAACACCGAACACATATTCCCTGGCTAGCAATATTTTCCATGCACCGAAAGTGCAAATTCATAAATAACTTCAGCTACTCTGAGCAACCCACACCTACCGAAATCATATCGAAAAATGTGTTCACGCCCGGGCAAAAACCAGGTAAACAACTAGACGAGCTTAAATACGGCACCATAAATCAGAAACTTTATAATGGTAATAGCTGCACTGTCGGCATAAATTTGCGCGCTTTACTATTTATGATGTAAATCTTCTTACGGGGGGAAATTGTTGCTGTAATCTACGTGTTTTCCACTCCATGCAAACATATATATGCAGACAGGTCTTTTTCTCTTGTCGCTCTCGTCCGACAGAGCAATTTGCCGGAGCTGCAGGCAACTTGGGAAGTCCCGGCAAAATGCTGAGCTTTGTAAACTTGGGGGAGATTCTATCGTCAAGAAGTTCTGGACCGACCGATCGAACTGATTAAAGTTAAACAAATGACTGAGGAGAATTGGTGGTGGAAATCTGGCACTAAATATTCGGTTTTGCAAATGTGCAATTGTGCAGTACTACGCGTATGATTCCTTCAAATATTGTATTAGAAAGAACGGTTGCAAATGCTACAAACTAGCGACATAACTTTATTTCCGTATACATTCCAAAAAAAGGTTTGGAAAACTACCAAGCAATCTAATATATCAAGTAATCTACAAGTATATATATATTCTTATGAAAATCATTAATACATTCCACAGTACTGTTAATTTCATGCGACTACGGTCGACTTTTATAAAAGCGTTGAAAGAAAAAAATATTTTCATTCAACGATAAGAGATCTCGCATTTGCGCTTTATCCATGATAGATACATACATGTATGTATTTATTCTGGATAGAGTATTGAAGAAAACCGCAGAATACTCCAATCAGATCTCTATTGTCTTAAGCCAGTCTTTAACACCTTCATCAACACAATGGATAGACGCATATCCACCAGGCCATCTGTTAACCATAGGTCCAATTGTTTGGAGGGGATCTCCACATTCACAAGAAGGGTTGATAGATGAATCCTATTTATTAAGAAAAAACTTGCATTTCCCATGAACAGTAATTCAGAGTGACCCAAGACCTTCTTGGGAGGTCAGTTCCTGCTACCTCTTCCGTAGGATCGTCTATAAGCTGCTGTATGAATATATCATGTTTCTTAAGTTGCCAAACAGAACACCATCCATCTTCAATGGTGTAAGGAGCACAAAGGAAATCTTCTGTCCACGGGGGTTTTCTAGAAGTTAGCCGAGCTGTAGGTAGCTCTTGCAGATCTCAGGAAGACAGAAACTCATTAGGAGCTGTTGATATTTTTGCCAAGCTTTATATGTAGCAAACTGTCTGCGAATCTCCGGAGGAGCAATGTTTGAAAGAATCGGAAGCCAAGGTAATGGAGTTGACTTAATTGTTCCACTGATTAGTCGCACTGTAGTATTTAACTCAGTGTCAATTTATCCTGTGTGATGACTGTTTTTCCAAACAGGACAGCAGTACTCAGCAGTGCTATAAAGCAAGGCAGTTGCTGTTCGGATATTTCCATAATTTTGTAAACTTGGCAAACACTACAATGACATTTTGTTGCCAAGTAGAAAAAACAAAAAGTATGTAAACGAACAGCAATAAAATTAGAAACTGATGAAACTGTCAAGTCTATTCAATTAATGCTTCTAGCACAGTAGTAATATTAAAAACCAAGTAATACAGTCCACTAAATCGAAGCCACCCTAACATTGGTCCTTCGGGCCGGATTTGCTGTGTTTGAAGCAGAGTTGGTCAGTCATCAGTTCAGATTTGAAGGTCAGCATTACCACAATTACGAGCAGAAGGCACATGGTAGATGTACAGATTGACGGATGCAAGAAGACAACGGTTGTAAGTGAGGTGTGAGACCTGATTCCATTAAGATTATTTGTCAAAATTCTGTCAAATTTCTTCCTGATTAACAAACTGATTCATTACTGATTATAAACACAATACAATGTTTGATTCTTGATTAGTTTCCATTTGCTATTCATTCAATTTGATTTTGATTAGCCTGATTTACTAATCATACGATTTAATTTCTTGATTTTGCTGTCAATACAATTTTGATTATCTTGATTTGCCATTTCTACTATTTGATTTGCTATTCTTACAATTTCATTTCTTTATTAATTTTATTTGTGATTCATACAGTTTGATTTCTTGATTACATAATTTACTATTTGTATAATTGATTATTTGATTTGCTATTCGCACAATTATTTGATTTTGTGACTAACAATTAAGCTATGGCTGATGAAATAAAGTTGTTACACCGACAACGAGGTGCCATAAAACACAAACTGACTAATTTTGTGTCATTCCTCAATCCATTAAAAAAATGCATGCTGAGAGAGAAGTTCTAAATGATGTTCAGATAACGGATTTAAAATTTAGAGTTGAAAACTTGCGTTTGGTTCACACAGATTTTGAACAGATTCAAACAAAAATTGAAAACATTTGCGATGAATCAAATTTAACAGAAGAATTTGATCAACGAAGCAACTTCTTTGATACAATTTCTAATGTGTTGGCCCAGGCACAAGTGATTTTAGATTCTTGCATTAGTGTTCATTCTCAGATTAAAGTTGTCACCCAATATGCTACCACATATTCAAGGTGTGAAATTACCTACAATTAATTTGCCTAAATTTCAAGGTAACTATGATTCATGGTTGGAATTTAAGGACCTTTTTGAAAGTCTGATTAATTCAAATCAATCTATTAGCAAAATTCAAAAATTCCACTATTTAAAAGCTTCTTTAGAGCTTGATGCAGCGAAAATCATTCAATCTTTAGAATTTACGAGTGAAAATTATGATGTTGCATGGGAATTATTATGTAGTAGGTATAACAACTCAAAGTTATTAGTGCACAATCACATAAAATCAATATTTGAATTAGAACCCATAACCAAAGAGTCATCAGTCGCTTTGCGTAGATTAGTAGACAATTTATACAAGCATTTGCGTGCACTAGAAGTACTCAAGCAACTAACCATACATTGGGATGCTCTATTAGTCTTCTTAATTTCATCAAAGCTTGATAGGTCTACTGCCCGAGAGTGGGAACGATTTAAAATGTCATGCAATTCATTAAAACTAGATGATATCAAAGATTTCTTATATAAAAGAGCAGATTTCTTGGAAACCTTTGAATTAAACCATGGTTCCAAATCTATTAAGAATAACAATTATGGAACAAACAAGCATTATTCTTTGATTTCTACAAATCATAAATGCAATTTCTGTAAAAAACAACATTTAATTTATTCATGTCCTGATTTTCTACAATTAACAGTTCCAGAAAGAATTGAAAAAGTTAAAGATTTGAAGCTCTGTGAAAATTGTCTTTGCACAGGTCATTCTGTAAATAAATGTAAGTTACGATCCTGTAAAATATGTAAAAATAGACACAGTAGTTTACTTCATCAAGTTAAGGAAACAGCGGTCGTACCAGATTCTTCAGTAGTTATGTCTAGTCATGACAAACAAAGTAGTGTTCTTCTACCTACAGTTCGGTTGTATGTTTACGATGCAAATGGTTCGATGCATTTAGTTAAGGCCGTTTTAGATAGCGGTTCCCAATCCAATTTTATTTCTGCAAAAATGTGCAACAAATTAGGTTTAAATAAGGAACCTACACATGTTTCTATTGCCGGAATAAATGATTCTGGATCAACATTTAATTACAAATGTCAGATTAAAATTAAACCTATTTATAACGATTATAGTGTAAAACTTACCTGTTTGGTTATTCCGCAGATTGCTGGTAATCTTCCTGCCTATGAAATTGATACCGTAGATTGGAAAATTCCTTCTACCATTCAATTAGCGGATCCTGATTTTTCTAAACCTTCTGAAGTTGATTTACTCCTAGGAGCTAGTCACTTTTGGGAATTTCTAGAAAGAGGGCAATTACAATTATCAAAACACTTACCTGTTCTCCAGAACACTAAGTTCCGATGGATTGCTTCAGGTTTGGTTCCAAAAAATGCTTCTCAGTTGCACTGTTATTTTTCACAGAATATTTCCTGTGATCTTCGCCAATTCTGGGAAATTGAAGAGCATGAATGTCCCACACAATTATCGAAAGATGATGCAGATTGTGAAAGATTTTTTAAAGAAACCATTACTCGTCAAGATGATGGTAGATTTATAGTTAGAATTCCATTGAAATATCCTTCTTCTCAATTGGGTGATTCGAAGCAGTCAGCAATTAAAAGACTGTTGCAATTAGAACACAGATTTATTTCTGACCCAATTTTGAAGGAAGAATATTCAAGATTTATGCAAGAGTATTTAGACTTGGGACATATGACTAAAATAAAGGAAACATCCTTCAATGATTATTTTCTTCCTCACCATGGAGTTGTAAGGAAAAGCAGCTTAACAACCAAATTAAGAGTAGTATTTAATGGCTCAGCGCAATCATCGTCAGGTTGGTCTGTAAATGATCTTCAGCATGTAGGTCCACCAGTGCACACACAATTATTTTCTATATTATTACAGTTCAGACAACATCCCATTGCTGTTTGTGCAGATATAGAAAAAATGTATAGACAGATCCTTGTTCATCCTGATGATAGACACCTGCAAAATATTGTGTGGAGATTCGATTCTGATCTAGAAATAGATACTTATTCACTAAATACTATTACTTACGGTACAGCTTCAGCTCCCTATCTTGCCATTAGATGCTTAAAGCAACTTGCTCATGAGGTTGAAAATGAATATCCTGTCATCCCTAACATTATTAATAATCATTTTTATGTAGATGATTTAATTATCAGTTTTACTTCTGAAGAAGATGCTATTGCTACTTGCAAGACTTTAAAAATGATTTTACAGCAAGCATGTTTTCCGTTGAGGAAATGGATTTCAAATAGTAGTAATGTTTCACAATTTTTTAAGGATGAAAATGATCCAACTAGTGTAATAAGTTTTAGTCATGACAAGCAAATTAAAACCTTAGGTGTTGTATGGAATAATATTTCAGACACATTTTCTTACCAGATTTCTGCTAAGTCTTCCATTTGTCCTATAACAAAAAGAATTATTTTGTCAGAAATATCAAAGGTCTTCGACCCCCTTGGCCTGGCAAGCCCCTGCATTATTTTGGCAAAAATCATAATACAACAGCTATGGACTTTGCATTTAGATTGGGATGATACCGTTCCAATAGATTTATATGAAAAATGGATTAATTTCAGAGAACAACTTCATGTGCTTAATAGTATTAAGATTACACGTCATGTTACTTGTTCCAATCCAGTTTCAGTTGAAATTCACGGATTTTGTGATTCATCTAACTCTGCGTATGGAAGTTCTATTTACATTCGAAGTATTGACAACTTTGGTAACATTCATGTTAACTTATTATGTGCTAAAAAGGTTACATGCTCATGTGTTACTTGTTTAAAATCAAAACCGCATGCAATTAACCCGATTATGGCTAATCTTCCTGGAGAGAGAGTTACAGAAACTCCTGCATTTAGCATAGTTGGTGTTGATTATGCCGGCCCTATTTTAATTAAAGATAGAAGAGGTCGTGAATCAAAAGTTTCAAAAGGTTACATTTGTCTGTTTGTCTGCTTTGTGAGTAAAGCTGTCTATTTAGAATTAAGCTGTGATTTGAGCACGCAATCATTTTTGGCTTCTCTCAAGCGCTTTATATCAAGACGAGGTAAACCGACACAAATATGGTCTGATAATGGCACAAACTTTAAGGGTGCTCAAAAAGAATTGTATGATTTGTTTCAATTTTTCAAGGCTCATGAACATGATATTGTTAGCCATTGTGCTATTGAGTCATTTACGTGGAAATTTATACCCCCAAATTCTCCACATTTTGGTGGATTGTGGGAGTCTGGGATTAAAACTGTTAAATTCCATTTAAAAAGAGTATTACAAGAAACTAAACTTACCTACGAAGAATTATACACTGTATTAACTCAGATTGAATCAGTACTGAATTCAAGACCATTATATCCACTCTCTTCCGATCCCAATGATCTCGCTCCTTTAACTCCGTTTCACTTGTTGATTGGAAGACCATTAACTACTCTACCTGAAATGAATCTGCAACCAGTACCAATTAATCGGTTGTCTCGAGTTCAGTTTCTGCAGTCATTGTACCAAAGTTTTTGGAATAGATGGTCTACGGAGTATCTGTCCATTCTTCAACAACGAAGTAAATGGAAACATCCAGGGCAACGTCTTCAGATAGGAGCTCTTGTTCTGATTAAACAAGAAAACCTTCCACCCAGCCAATGGATTCTAGGTAGAATCACAGAGGTGCATCCCGACAGTGAAGGTGTCGTTCGTGTAGCAAGCGTGCGAACATCCAAAGGAATTTATAAGCGAGCAGTTGTAAAGTTGTGTCCGCTGCCCATTACTGAAGAACAGCCTGAAAGAAAACCTGATTAATTAATAAGAATTTTGCTCAATGTATTAACTTACCATTTGAATTTTATTTATGATTTATACGTACTTACCTGTAAATTTAGTTTTGAACGTAGTTCAACGCGTGGAGTATGTTCGGATATTTCCTTAATTTTGTAAACTTGGCAAACACTACAATGACATTTTGTTGCCAAGTAGAAAAACAATAAAGTATGTAAACGAATAGCAAGAAATTAAAACACTGATGAAACTGTCAAGTCTATTCAATTAATGCGTCTAGCACAGTAGTAATATTAAAAACCAAGTAATACAGTCCACTAAATCGAAGCCACCCTAACAGTTGCAGAAGTACGGTGTACATTTGCATTTGCACCATAACTTGTACCAGCAAGCTTATGCAGAATGTTATTTCTAGTCTGTAATTTTTTTACTGACGTTTTCTAGATGTTTCTTGTACGTTAGTGACGTATCTAGGGTCACTTCAAGGTATTTTGGCGCGAAGTTATGTTTAAGAATTATGTTATTTGACATAACTTGAAGCTGTTTCCTCTTTTGGTGATTGTTGAGATGAAAACAAGTTACTTCTGTCTCGAATGGATTAGGGCACAAGCTCCAGGTTTTAAAATTGCAGTTCATAATCTCGATGTCACTTGAAAGGTTTTGTTCAAGTACAGAGAAGTATTTACTTTGCAAAGCCAATGCCATGTCGTCTCCATACACAAATTTTCTCGATTGATATGAATCTTCAAGCTTATCGCGTTAAAATGTTAACAAAGAAAGGAAACTTACGACGAGCAATGTATAACGCCCCCTTAACATACATAAATAACTTAATCGTGGTTCTTCAATGTCACAATGTCCAGAAAACGAATATTTTGTAAATATGTTTGAAGCCGGCTTATGTAGCCGAAATAAAACATAACATTAATCATTAACCGTTAATCAACTGCTAGTTGTCAAAAGCGTATAACGGTTTCATTACTTACTAAACGTGTATTGCATCCTAATTTGTACMTTTATTTTTATCCGTCCGATACCTTTCTCAATTACGAAAGAAACTATAAAGATTGCTAGAATTGTTACAAATTAAGATCAACCTTGTGGGACAGTAGATGTAGTTCTAATACAAGGGCTGGATACAAAGTAATGATAAAACTGCTGTAATTTGAAGTTTTTGCGTCGGGTGACACTACCGTCTTCTGCTTGTACCTGATAGTAGGAGTTTAGTTGACGTTTGACTGATTGTGTAGTGTCGCCTTGAAGTGTAGAAAAGCTCATTTGAAGAGCCCTCACATGCTTACTAGAGAAGACCTATGTTCTTGAATAAAATTGAAGTTACACGAAGTCGAAGTGTTCAAACCTGTTCGTGAGAAGCCTTGAAAACAGGTTTGTGCAACTTCAACTTCTATCCACGAGCGCCGAGTGTAAATCTTTGTAAACATGTTGTTAAGGCACTTGAACTTGGGTTTCTTCACTTCAAGACAATGCACAATGGCACTCAATCAAACACAGTCATCACTGTTGGTAGTACTATAGAGTTAAGTTAGTTATATACCAACAACTCCCTACCAGGGCTGTATTGAATGTTGATGTTGGTAAAACGTGTTAACAACCAGTCAATAAATGACGTTAAAACAAAAAGGCTGTTTGAGTGAGAAGCTTGTACTAAAAACTTAAAATGCCTACGAATTACAAGTACTACCGGCGTAGTCAGTAGACCAATAATAGTGGAAGAAAAACGTTCACAAATTAAGAACTGAGTGACAAGTGCCAGTGCCTTAATACAAAATCCAAGATGAACGCATCAAATGCAACACCATAGATGCAAATTAAGGGTAACGCCGAAAATTGGATTTTTTGGAAGAAAAGGTTTTTAAATTAAATTAAAGCAACAGAAATCATAAAGAAAGAAGAAGCAACTCAATGTGCTCTCCTTTTGCATAGGTGGTGTGGTTCGCTGATTAGCTTCGCTCGTTGCATCAGCGTGTTGAAGACTCCTTTTTTTGGGCGGAGTGGGGGTGTGAATCTGCATATAGGAAGCCAACCCACACGGATCGCTACCTGCATGAAGATTCACACCACCACCCCGACCAAAAACAAGGAGTCATCAACGCGCGAACGAAGCAACGAGCGAAGCTAATCAGCGAACCAGACCACCTAGAAGAGGAATTAGAACATATACGCAGAGCACTAGAGAATAACGGATATCATAAGGCACAGATTGAGAAGGCTGTCAACATGCAACCACGGAGGAAGGAACCAGAAGAGCACATCGCTGCATCATACTTTCCCTACGTCAATGGATGTACAGATAAGATCGGACGGTTGCTGAGAAGACATCAGATAAGCACTATCTTTACCGCCCCGGGAAAGATAGCTAACGTCTTTCCAAAATATCGTTCGACGACTGAGGTGCTACAAACGCCGGGTGTGTATAACATCCCATGGGGCTGTGGGAAGGTTTATATCAGCCAAACTGGAAGGCACATCAGCACGAGAATCAAGGAGCACATCAGGGATACCACAGATCGGCAGTGTGACAGGTCGGCGGTAGCAGAACACCGAATGGGGACTGGCCACATCATCAAATCCAAGGAGGCAGAAATGCTGTCAAGGGAAGCGAGATTCTTGCCGAGACTGTACAAGGAAGCCATCGAAATCCAGAAGAATCCGCACAATTATAACCAGACCGAGGCATCGAACYACCTGGAATCTGGTAAACTGCGTAACAACGCCCACGCATCAGTGAACCGGGCGAGTATAAATACCGGAGCGGACTAGGACACTTCAGTTTCATAGCTACTTCTAAGGAAGACACTGACATAAGTGTCGAAACGTCAAGGTCAAATAAGCAACGTGGGAAGCAACCCAGAAAACATGTCATTGATAACAACCATGGAAGCCTTCAAACCAAAATACAAATTCTTTAGTGTGCAGTTAAATAGAACAATTCGTAACTGCTTTTCTTGCTTCAGCAAACAAATGCAAATTAGAGATGCTCAAAGATGGTTTGATTAAATGCATGCTAGTTTATGGAGTAAATTCTAGTGAAATGTGCGAAAAAGTTGTTGAAAGATAACAGTGTGAAGTTGGAGCAGGCATAATGAAAAAATACTAGAATATCGCAGAGATCCTATATTCCGTTATAGAATTACTCTAGTAGCAAAAGGTTGCTTCCCTGCACAACTCCTAATTATCTAATGGCACGATCTTTTCATAGCAATATTCCTGTTGCAAAAAGTAACTTAAGACCTACAGTTGCAAATCATACCAAGTAAAATAAATACATTAATAATCGCCAAAGGCAAAGTGAATATTACTACTATTTTGAAGCTAGTGCCATTGTGTTGGTACAAAAACAACCCAGTATTAACTGTTGGCTCAAAGGATCTATTGCAAAAGCACTAAAATATGGGAGATAGTTATATTAGATAACGAAACTATTTTAGCCCGAAACAAAAAAAAATAAAAGAGGAAGAAAGAAGAATATAGAACAAGACTGTTTTATAAAAATAAACATTGCAAAACACATGACTGTCCTAAAAATGTAACCTTTGGTCTAGTCACATTCTTTAATGAAAATTTAAATAAGGCTGTTTTGAAAACATGAACAGACCAATTTCATGTGATACACAGACATCTTATGTCTTATCTAGGTGGTTAAATCTTATGGCATGTGCGAGAAAATTTTTTGATGACGGTAGGACACCCTTTTGCTCATTTGTGGGGCAGCGAGACTGCGTTATATCTGGCAAATGTGACCGAGTGAAGAATGATTGGCGAGATGTGTGGCATGTCCGGTTGTTTGTTATGACGTTACCATAAAGATGCCATATTTATAATCTTTACCGCGCATACGTCTGGCCCTACATGCGCCAGGATCATTTATCACAAAAGCTGGTAATCGTTTTAACCTCTAGGTAACCATGTATCTTTGTGATCTGATGGCAGTCAACAAGCATTCAATAACAGTCCAATTCCCCCCAATGACCAACAAATAGATAGATAATGTTTAGAAGTAACGTTGTAACCAAAGCTAGCAGGAAAGTAAAAAAATCAAATTGTTTGTGCTTGTAATTGTGTGAATAGGCATGCCTGCCATTATTGTTGTTTATTATATATTGAGCTCATTCGTACATGTTTCTGTTGATAAGACCATTAAATAAATGATGTTAAAACAAACAGGCTATTTGTATCTGGAACTAATACCTAAAACTAACACTAATTACAAATACTACAACGAACTGTACTACTTCAAATAAACTTCGGCTAGCAGGCACAGACAACAGCAGTAGTGTCACCAGACGTACACGCTTCAAGTTGCAGCAGTGTTGGCATTAGTATCCAACCTTATATAATAATTATCTTTCGGAGCACCATTAGGCTGCCAAACAACAAGCATTTTAATGGAATAGAGCTTTCTCATTTCAACGGTATTTTAGGACAAAATTGGAGGTAGTTCTCCATTGTTTCAAATATTTTAGACTCTACTCCACGCAGTTAAGAAAAGGTAAATTGAACACGAAGAGGATTGTTGGTTTAAGCAAAGCGTCAATTATATGAAGATTCCAGCTCACTATACTTTGAAATTATCACTGATCAAATTTTTGATCTAAAACATAATGGTCTTGGGTATATTGTGAAGTCTACTCAAAGGATATAGAAGAATGCAAAAAAATCAGTATAGTTCTACATAAACTGTTCTGTCCATCATAAAACTATAAATTCTCTTCAAAACCGCAGCTATTAAGTTATGGTCATCGTGGATGTTATCTACATGTTTACACTGAGGGTTCACAAAGGGATGGTTGCGCAAACCGCTGGTTTCAGATGTTTATGGCCTTCGACAGACAGTAAAGTTAATCACTGCGGTCTTGAAGAGGATTTTATGGTTTTATGTTGGACAGAACAGTTTATGTAGAACTATACCTAATTGTTTATTAGTTATGTGCATTATTCATGTGTTTCTCATTCTTTTGATGTTTGTCCTCCAGGCCTCGTGATGCTCTTCGGTCTGATAGTCTACATAGCCATCTTCAAGTCTGAGGTGGGTAGCAAACTCCGGCCCCGTTCTCAACTGCAGCCACCCGCTTTCGACTACTGGTACGGCTATTCTTTCCTTCTTTACGTAAGCGGCTTCATCAGCACCCAATTCGCTGGGGTGAGTGCCATCTTTCTATTCATCTACAAGATGCAATACGACTGGGAAAGCAAGCACCTCGAGGACATCCGCAAAGGTGCAATGCGACCCCAACATCCTGTCAACTTCGTACACTTCGACCATACGATGTTCTACCCGTGCAGAAGGCATCCGCAAGCGTACATAAATTCAAATAGTGCGATACATTTGAGCTACCCTAGTCCTTCCTGCCATAAAAGGTAAGTACGGGGTTGTAGTACTGAGTAGGGCACATTTCTTTGAAAATTAGGTGCATAGGTTTCTGGCAGTAATTAGTATCTACTATGTCTGGCTTAGAAAAGGAAAGATATGGGATCTGCGGGTAACTAAGCATTTAACGCATACCTGTATACCGAAAGTATTACCGAAAATTAAAGACAGTCAGTTAAAAAAAAATCGATTCACGGCATGCTTTCATTTTCATTTCATTACTTGTACCAGCTAGATACCCTAGATACACCCTAGTACGCCACTGTCGGTCGCCATTTGGTAACACTCTGGCTTATTACGTGTGATATGCATCTTTGAATTGTCTTAACGTGTAACAATTTTTGGTTTAAGCATTCCCTTTAGTCTATGACGAAAAATCCCTAAAATCAGCAATTAGTGTACAAAAAACAGAGGCCTCAATTTCCGTAGTTCTTAATTTAGTATTTATATAAGTATAAGGATAGCTGTCCCACCACGTAAGAACATTTAGTTTTTTAGAACTAAACAATTATGGACTGCGCGTTGCCTATGTTACCGCGTGTGGCTAAGCGATCCCAACATACGAGAGTTGCTTTAGGCTGGCGGAGGCAGCTAAGGGCAAAAACGCTGGCGCATTGCGCGCTTAAGAAAATCTGACGAATATAATAACATAATACAGTCTTAACGCGCTTTATCGAGCATATTATGAAATCTCAAAGTATGGTGCGTTCTTAATGACTCAAATTTTCATTATTGTGGTAAAGAAAATAAATACAGCATACATGAATTATATGGACGTTGAAGATAAGTATAGACGTGAAACAAAGTAAAACATAAAAGTATAAAAATTGCACAGAATATAACAAAAATATGATATAGATATATCAAATTATGTTAAAACCTGCAATAAAGAAATTTGTAATGCGTCAAAACAAAGCATATGAAAGTAATCAATTATTTCATACATAACTATACGGAGTGTTCCATATTTTTAGAACACTAAAACTTTATTTCAGTATATAACTGAATCATGTTTTAGTGTATTCCAGTGCGTCAATTTGCAGGTCTTTGCATCTAAAATAAGAAAGTTATTCATCTCGATCGGTACAAAAATTGATAACTGTGGGCGAAAATCCTATTTAAATAGAAATGGAAATATCGTCATGACAAAAAAGATCCATCATTTGGCAAGTAATTTGCAAGTCTCGATTTTATTACGTCTAATTCTAATATATATAACTGAAATATACGTACAATTAAAAGTGGGCGAATGTAATTGGATGATTTATTTTGATGCGATAAAATTTTAAAAACAAAATACGTTATATAGTCAACTGGCATCATATCATTATTAATGATCTATTAGACTGGTCGAGGTTTTAAGCTTTTGCCGTAGTCGAAAATTCTCAAAGAAAATTTGCCTTTGCACATTATTAACCAAGAAGACTCATTTTACAAAAATCTTTTTACAATATAAGTTCTTAGATGACAATGGAGTCGTTCCACAATTTTTTTTATTTTACATTTTAAATGTACATAAAAATTGAAGCACAAAGACATTATTTTGTGATTTCTTCCGGTTCATGTTTACCGAGGAAAAAAATATAAAAGTATGGATTTTCAATATCCGTTTCAAATGCCTCGATATTCCGCCACGGAGATGATGTAAAAGGTTCTCAAGGTGACGAAAGCGAGAAACACCAATAATAGCCAGTGCTCTAGCGGCATTGCAAGTAATATTTGTTTACATTTT
Source organism: Rhyzopertha dominica (assembly GCA_025024175.1). Classification (NCBI taxonomy): domain Eukaryota; kingdom Metazoa; phylum Arthropoda; class Insecta; order Coleoptera; family Bostrichidae; genus Rhyzopertha; species Rhyzopertha dominica. The sequence continues at coordinate 13,653,582 of QCXZ01000053.1, read as the reverse complement.
TTTGAGCTGCGTCGCGTTACCAATATTGGCAAATTTTCGCGATACCGTGAGGAATGTACTCGTAAACTGGCATTGTGACATTGATACCTAGGGCGTATTTGTGAAAATAACTTAAATCATCCTTCAGCCAGTTTATTCTATAATGAACAACTCAATTATAATAAGCGCATTTACTGGCCTTTTGCTGAAACATGAAAGCACTAACAATCGAACCTGCTTTTGAACTAATGTTTTTATTATGAGAAATTAAACGACGCTTCACGCTTGATAATGTTTAAAGTTTGTATACTCACGTATGAGAACGATATGATAAATGTTGAAACTGTCAGGACAGTCTCTGACCGTCGTTAGGGAGAAAACTGTAAAGTAGCACTGAAAACATCGCACGTTCGCACATGCTGCATGTCCCATGTGCAACGTAATAACCCTAACCTAACTCTAGCCACGCGTTTTTGTTTACATAGTTTGGTCAAAATTTCGAATTTCGTATTTGTCAGATTAAGTGGTGGAATGTTGTCGAAGTATTTGGGTAATCTGTTGGTTTTTTTAATGTAAGAATGGCTTACGTTAAGAAGTGTTTTAATAAACAGTTACAGGTTATTTCTATGTTTACATTATAATATTGACGTTGACGGTTATACCTTCGTCCCTCTCTCTCACTTCTATTGCATTATTGTATTTCTCTGGCTATTTATAAAACTGACAACAGTGAACACCTTGTTACCTAGGGAGCTGTAACAGTGCGCATGGCGGAAATTAGGAACCCTTTACGTAGTTGTTGGCGGATTTAAGAAAACGTTTGAAACAGGGTAATTTTTCTACCGCCGTTTGTTACAAGTTGAATTAATCTAAAAGCAAAATAGATGCGTAGCACTAGTATTCCTGACGTAAGCAATAAAAGGCGTAGGTTAAAACTATCAAATTTTAATGTGTGGGACGATCCCGTTAACTTTATATTGGAATATTATATTTATATTGTTATTATGTTATGTTGGAAATCGACCTGGAAGGTTGAACTAATTTAAACTGAAATGAGTTAAACACTACAAAATCCTGGGGAACTTGACAAAACTGGGCGCACGGGACACATTTATCATTAGCCGGGAGAACTAAATGTTCCGTAAGATACTCCTTGCTTGAAATCTATTACTTCTAATTTAAACTCCATGAGATGGCGGTCAGCAATGCTCTATACTGCAGCCACTAAATATTTTACAGTTCCGCAATAGTCCGCCATTTTCAGGGTAAAATAGTGCCGAGAAATTCAAATGTTTATAAAGGCGTTGGAAGAGGGAACCAAACTATGAAACCTAGCCCTAAAGATTAGGTCAGCTATCAGGCTCTGATACACAAAGCAAATTACCTAGGGAAACTCAAACAACACTAAAAGTGTTGGACTTAATCCGTTATTTTAGAGCAAAATATGTGTTCTTTGTCTAAGATCTTACACATTGGTCATATATGAATTGCGGTACTGTAATACATTTACTAACTTATGTTTCAAGTGTTCAAAATGTAATCTTCGTAATACATTTCAACACAAGAAAGCTTTTTTCCCTTTCTTTCCGTAGCTGTTATCTTAAAATAAACAATTACCAAACTAGAAAATAGGGGTCGATATTAACGCTCGACAGCGGCATCCATTAGGTCAGGTCATTAGCATCAAAAGCATAGCGTTTTGAAGGTATTTGGAGCGATTTTACATCAATTTAAGGTTTGCTTCCTAGTGAGACAAACGTACGTAGATATCCACAGTTTAAAGCCTGGATTTACAAAAAATGTGAGATATTATATATAAACATCTTAGAAATTGAAAACTGATGCATACTTCTCTAAGTGGAATTGTTAGTAATTAATTCTTCCTTAAGAATATTATGCTTGAAGTGAAATTCAGTTTATTCTTATTTATTCTTCTAGAATAAAGTAGATTTCACTTCAAGCATAGTTTTCTTAACGAAGAACTAATTATAAACACCTTATATATATATATTTAAATAAATGACAAATGTTCACAAAAAATTTCATATCAATACTTTTTATGGAGAGCGTATGGTAGAGATATGGATCCATAAATCTGGCAACCTTACTGACACATTGCAGCATTTGTTGATTTGTKTTCATAGATTTCTGAGAKTATCCCTTATAACAAACAATAAGTACTGGGTGTCAGATAGGAGTAATATTTAATAATACCTAAAAATAAGTGGCGTTTTGTCCCTGGGTGTAAGAACATTTCAAAAATTCTAGTAAGAAGTTTATTACTGTAACAAAAAATTGAAAGGAGATAAAAATTAATTAATGCTGCAGGACGTTTTCTTCTGAGAGAACCATTTTACATAAAAACTCAGGCACCATTTCAAACCTCAATGCGCACTAAATTATTAGAATACGAATATTATATACGAGAACAAGAATTATAAAAAAATACCGGTGTCAAACAACACAATAAGTAGAAACAGAAGGCGAAACCAGCAATCGACGCATTATCTGTGGCGCTATTATGCTTATGCTATTTACTGTTATCCATGCCGAGTTGTATTGCAATCCGCCAAGATCGTTTAAATCTTTAGACTTTTGTGATTTCATTTTCTGGGATAAAACAACAAATTTCATGCTAACGACATGTTATTTGAGAGGTTCGTGAGAATATTAAGCTATTAGTAATGGTTGCGCGGGTTACTAAGATTATTGGAAAACACCCAATTATTAACTATTGATTTCCATTTTCTAACTAACATTTAGGCATAATATAGTCCATTAACCCACGGTACAATCCACGTTTCCTAGAAAGGACACAAATATCTTTATTTTTTAGTTTCTGTTTGCTATTATCTTTAAAATCCAATTTCTTCTCCTTTATACTTTGCACACAGTTTCATTTACGTTGCAAAATACAGCCTTTTTCCAAACAATCCAAAATTCGCAGTTTAATCTATATTAAGCTCTGACAAATTATTTACATTACTGTAACCCTGATATAATCTGCTCTGCAATGAAATACTATAGACCAGATAATCTAGAATGTCAGTGACAATGGAGTGAATGTCATTAATAGTGGGAGGGTTCGATGATTGAATAAACTCGCGGGAATGGGAAGAATTTTCACTACTGACTACCACTGCAATGTTCCCTTTCAAAAAAGGCGTTGTTTCCAAATTCGCAATATATAATGAATTACGTGTCTTCCTGATAACTTTTGTTTCATATCTTGAAAATTTGAAATATGTAAGACTGCTTCATTCTAACAATCGAGCATCAGCCTTCAAACCTTATTATAGAAGATAACTTTACAAGAAATTTATATAATCTATTAATTACAACTCTCTGTTATGTAAGGTACTTCTTCGGTAAGGATCCCGTCCACGAGTCACCATGTGGCTTCCACAGGCCGCATTCGCACTCCAACTCGCTGAAGGACCTCTCCAGCTTCTACGACTTCCCTCCACCCCCAACTATCAGCTACCAATTCGAGGAAAGGAGACAGTTTCCCAGGGACGCAACTGCGACGACAGTTTCGACAACGGCAGATGTCATCTGCGACGAATTCCTTCCAGGGGGGACCTTCGACGATTATTCGCCCAGCATCCAACACGAACACGAGTTTGTGACATTTGATTTGGACAGACCGATGCCCCTTAGGGCACAGAGTAGTTTGTCGATCAGTTCAAGGAACGGTACTGGCAAAAAGGGAACTGACAGTGATCCAATGAGGAGAACTACACCTGTTTGAATGTGAGTGCGTGTAGGGTCTTGAGGAGGCGGAGGATTGCTCAAAATGTGTGTTTTGGTCTCTTTATGCATTGGCACATCTATTTTTGTTAAGTTAGATACCTCTTAGTATTTTTTTGCTTATCGATATTCAGTACAAACATTTTAGTACAGTAGTAAAATATGGAAAAGCAGCACATCTTATTGTTACTGTTCATGCCTTGTGAAATAAATCTGTGCCAGAAATCGACTCAAACTGGAGAACTTGATTGTAATCAAGTAACATAAAAATTCCGTTTAACGGGGACATATCAGCTAAATTTTATGCTCATTCATAATCGCTAATTCCCCATTCCCCAACTAAATGTTTTTATTTTTTTCGAACGATCCAATTTTTAAATATTAAGTGATGGTCATGATCATCTAATCCTAAAAGCCGACGCATCACCTTTTCGTAGTCTACCACATTAGGCATTTCAGAACACGTGACCTCAGTCCCTTTAAAAATGGCGGCTGTTGGCACACAAAGCTAGTGTTTACATTGAGCTCTTATGGGAGAAAACTTTTACAGATTTATTTCAGTATATTGTGACACGAAATTTTAAGCTAATTCCTATATTTAGATTCATTATGGTTAGTTGGATATATGTATATAATTTTAGTGCAATAGACGCTGTTATTAGTGAAAAATAGTGCGAATAAACACAGTTGTTTTACTTTGAGGCGAGTATAAACCACGTAATCATCATGTAGTCTATATTAAACTAGATCCATTACACTGAAACTATTATTTATATTAGTAGATACGGCGTATTATATGTAACCATAATATAATAACTTGTTAAGTGTGTTTTGTGCAGTACGAATCAAAACAACAATCACAACAAACAACAGTATACATTAACCATCTTGTTTTTATTTCTGACAACTGATAAAACACAAAACATTTTCGATGTAAATACAGGGACAGGGAGTGTGTCAACCTGCCAACAGGAAGTTCAACGTCACCTTCAACAATCTTTTTCTCGTTTATTACGCGAATATTGCGTTAAAATTACACAGGTATATCTAGCTAATCATGACAAACCTAAATATATGCAGTACGCTACTAATTTCCGCCCCGAACATACATAAAAAAATCTTAAAGTTTGGCTCCCGTAAGAACTCCATGTAAACAATGGCTTTGTGTGCCAACAGCCTCCATTTTTAAAGGGACTGTGACGTAATACTGAAATGCCTAATTAGGCATTCCAAACCACGTGACCCAGGCTGAGAGCATATTAGAGATGAGCGTTCTAGTTCATCTTGGTGAATAGTTCATGCTGTGCAAGCGAGCGAGACTCTTATGTTCGTCAGWCATCAATGGCACACCAATAATTATGCATTCGTAAATATTAAATTGTAAATTGCAGTGAGAATTACCTATTTTATAAAAATATAAAAGTAACCTATTATGTCCCCGAATGTTTATCAAATTTAATATTGTTTTTGTATATTATGTAATTGTACTACTTTCACTTCTGGTACCTATTACTGAAATGCTTAAGGCCATTTCAAAAGTACAAGCAATATTTACGTATTGATATAATAATTACATATCTGGTATATTATTGCTTTATTCCGACATTTTAGTTCGCAACAAAATGTTAAATACGTTAGACATTGCGAAGACATAGGTAATTCAGCCGGCCGCACATCGTGGTTCGCGTGTCCGTTCACGAAAAGATACATATTCGGTCGTTCTTCCATCCCAAAGGTCGCTCGCGGTTGCTCAATCGTTCAATCCGAACTGCGTATCTGTTTCTGTCCAGTATCATACAAGTCTCCTGCAGCGTTCATAATGAACTGTTAAATTTTATTCTGACAAACTAGATCGTTCAATGTAGCGCAACTGAATAGTACACATCGTTCGTTCGTTCACGAGCTGCACACCTCTACTCTCTTAATTGCAGCGATCCATATGTCATCTCTGTGACTGACTCCCAAGCCAAGCACAAGGCGCGTAACAGGCATTTTCGTGCAACTCCATGTAAGCAATGAAAGCATGAACGGCACAACAGTAAAATTATTTGTAGGTGCTTAATTCATCTCACATACTATATTACCTCAATTTATTCAGTTAAGCCATTGCAGAAAGGTTGTAGTACAGAAAGATAGAGCTCGACGAGATCTACAATTTTGGTATTTCGATTGCACAAAATATGTTTAACAGAACTTTTGGTTAACCCACCAGTCATGTAAACATTTCTTTTAAGCGATCTTCATTCAAAAAAGCTGCTTTAACGCTGAGTATTGGCTCTACTGGCTGACACTGCATATTTAAAGAGGCCAGTAAAGTGTGACTCATATAAATGTTTTCTAAATGACCTTTGATACAAAAATTGATACTTTTGTTAGTCCACGCGCACATATTTGCTCTTAGTGGTTCTGTCTTTCCTTACATCAACGAAGTAAGAGTATATATATTCTTAAAAGTGACAAAGGAAAATAGTGCTTCCTACAGAGCATTCTAAAATTCGTTTCTGATATAAATCTCAAACGTTTGTCTACAAATGCCATGAAAAGTTTATTTTTACAAATATAAAAAACCCTTTGCGCGTATGATAAAATCTGTTGTTCTTTAACCTAATTCAATTATCTTTGACGCGAAATGTTAATTACTCATATTATATTAGTACCGTGTATTTATGTAGGTAATACTTATTTCCAATAGGAAAAATTAATTAATTTAGCAGCGACAAAGTAGCAATTGCGGTTTATAATTATTTTATTCTCAAACTTTAAACTATATTCCAAATAAGAATTAGCATAAAATTTAGCAACTTTTGATCCATTGAACCAAATTTGTACCTAATGTAAACGAGACCATGAAGTATTAAAAAAATCATATATGTTGAAAACACATCACATTTCTCTTGCATCTAGAGACACGTGATCAGGATCACAATAAGCTGTGCTCCAAAAATCTGATCATGATGAGGCATTACATGCACTGGGTATACACATATGGTACTTGTATCAAATATACATTTTGCATGTTACGATATAAGTACTTTAAAAAAAGTTGTTTTAAATGGTGTTATACGGTACTAATATATTTCTACTGTTTCATCGATATAGCATGTGAGCCCAAACTATGTCTTCAAATTTTATATTTAACATTCCACATTTTACAATCAATGCTAGAGACCAAATCACCAACTATAAATAATCCACGGACTTATAAAGCTGAAAATTATTCCAAAACAATTTTGTATCCTTTTGGGTCCATAATTCTTCCTGACACGGATGCAATTTTTTAATCTTTTGTCTTTATGGTGAATAGATCAGGACATAAACATAAACAGCTAAAATTATGAAATAAATTTGAACTAAATGCAGTGTGTAGTAACTACAAAGACTATTTAAAATACTAAAGAATCCATTTAAAAACCCTGAATTAAGTAAATAAGTAAATGAAAAGTAACAAACCTGTGACATATCCAGAACTAAAATAATATATTGTCAATTTTTATCTTTGTTGTTATCTAGGATGTTGTTTAATATATTAATTCAGTTTGTATGTACACTGTACATTTTAATAATAATGTGCCAATATTGTTGATACTGTAAATGGAATCAGAGGGTGTAAATATTGCATACGGTAATCTATTTTAACTCATTTATATCAAACATGTTAAAGTTGTATACAATAAATAACGAGATAAACAGCTTTTGTCTATTGATTTTGATTGTATAATGTATTTAAATTTAATTGTTACTAGTAGAATCTACATAAGTAGCATTGGAAAAATAAAACGATATCAGTCATTTATAGCACAAATAAACAACATATGTTCTTGGCCTGTAAGTGTTTTGTGTGGTATCAGTGTAAAATAATTATGACTGCCAATAATATTGTGTGATAGTAAACCAAAATAGCATTCTTGAGATGCCATTATAATTGCTAAGGTAACACCATGTGCACAATAACAAACGCTGTCTTATTGTACCACGTAAACACTAATGAATCAAGACAAACTTCCACTGTACATTTCCAGTGTTTRACAATAGTATGTGACAGCATCAACCACTTTTATTGCCTGAAACCTGAAGTTGTAAGGGAATGCATGAGGTGATTGCTTCCAGCTGATAGCTAGCTACCTCTCAGGGTGCAAGCAGAGGGTTTCGAAACGTTCCACAGCTCTGTAGACGCCGCGTTGGCTGGTTTGAATCCAGTCGTTCGAACAATGTCTGCCCTCTTCATTCCTGTCTTGTGCAACTCGACGACAGTGATATGTTCACTTTCACGAGACATGACCAAAACATAATTGAAATTGACCACATTATTATAATACTTTCTAAATCAAAATTGCACTACGCATTCAATGAATACAACCGAAATAACAAAAAAAAACGTCATATCAATACTAAAAACAGCAAAGTACAAAATTATCAAAACTTTTTTGTCAGTGTCTTCATTGACAAACAACTTTCGCTACTAAAATTAAAGAAACTTTAAAATCCAACTACTTTATTACGTTGATAAACATTTCACCTAAAAGGGATCTGGAATAATTAAAGATCTTATCAATTCATTGCTTTTCGAATTACATATTCCGGATTGCAACTATTTTGGTACTGTGCAAAATACAAAAACTTTAAAACAGACGTATTAGGCTTCTAGACAAAAGCCTTTAAAAGCACTGTACTGTTACAAAACAGATTAGGTTCTTTCCAGTGATAAGAAGACAACGGTACAGCAACACTTGCTATATTGTTCAATTCCGGTACATAAACGTAAACTAAACAAGCGAACAAGCGTTAGTTAAAGGGTAGTACGGATAGATTGTTGTAATTCTTTACCTAAACAGGTTTGAAATATTTTTCTAATGTAAAATATTCCCAGTGCCCTTAATTCAGTTCGTTTAGTACTTATTTGACACTGGAATCAAACTGCCAAAAAAAATATCAACACAAACAACTTGATTAGATAAATTTAAAGGTGCCACCTCATCTAGCCCCGAGTAACCAGGTTTCGCTACAGTACTGGGTATTAACACAATATACACAATAAATTAGGATGTAATTTAGATACGAGTTCAAATATTTGGAGTTATAAGCTAATTTATAATTTTAACCTCCTGTCACTATGATGCATACTAGTATGCATACAGCACAGCTACTGAGGCATTACCCAATTTATTTACTATTATTTGCACTTTTTAAGAATGATCATAATTAATATTTTATGTAACTGTCACAGAATTACGAAAGTGCCAGTAGAAAATATTATTTTATCTGGCATTGCTACTTAATAAGTGCCATTTAGTATCCGGCACTGCTAATTAATATTTTGCATTACATGTTAATAGCTGGCATTGATAGCTAATAGATAGCTATATCTGACATTGCTGTAGGCGATGAGCGAATTTTCAAGTGGCGCCATCATCTGTGAAACTTGGCATTTTTAGTGGATAAGCAATTAATATTAGCTGTCAGTTGCTGTCAGCTGTATGGTGTCTGTTGCAATTGCTATAGCCTAATTTAACTAATTCTCTTATTTGTGCCTGTCTAGTAATCAAAGGATTACAGCAGTAGATATATTCTTTGATAGTAATCAACATGACTACTGAAAAATATCTTTGCGTGTAAGTAAACAATATTGCTGTGCTCTGGACTGTAACAGTTATACAAACACACAAAACTGTTAAATTTTACTGCTTTCCATCTAAACAATTGTGGATAGATAGCATCCACAGAGAAAACGAGTAGGTAAGGCATTCTACTTAATATTGCACTAATTGTGCAGAATACCGGACCATTGCCGAGTTTTACGTACAACTAAAACACTGCCCTCTGAAGATAAATCTGAAATGAATTTCCTGTGGTTGCTTCTGGGTTTTGAAAAATGAGTTTTTATATGTGGACCTGTGTTACGCTGCACCGTGTTATTCCTTATGCAGTGTGGTGTTGCAAACCGCGAGTGTGGTGATTATCCAGCGATTTTTAAGGCGTTCACGTTGTGATTTTTGTAAGGTTTTAAAACACACGCGAAGTAAAACCGCATGCGATATTATGCAGTACAACAGGGAGAAACACAGTGTGTGTAAAATAATTGAAAATTAAAACAGTAGAGACTTAAACGCTTACATTTTGAAAATAAGATGCGACCGCAAGAAACGGAGATTCATGTTCCCAAAGACTGTGTTCTAGGAGTGTGTAAAATTTTACTTTATAATTTATAAATAGCAATATTTCTCTTTAGTACTTTTATATGTCCAGTTAGTAGTATGATGATCAAATTTTATGCTTTATAACCCAAAATATATCACTGTATCCATTTTTTGTGATTAAACCGTCTTTTGACAGAAGGATGTAGGTTAAGATTACCCATGAGAAGTGTGTGAGTTACCTGCTGCGAGGTGCTGTAAAGCGATATGCGCTCATACCCTATGCTTATATGACTGAATCATCGACAGGCTTATCAATCCTAATATGTGACCCATCGATTGCCCCTATTACTCCAGGAAAACCTTTACCATGAAAATGCTGTTCAATTTCAATTTTTTTATCATCCTTTGGCCAATAATTTGTGAATTAATATTGCTTAATAACATAAATAATCGTCTCACACTAGGATATAACTACTTATACTGATATTAAATTTGTCCGCAGGATCACGATAGCTGGCTGTTTGGTGTCCCGCATTCAAATGTATTAAACATTCTTTTTTAACACTTTATTTTCCAAAGAGCCTCTTTTGATCCTTATAAAAGGAACTAACCTGGTACTACTGCGCTATGGAAGAAACTACCAACAACAAAGTGTTCCTTCACATATCTAACCTTTTTTGGTCACATTCTGTCTTCCAGTTGCAAATCCATGAATTCTTCATCAGCATGATGACGATCACGTCATATACTCTGCATTGGAGAAGTCACTTTCACTTTTACTTGTTTTGCATCAAAAACTTTTGAATTTGATAATTTGAATATAAATAACGGAGATTCAAAATTACAGAAACGGCCGACAAGCTAATAAATATAATCTGCTGTGGTGCTGTATATACTTTTTAATATTTATGAACATTTTGTCAGTTCGTATTGTAAAATATGAATGCGCAAAGGCCGGACTTCCAGTTCATAGTACAATCTGCAAACTTTTTTGGCAGACCGCAAACCGTTGGAAATGATGTAGGTACAGCGGACTAGCCGTCATAAATTGATCCGTGGTTGTGCTTGGAATGCCAGAAATGCTTCTGTTCATGATTCAAGTGTCCACTGTCGGTTTGGAACTGCACTTGGAACATACATAATAAATCAAACACAATATCTGTATAATAAATTTATTAACTGAAAACAAGGCGTTAGCCCCCAATAACCAAATATGTCATTACAATCACAGAATAAATTACAATAAAAAATATGTCAACCAAATTTAAAATTAGCACGATTATAAACAAACAAATACTGTAAAAGCTAATATCATTAATAAAAATAGTCATATTATAATTAGATTAATGAATCTAGTTAAATATACAATGGATTGTTTGTTACTTCTTAATGCAACTGTAGCAACAAATAAACACAATACTTGCTCCAAACAAAACCCAAAATAAACTATTTACAACATCAAAATAATTTGGTTTCAAACTAGCTTGTAAATGTTCAGCATCAAAAGTTTTGTTAAAAATTACATATAAAATTGGGTAAACTTTAATATCAAAGATCACATTTAAGGCAATAATGACGTGATTTGGATATCACTCACTGCACTGGAACCCACTGGCTCTTGTTATGTTCAGCATCAATGGCTGCCTTCACTTGCGTGCACATGTAGGCGATGTTTACACCTGCAGGGATGACAGCTAAAAAACAGAATGCATTTTAGGCAAAATTTTTAACACATTATTCCTCTATTTATTAAATATTTTGCGCCAACTTTAATACTGTCCAGAAACTAAAATTATTCAAAATGTTAACTTCTTAGAGGTACAGTCGGCAAAACTTCAATAGACTTTTCAACGGCGTGAAATCAAACATTTTTCAATAATATAATGATTATAACAGTTTTTATTGAGTTTAACCTCTTACATGTTTCAGCTTATTACACCTTTCTCAAAGAGTTTACAAACGAAACTGTTGCTTAAAGTTAGATGTGGATCCCACCGACCCTCTATAACTACACTTATGGCAGCATTTATAAACAAACTAGTTAATTCCACTTGATCGTTACAGATATTTTTATGGGGGTTAAGTGTTCTGTTTATGTATAGTTGCTCCAATAATCCTAATCTAATGCGTTTTGAACATTATGTAATATTTTAAATCTATTTTCGTTAAATATATGACTGAAAGTTACAGAATGTTTTGAAAAGCCAGTGAAGTTCCTATTATTTAGTGTGAAGATTTAATGTTCTTTAATTCTTTCTTTAAAACTACGACACCTGTGCAAGCTATACAACTACCATAATATTACATTCTTCACAATTAATTTTGTACACACCACTTTTATTACCTTTGTCCATTTTATCTTTATTGTTTACTAACAATGCTTCTATTCACAGAAATAAACTTTCTATTATCCTTATTATTTTATAACCAATTGTTTATTAATGTGTGATTCCTTTTCGAAATCTACTTTACTTAAGGAAACATGTTGTAGTCTGAGAATTAAACTATGAAAAGGCAATAATTTCATACTTACTGATGGTTTAGATTCAGCAAGAATTAATGTATCAGTAGGGGTTGGTTTTCTATATATGCTAAAATATAGTTTTCCTAAATTGTTTGTTATGCTGTTGTTTTCTTGAAATTCCATAATAAATCCTCTAAACTTTAAAGAAATTTTCACTTTTACCTGCACATCAATATATCTTAATAGGAGTTGTCATATACATCTCGTTATTTTTTCCACACAATATCTGATGCTTGTTATGATTGTTGCAATCATTTTTCCTTTTCATAAAAAAAATAAGGCTGTGATTTATAAACATAGAATTATTATGAATGTAACATTTTATTTCCAGTCAATATTTAATACTTACCTATTTAAATTTCGTTAATATAAAGTAAAACTGATCTTGCATTGCAGTAATACTCATGCTCTAGAGCAACAAATAGTATTTAAATACAGATCTCCTAAGCAGAAAAGCTATAAATTCTAACTGGAGAGGTTTCTTTACTTTCTACCAATAAAATTTGTAACAGCTGGGCTACACAAATACTGGACAGCTCCTTAGTCTTGAGGGTCTCGATACTTATATTATGTAGCATATCTGCAGTAGCGCCCTCTAACGACATGGATTTTAGAAAAATTGTCGGTAACACCCTAACTGTAATTTGCTTGTTTCATTTCTATTTGGGCCGAGTGTACTTCTATAAATATTGAGCTTTGTTATTTGAAAGAGAACACCCTTAACTTATATTAACATTTTTCAAATTCCTGCTTATACAAACAAAATACAATCTATCAATGGTTTTTATCAAGGCACATGAAAGTTGAAGAAGACCAGAAGAGCTTGTATACAAAACATATCATCTTTCCTCCAGACCACTTAAGCTCATGTACAGCATATTCAAAATTAAATTTGCTAAAACTAGCTTGAGAAAGGCTCCATTTGATTTTTTTAGAATATATTCTGGATACATTCAATCCTACTGCAATTAACCCTGTATTGTGATCAGCATATTATAAAATTATACTCCACAAGTGTCTTGAATGAAGTAAAAAAATGATTTAATAGGGTTTATGTTTATAAGACTTTGTTAGTTCTGCCAAAAAATTTTTGATATAAGTGATAAATTGATATAGAATGAAAGAAGCTACAAATTTGTATACATCTTTAATTTCACATTCTAAATGTTGGCTTAAAAATCAAAAGGAACATCTTGTGCGCATCTTAAGATATTCAAGGATCAAAGGTTGCAAAAATCAGTTTTTTGTAAATACCTCGGTCATATGCTTTAAATCCTATTTGCATTTATTACAAAAGTTGTAGAGCATTAAATTCTCTGCACATTCTTTTTATATGTTTAATCATTTTTGAGATAGAATGCGAATGAATGAATTCCAGTTCATAATATTAATTTTAAGCTCAATTATTTGTTAAATATCCTACTTATTAACTAATTAAAATATATTGTATTAATAAATATACAACGAAACATTTGCACAGCTTACTATAAATTAATAGAAAAAGTCGTATTATAAGGATCCATATTTCCAGCACTCCGCACTGCTCATGCTCTATCTCAAAAACGGTTAAATGTATAAAAAATTGCTTGGGATATAATTTGTAAAGAATTTAATTATCTACAATTGGAATACATGTAAATGCGATTTAAACAACAAAACACTGATATAGCAACATTTAACCTCGAATATCACAATATTCTTTTCGACTTTTACTTCCACATCCAACGGCGGATGAGAACTAATGTACCACGAAAAAAAATTTCAAAAATTTTTATTTGCTCATTCGCTTTAAAATGGTCGAAAACGCAAAAAAAAATCAAAATTTGAGCAAAAACAAATTTCTTGTCTGTGGTTTTGTTTGTGGACAAGATAACTATCGAATGACCTAATATATTAACTTGAAATTTGGCAAACGTATAAATCTCAACTACCCAAAGTGACCTATTGTTTGTGGGGTAAGAGGGCGAAAGTGGGGGGTAACTACCTTTTTTTGCAAATATTTATTTTTTTGAGTTTTAGTATGTGATTAGTAGTATAACTGTGTATTATTCGTTCTTATAAATTTTCGGTGCAGCAAACTGTTTAGAAGATATTAGAAAAAAAGCTTCACTTAAAGAAAACGGTTTTTCCTAAATATCTCCTATTATCCAAAATTTTGACATTTTCGAAATATTTACATAAAATCTATTTTGGACCCTTYTTTTAAATTTTGGTATTATATAGAAAATCTAGTTTCTGATCAGAAAGCACTCTTGTAATTTTTTTGTTAACTTAATAATTTTCGAGTTATTTAGAAAAAAACGATTTTAAAAATTTATATATTTTTGCTAATATCACGAGGACTGTTTGTCTTAGAAAAAATGTGTAGAGAGAAAAAATGCTCAAAACCTTGTTACTAATTTGTATAGTATAAGAAATAAAAACGTAAATGTCATTTAGACAATTGGATGTGGAAGTATTGATTCAATTTGCAGTGGTTTTAAGGCAACATTAAGAATGTCATAATAAAGGTTTATACAAATTTATAGCTTCTTATCTTTCATTCCGAAGTGAAATCCCAAAGTAGCTGTACTAGTAGCGTATAAAGTTTAACAAATATAAAAATTGAAACTAAACCATTTAGCTCCCACTAGATTTGCTATAGATTTATAATTTTTCTTCGAATAGTCAAACTTGAAGTTTGTATCCACTTTATTGAAATACCATCAGACATAAAAACTTTTGTTCATAAAAAAATTGGATATTTTTTTCATTTCACATATAGAGGCAGTCTTACCTGTAATCTGATGTCTGTACTCAGCCTCCAGTTTCAACCCATGCTCGTACATTTCTTTAGCCGCCTTTCCCGAGAGCTTGTCTAATGTGTACCTGGTGTCCTTGACTTCCTTGATCTGCTTCGTGCTCTTGAACTTAATCAGAAGTACAATGGGAATAATCTGGTGTCGATGCAGCTTCTCAACTGAAGAAATCGATATATCGAGCATACAGTGCAATCTCTACAAAAAAAAGTACAATTAGAAAGCTGCAAAACAAAAGAAAGTGACAAATATACCGAGTTACAGACAGATCGAATCGCGGCAACCGTGGTACACTCAAAAAGCGCCCCCTTCCGTCGATAATCAACAATCAAATTGTCCACCAGTTCCTGGTCCAAWACGGCTTGCGAACATCGTCGAGGCTCAGGAATGACTTTCTGGAATTTGTCCGGGAAGTCAGTGACCAATTTGTCAACGACGCATTCAGCGAGTGGACCCAACACCAGCACTGGACGGAACTCCGGATCTGCACAACAAAATTATTAATCAAATCTTTTAAAATTATACTTTAAGTTAAAGCCACTTTATTCATTAAAAGATAAAGCACTTTCAGCTTATAAACAGCCACCGTCAGTATGCTGCTGTTTAGGAAATAGTGCATTTCGACTTCTTAACCCTTCTTAACTAGCAACAATGAGATGGCAATTTGCATAGTGGTTTATTACTCTGTCATATTAAAAGTTACGATACCTAACCCTGTCCAATCTACAGGTAGGGGCCATACCCTGACCATGGTGAATGGAAAATGATACTATATATAGGTGACCTGAAGGACTAAGATTGTTCAAAACGAATTTCGTGACAAATAATTACTTGAAAACAAACAATTTATAAAATGCGAAAAAATAGTATATTTTACCCCTAATTAAAAAAGACCTACCCATTTGTCTCGCATAAACTGAATTGCAATATAAAGGCCTGAATGATTTAAAATGAAATTTTTTCTTTATTACAGACAAAATGGGAAAACACTGCCCACTGTAGAAAAAGCAATATGTAATCCATGAGAAGAAAATAATTTAGACAGGCTAACTGAGACTTGACCAGTAAAACTTAAGAGGAAACCAAACCTTAACTTTTCATAATAAGTGGAACTGAAAGAAAATTTAAATTTTGTCAAATATTTAGAGTAAAGTTTTTCTATTAAATAATTTGGAAAATTATTATTATACCCAGTTCTTTTTCAAAACCATTTATTGACTTGTTAAAAATGTCAGTGAAAAAGTGGATTTTCCAATACTTTCAAAAGAAGAGTAGGAAATTCCTTACATAAAATTAATAAATCTAACAAGGAAATCTGATTATTAATTTTTGTTTCATACCTAAAATTTAGTTTATAAAAGTAATAAAACTATTTAGATCAAATGAATTACCTGTAACAAGACAAATTACATCATCTACTTCTTTGTCTAGACAAAAAAGATTTTAAATGGTTTTTAATTTTTTTGGAAAATGGATTTTGAAATGATTGAAAATGACGATTAAATTTAAAACAAATTAAAGGAACTTATTTGGACAAGGATGAACCAGCTTAAAATTTTATCCTTGCAATAAATCACACATTTTCTGTATGAATCCTTTAACACCAACGCTTTATGGACTTCCTAAAATACATAAAGATGGTTACCTTATCAGACCTGTTGTTTCTTATATAAATTCCCCATGTTACAAATTAGCAAGTTGGTTACATTTGATTCTCTGTGAAGTTTTAGACTTTGAAAATTCCTTTGCTATTAAGAATATACTTGAGATCATCAACAAGTTTAAACATTGCAAAATTCGAAAAGATTGTTTCTTTTGATGTAAACGAATTTATTTAAAAAATATATGTAATCTACTTAATCAAAATTGTAATTTATCTTTATTACATAAATATAATTTGGTTTCTCCACTTGTTATTTCTCCTCACACCCTTATTCACAAGAATAGCAATCTTTCATTCACTTTTTAAGTCTTTTTAAAATACCTGTCATTCAATGCTGTCAAAAAAGAACTGGGTGCAATTCCCCAAATAACTTTCAATAACAATTTTTCAAATTATTTAATAGAAAAACTTTATTTTAAGTATTTGACAAAATTTAAATTATCTGTCTGTACCACTTACTTTCATGAAAAAATTAAGGTTGAGTTTGCTTTTAAGTTTGTTGGTCAAGTCAGAGTGAACCTGTCTAAATTATTTTTTCTCATGGATCGAATGTAACCTTGTCTACAACGAGCATTGTATTTTTCCATAACAAAAACAAAATTTCAGTTTTAGGTCATTCAGGCGTTTATAAATTTGCATGTAATGACTGCAATTTGGTTTATGTTGGACAAACGGGGAGATATTTTTTAAGTATGGGGTAAGAAACATTTAAAACAATCCGAAAAGTATAAAAAGACAGATATCCTAACAACAAATTCTTCGTTAGCTAACCATTTATTAATAAATAAACACATGCCATGCTAGACAATTTAAATTCGTTACATTTGTGTAATAAATCATCAAAATTAAATTTGAATATTTTTTTTAAATTTACAAAATTATTAGTGAATGACAGTAAGCTTCCTAAACTGATAACTGATATTCCAAAACTTCATATTAAAACAAGATAGAGCTTCGCCTCATTGACACTGAAAAGTGATCTTTGACTGGAACATGCTCAAACCTATATATGCTGAAACCCGATCACCACATTGTATGTTTATCGTGTAACACAAAAAAAGGATGTAGAACATTTGTAATGATATGTAAGAAACTTAAAAGTGTGCTTAATCCTACAGAGATTTATATATCATTGGAAATGTTATGAAATTGGATATAATATATGTTTTTTACAAAAAAAATGCTACTTGTGGAGAAAAAAAACAAAAACAACAAAAAATATTCTTTGTTATTTCTAATAGTGAGACTTGTAACGAAAAAACTAACAGCAATCTATTACCACCACGAAATAGTATTTAACACACACACAATAAAAGGTGGTAATCTTTGGGTGTCACTACAGTAATCTTATCTGGCTAAACCCTGTAATTTGTTTAAAAAAATGTTTCTACAAAAATATAGATTTTGTTGAAAAATTACTGTTTCTCGACCACCACAAAGTTAGGGGCTAGTTAGGGTTCTCAGGGTTGCAAATAATAATAAATTAATCCAATTAATTAAAAAACCATTAAACCAGTCAAACTTTACATGGAATTTACATGTAAAGTTTGACTGGTTTAATTTTCAAACATTTCACGGTTAATAAACACAAACTCACAATCTAAACGTTCCACTCTTTGATAGGAACATAGCGAGAGGTCTTCATGGAG
Source organism: Rhyzopertha dominica (assembly GCA_025024175.1). Taxonomy (NCBI): domain Eukaryota; kingdom Metazoa; phylum Arthropoda; class Insecta; order Coleoptera; family Bostrichidae; genus Rhyzopertha; species Rhyzopertha dominica. The sequence goes on along the minus strand of QCXZ01000053.1, from coordinate 13,635,085 downwards.
TGTTCCGTTGTCGGAATACCATCCTGAGGAAACACAGTAACTAGCCAGTTCCTTTGAATCCCTTGAACCGCTTCTTTGATGTTTCTTTCTTCGGAAGAAGCTACGCCTAGCGGAAGTAGAACCTCGCCCTTCCAAATCACCACTGCTGCGTCTCAAGAGGAGTTCTTCTTCAACCCTTCAATAAACAAATCAGTAAAATTATCTTCACAATAATCAAAGTTTATTAACACGTTTTTATTAATTTGCTTTTATGTCTGTTTGTCCGCTCGATTTGGTACAAATTTTGCAATCAATTTTAAGAAGAAGAAACGGAGTTTTATCTGACACATCAATACAGGTGTAAACAGCCTCACAAGAAAGGTATAAAAAGACATGATTACACATATTACACACCTACATACTCAAATTCTGTGAAGTATATTTTTTTCAATATTCTAATGAGACAACCTATCTAAAACATTTAATTTGATATAGTAATTTGTTTAATTTAGATTTCAGCTGTTGTACATTTGGCTTCCATGAGACAGCTGTCCAGACAGCCCGAAGGACCTAATACAGCTCTTCTGTCATCAACGCTTTTACTACCCCATCTTAAGTCTATGGGTTCTATTTTCTGTCTAGAATTAAATACAATATAGTTAAAATGCATGTCTATGCTGTGCTGTCTACACCTCAACCAACTGCAGATAGTACTTATTTTACAATATAGTTAGTTTTGCCTGGATTCAGGAACAGACCATTCATACAACACCCGTCACCAATCCTTTTTAGTAGAATGTTGCACTCTATTACTTCCACTTCCAATGGATGGGTAGTACTGTACCACGAAAAAAATCACTTTAAGATAGTCGAAAACGTAAAAAAAAAAACAAAATTTGAACAAAAAAAAATTCTTGCCTGTGTCTGTGGTTTTGTGTGTGAACGCGATAACTTTTGAAAGACAATATATGAACTTGAAATTTGGCATACATATAAATCCCAACTACCCAAAGCAACCTATAGTTTTTGGGGTAAGTAGGGTATCGGAAAGGTGGTAAAATTGAGGGGTAACCACCCTTTTTGCAAATTTGTATTTTTTTAATTTTTTTTTTCGTTTTAGTATGTGATTATTATTAAAATTATGAGTATTATTAGTCCCTATAAATTTTCGCTGCAGCAAACTGTTTAGAAGATATTAGCAAAGCATCACTTAAATGTTTTAAAAAATGTTTCCAAAATTTTGACATTTTAAAAAAAAATATTGGACGGGGTCCATACGATTGTTTTTAAATTTAAGTGTTACCTATATAGAAAATCAAATTTCTGATCGGAAAGCACACTATTTTTAATATTTTTAATAATTTTCGAGTTATTTAGAAAAAAAATTTTTTAACTTTATGTATTTTTGATAATAATACGAGAACTGTTTGTCTTAGAAAAAAAATGTGTAGAGAGAAAAAATGCTCAAAACCTGATTACTGATCGTATAATATAAAAAATAAAAGTGTAAATGTCATTTTGACAATTGAATGTGGAAGTATTGATTCAATTTGCAGTGGTTTTTAATTTTCTGATGTGTGTGATTGCTTATTGAGTATTGATGAGTCATAGCCACATAGAGTGATTTTATAGGTGCCCAAGTAGCTAATTAGATCAGCTGTGTATAACGAGAATAGCATTGGTGACAGAATGCCGCTCTGTGATGTACCCAAATCCACTCCCAGCATTGATGACCTTTGACCTTTGTATGCCTAGTTTTTTATCAGCGATTTCTACAAATTGCATCCAGTTAGACAGGTAAGAACGGAACCAGTTGTGCAGAGAACCACAAACTTCGAGTGCCTGTTTAGTTATAGTTGATCTAAATTTCCGAAACCCCTGTTGCTGGTCCGGTATCAGATGGTTTCGATCAGTAAATCTCACCACCACACCATGTGTTCAAATAGTTTGGCAAAAACTGAAGTAAATGAATTTGGTTGATATCTGTACATCTTTTTATGTATCAGAATTACTTAACTTAGTTTCAGTTAATTTGGATAAAAGTTAATGGTTTGGTAAGGTTAATGCCAAACTCCTTTAGAAATTGATTTGCTTTTTAATTTTTGGAAGATCTGCAATGCATCCTACTCATTAGGAATTTTATTGGACATTGTTTTTGGAGCCTCAACAAAAAATTTATTGATAATATTTGCTATTTCCTTGGAATCTTGTCTTTTGCGATCGTGCACCATTGTAAGATTATTTTTTACTCTTCTGTTTGTTTTCCAGTTCACTAATTACTGCCTAGCATGTTTTGTTGCTACAATTAGATTCTGCTATCTTTTACAGAAGTAATTTTTCTTTGCACTTTCTTTTTTTAAAGTAGGATATTTTTTTGTAGAATGTACAAGCCCTTTAACTTCTTGTTCAATTCTTTAACTTCCGTATTTACCCAATTTTTATGTAGTCACCTACTTAGTACGCTATACTTTCTTGCCATAGAAACTACAATGTTTTTGTTGCAACTGATAGTCTCAATAACAATAATGGCAATTCAATGTTTCATTCTTGTCTATGGTTTTATTTAACACTCAGTAGATTGCAGGGACCACTGAAAATATGCATGGCAGGTAAGATTGTGATAATTTCATGATTCTCTTGCTCCCGACAAAACAATTTTAATACACCGTAAAACTGTTTAAAAAATAAGATGTACTGAGACCAACAACACATTGTGAATTTGCAAAACATAACAGCATTCATTTTTATAATAAGCATAAATGTTACAATAATACAGGAAACTTCAAGAATTTAAGGATGGCGATATCTGTGAATTAAAAAAATGTAAGTTACAGATTAATGTTACGAATATAACTGCATAAATGAACTTTTCAGTGGCTTTTGGTGTTAATTACTTAACACCTTATAAAATATGTAGTCAAATTTCATCATGTGGTACTTTTAAGATGAATGAAAAGAATCGCAAAAAAATCCTGTTAAGGTGAATACTCTCAATATACTTTTGATAGATTTTTAATTTCATCAGTTAAGAAAATATGAAAATCGTTTTTCACAACCAAAAGAAATAGAGAGATCATCACTTACTTGTATTTGCTGGGTATTATGCCGCACTGCTGTCTATGGCCTTCACTATCAAGCTTCCATGCACGCCAATGACCAGGTACACCGTTGAACATAGTGTTGTCAACATACAAAACATCATCCTTATTGAAACATAATTGCAGGTTGTCTGTTAAATCGCTACCGCTTCTATCAAATCCACAACGAACATACAAACTATCTCCAGGTTTGTCCTTGATTTCATTATACCCTAAAATACAAACAAAATCTGTGAAAGAAATAATGGAAAAAATATATTAATATTTGTAATGGCAACTAACTGACACTCAGAGAACACCAGTGCTTTGCATCCAAAAATCCACAAATTAATGAGCTGAGTGGCAAAAATTTTTACAATTGTTACGATTTTTTGTTAAATCAGCCCAAAAGACTATATTTATATGTACTTCAACGAAACTACTTTAGTTGTCCTAAAACCCAAAACAAAATTTGTTACACTTGCCCATGAAATTGATTCTTGTTGGGAAAAAAGTCATTATTAGATATACAATCATTCGTTATTTAAACAGACACTGAAAGTTCTTTAATAAAAGAAAAATCTATTCAAACCTGGCATAAATAAACATTGGATGAACATAATAAGAATAAATTTAGCAAACTGCTACTAAATACTACATTTATGCTTCTGATAGTCATTATTTATCTGTCTTTTATTAAATGTCACTTTATATTTGCAGCATTCAATTAATAAACCACTGTGTGGAATTTACTGAATATCAAGAACGCAGCTGTCTCTTGAATGTATCTGATTGAGCCGTAAAACAGTAAATTCATTTTGTTACAGGCTTAGCTACCTACTTCCCAAAATTTCATCATGAATTGACTGGATTACTAATTTGTTATGAAAAATATAATTTTTATGGTCAAGTGAAAAAAATTCACAGAAATATTCAATTTCTCTGAAAGGCATTGTACATAAGGCGAACTCAACTTTAATTTACTTTATGCTGACAGAATGTTCTTATTACTATAACCATTTCTTACTAGCCCTGATTTAAGATAGTTTAAGATATTCAAAATAAAATATTTTCAAAATGCCAACAACTCGAATGGTTATTTATTATTTTCTCAAATATTTTAAACAACTATAAAATGGAATAGATGTTATAACCACTTACTATCAATCCTGTAATGTGCCAAAACGGTAACTTTATCTGCTGGTTTGGCCAATTCATATGCTGCTTCCTCAGCTGTAGCACTTCGAAGATCWCTGCCKTTGTATTCTAAAATCTGATCTCCAGTTCTAAGGCCGGCGTGATAGGCAAGCGAATCTGGTTGGACGGAGTGAATGAATATGCCAACTGCATTGCCTCCCACTAAAGATATCCCCAAATTGGATGTTTTTAAAGTCTCAATATAGAGAATTCGTGGTTCATTTTCACCGCTGCAGTAAGAAAAAAATAACACATAAGAGGCTAGTAAAACTGAGGTTTTGATAATATTTTCTTACCGGTTACCGCTGCTTTGTCTTTGTAAAGTGGAAGTTGGCGGTTGGTTCCTCATTAAGGCATTTGGATTACTTAAGGCAGTTAATGGAAGACTTAGACTAGCTGGATGTGATTTTCTGACTTCTTTCGGAGAATTACAGGGTGTTGGTTCTCCATCGCCTTCGTCGTTAGAACTGGAGCCCGAGCATGAGCCCGACCCTCCTAATTCATTGTATTCTGTAAAGAACAAATTTCAAATATGAAAATACTAACATCATTATGATCAGCTCAAACACAGAAAATGTTATTGCTGTTAAATGCTGTTAAAACAATTTCCATTTCCTTTATGTTTTATCTGCTAATCAAACACCATTTACACAGATAACCACAAATTTTCATAATTACAAACAAACGTTAAATTGTTACAACTAATTTAATTGGTAAATGCGACATTCACCTTAACCAAATGTCGACCCTTTTGATTACCATGTGTTTGGGTCTGTGTAATACTCATTGAATGGAAAATGCTTAATTGACAAATGTAAAATTATGCATACAGGTGCTTTATTAAGCAGTAAGGCATTTTTGAAAATTCTAGAAGTAAAAAAATATTTTTGATATGAGCAAGGATATCAATATCTTTCAGTTCTTACAAGTTAACACCCCAATATTTCAGTATCAATTATCTATATGAGCAAGTATAGAAATATGTTTAGCCATTTCTCCTGGTCTCTTACAAAAACAGTTGCAGCGACTACAGAGGAGAAACTACATATTATGAAACAACTAAATTCTGGGGTAACAGCAACAATTGTTTGGAGTTAACAGTTAAAAGAGCTTGAATGAAAAAAATACTTAATTGAAGTTACCAAGAGAAGTTGCCGAAAACTATTTTAAAGTATGTAGAATAACCGTTACAGTGTCTTCAAATTACGAGGCATGTTTTTTAAGTAAGTACCGTTTTGGAATTAAAAAAAGACATGCAAAGATATCACAATAATTTTATCTTACATGAAAGCCTGTACCTTAATCTACTTTTCTACATAATTTCCGTGAATCTTGAGGCACTTGTCATAACGTGGCACCAGTTTTTGAATACCCTCCTCATAAAATTCTGCCGCCTGACTTGTTAACCACTGTATCACAAATGTTTCGACTTCGTTATCGTCTTGAAGACGCTGGCCATCCAGGTGTTTCTTCAAGTGCAGGAACAAATGGTAGTCGCTGGGCGCCAGATCAGGGCTGTATGGAGGATGATCTAGAATTTCCCATTTAAAAGATTTGATGAGATCTTTGGTCCGATTAGCCACATGTGGACGGGCATTATCATGCAGCAAAACGATACCCTTACTCAACTTGCCACGTCTTTTGTTCTGGATTGCACGACGCAGATTGTTCAATGTCTTACAATAAGACGCTGCATTGATTGTCTCATTACGAGGCAGAAACTCCACTAGCAATACTCCTTTTCTGTCCCAAAAAACTGTGCACATGATTTTCCGGGCAGAAATTGTTTGCTTAAACTTCACTTTTTTGGGTGAAGATGAATGTCGCCATTCCATGGATTGTTGTTTCGATTCTGGTGTGACGTAGGCCACCCATGTTTCGTCACCAGTAACAATTTGGTCTAAAAAATCTTCACCTTCATTGTGGTACCGCTCAAGGAAAGTCAATGCACTGCCTAAACGTTGGGTTTTGTGCAAATCCGTCAACATTTTCGGAACCCAACGTGAACACAATTTCCGGTAATTCAAGTTCTCGGTCACAATGCGATACAAAACACTACGAGAATATTGAGGAAAGCAGTCGCACAATGATGAAATTGTAAATCGTCTGTTTTTTCTCACCTTTTCGTTCACTTTCTGCACCAAATCTTCATTAATGACCGAAGGACACCCACTCCGTTCTTCATCATGCACATTTGTGCGGCCATCTTTAAATGCTCTCACCCTTTTCCTTACCATTCCATCACTCATAATGTTTTGTCCATAAACTTCACAGATCTCACGATGAATATCGATCGGTTTTACACCTTTAGCACTAAGAAATCGTATAACAGCCCGCACTTCACAATCGGCGGGACTCACGATTGTCGGAGGCATCTTAAACACTCAGTAAACAATGTATACAATGAAGAATCAAACTGTAATGGCGTCAGTACGTAGACAAAAGATGTAGGTAACCAGCGCGCATGCGCGGAACGCCGACTGTAGCGCTGCGGCGGCGGAATCGCAAAACGGTACTTACTTAAAAAACATGCCTCGTATAAGAATTGTGTTTGTGCCAATTATCTTCTAACATAAAGATATGCGGTAATTAATATTACAAAAAATCTATTTCATTGCTGTATGATACATTCCTTTAAAAGTCAAAGAAGTAGGCAACAGGTGAATGTTAAAACAGAAAATAGATAATATCGTGGGTCTGACTTAAATGATTTAATCAGGTAATATTTCCAAGGGCTTTTATCCCTCTATAAACTGCAATGTTGAATACTAATAAGTAGCTTTTTAAAATGCATGTCTATGCTGTGCTGTCTACACCTCAACCAACTGCAGATAGTACTATTTCGCTGTCATTACAGCTCATCAGTGCAGTTTAGGTCTAGTGTAGACAACACAGCATAGAACTGGTTTTGCTTATATACCACAAGGGGACGATTTCTGAATGCTATACATAAACATCACTTTTTCAAAAATTTTAAATATAAGACTTGCGTTATTAAAAAGAAAACTGAATGTAGATTAGACTGGTGACAGTCGCTTGCATTTAATATTTTAAAAAATTACTACTTAAGTAGATCTAAGGTAAATGGAGGAGAATCTAAGTATTAATGCATTGTGCAAATTACATGACTATTTAATTTACATATTTTATACAATTTTTTTTTATATAATTCAACTTGATATATACTAAGCCAGACTTACATTACTAAGGAAAAAGCTAATGCAGTTAAAAGTAAAATAGCACAATATTTACTTCCATAATGGTTTACGGTAACTGCAATAGACAATTGAACTAGATTTTCCCAAGAGAGAAATGCTGCATTATTTTCTCTAGTCAATGAAAAATAAAAATAAATTATTCAGTTTTTCGGTAATTTACAGAATTCTGTGAGTCTGCATTTTGGGTATCACAGTAGACAGCATAGCAATAGTTAGATACATAAAATTTATTTAAATAAAAAAAATATCTAGAAAAATATTGAAAATCCATAGAAAATCAAGGTAAAAAAAAACTAGAATCATCAAGATGATTAATAAACTGTACTTACTATCTGGGCTGTATTGCACAAGCATCGTGATGGAATTCCCACACTGCCTCAAAACATTGGCAGCCAAATTGTATGTGGCATTTCTCATATTAATCCCACAGACTTCCAACAGCTGGTCTCCTATCTGCAGACCTACTCGACTAGCCAGACTGTTGTCATTCACGGTCGACACGAAAATTCCTCCGCTGTCTGGGCAGTTAATCTGAATGCCCAACGGTTCATTAGATTTGTCAATATGCACCCTCCTCAGTTCGCCAGGTAAAGGTTTCTGATTCCAACAGCAATCGGGGACGCTGTTTCTCTTTGCCGCATCTCCAGGAGAAAGAACTTCAACATGAAAGATGGGAAGTGGACTTCCTCTTTCGGAAGTTCTCTCTATGCTGCCCGTGCTCACTTTACCAGCAGAATTTTTTGATGTTACGCTTGGATTTGATGGGATCCTGAATCGTTGATTTTCTTTTTTTCTGGGAAAGGTGCCCCCTATGATGAAAAAAAAGAAAAAGTAAAATTTTACTTCAAATAAAAGAGAGGTTTTATTTTAAATTATTTGACTTTAAAACATGCAAGACCGAAACAAAATAATATTGTTAGTATTTCGATGCCTGCCATTAAGAGATAAGAAGTTGCCTAAATGGGACCAAAGTTAGGTATTTCTATAAGCCAAAAAATCTGAAAAGAAATTTTGGTCACTGCTTATGTTTATTTCACTTGATTCCTGTTATTAGCAAAATAAATCCTAAACATACAGGGTCTGCCACCCAAAACTCCCCAGGCTCGTATTTTCTTTGTTTTTTGAGGTACAACCTTAAGTTATATGTCAAATTGTAGGTCTTTTTGACCTTTTTAAAAATAGCATAATTTTTTTTGCATATTGTAATATTTTGCAAATAAAGTTAATTTTTCTAAATATTTTTTAACCTTACCCCATATAATAAATATTGCTTTATAGTTGGATGCCGATTTTTGTTTTCTTCAATATTTGCCATTACCATGTATGCGTAATTTTTACTCCTTCTTAGTGAGAAACAAGAAAACTAGTTCACAATTTTTTAAGTGTTAGTTTAGTAGCTTATTATGGTACAAATTATGCCTACATACCCATCACTGCACACAAAACCCCAAAATTTTGAGTAACTTTTAAATAAATCTAGTACAAAGTTTGTTCTATAGAGAGAGAGGCTAGAAAACGAAACCCTGCGATGAAGCTAATTTGGTCTTCTGCATGGCACACTAGCCTCGTCGCAGGGTATTGTTTTCTAGCTCTCTCTCTTTAGAACGAACTTTGTACTTGATCTATTTAAAAGTTACTCCAAATTTTGGGGTTTTGTGTTCAGCGATGAGTATGTAGGCACAGTTTGTGCCGTAATAAGCTACTAAACTAACAATTAAGAATTCTGAACAACCCTATTTAAAGAGAATGGCGGCGACTAGTTTTTCTTGTTTTTCACTAAAAAGGAGTAAAAATTACGCATACATGGTAATGACACAAATTGAAGATGACAAAAGTCAGCATTCAATTGTGAAGCAATATTTATTATACGGGGTAAGGTTAAAAAATATTTACAAAAATTAACTTTATTTGCAAAATATGATAATCTACAAAAAAATTTTTGGACACCCAATATTCTATTTTTAAAGAGTCTAAAAAGACCTACAATTTGACATAACTTAAGGTTGTACCTAAAAAAATAAACAAAATACGAGCCTGGGAAGTTTTAGGTGGCGGACCCTGTATGTTTCTCTTCATTGTTGAAATTCTTGTTTGGTAGGTATGCAGCAGGTAAGCATAAATACACAAACTTAACTGCTAATACTTTGGATGCTCACTCTGTAGCATGCTATCACAAACAATTGGCATTGCCCTTGTTTTTTCAGCCAACATAATTCTGGACCATATTTTTGTTTTTTTGCCATTGTTTGCCTATTGTTGCAACCAATAAAATGAAGTTTTATGTCGATCAAATTAGCACAAAATTGTCAAAAAATAAGTTAAGGATAGTTCCAAAAGAAAGAAATGAATTCCTCTTAGATATTAGAAAGTTATTAGCAAAAAATAAAATAAAAAAAAATTTATTTTCTTTCAAAGTATCTACGAAACGGATAAGCAGCGAACAAATTTCTTTTCAGATTTTTACAGCCCATCAAAATAACTAACTTTGCTGCAATTTTCAAGATCCCAATAATGAGTATCAAATTTCTAACACCCTGTGGTTTAAGCAATATTTAAAATTTTGACATATTTGTTCAAAACAGTATATTTCAGAATGAGTTATATGCAATTTTTTTGCAATGCACATAACTTCTTGGTATCAAAAACACACTTACATATTTTGTGTCAACTTCAAACACAAAAGCAAAAATTAACATTGTAGAAAAATGTGCAGAAACATTTATTATAAAAAGATGCAACCCAACTTTTTTAGGTTTGAATATTCTAGTCTCGCTCGAATTATGTTAGAGGCTGACACCCCTAAGGGCATGTTCAGGATTTTTTACATTTTACCACATGATGGTTACTGTTGTATCGCAGAATTAATAACATGAAAATCCCAACTAAAACTACTTTTATTCAGCATACAGCCATCTTGTATAGTGTACAATCAAATTATGAATGCTCTACCTTAACCTACTTGAACAAGTGAACTAAAACATATGATTTTCACGTTTGACATTTTTTCGGTATTGCAATATGTCACAGTTACTGCTTTACAATTTTTGCCTTAGTATAAAAATAATACCTACAAAATTCTGTGCAAAACAGCATTTGCCACTTTTTTTTCTAGATCCTGTAACTTTCAAACTAGAAGGGCTCTGAGGTATGGTCGGTTGCAAAATTAATGATACAGTAAGTAGTTTTAAATCTCCTTCAGTAAGCTGCTAACTACAGCATTATTTATTACGAAAAAAGTGCTGTTATGATCTTGTGGATAAGTACTGTCTAGTGTACAAAAATTGAACAACACTTATTGAACACATAATGTTTTAGCCCAGTGTTCATATGAGACATTGTATTAATTTTGCAACTACCTGTACATATATTTATATTTATAACTATGAAGCAATACTAGCTCTATTTGCAACTACATGTAGTTTTTTCAATATTTTTTATTACTACATGATAATACAGACCACCTTGTATGCCAAAATCAGAAGATACATCATCATGCATAAGTAAGAAAAACGTAACTTTCAAAGTAAAGTTATACAATTATATACTACTCCATAGCATCGAAAACAGTGCATGCGGAATACCAATATAGCAGTGTAGTACATACAAGATTGGTGGAATAATTTAGTATCCAAACACTGAGAATAGCTTTTCTTGTTATTTAATGCATGTGGATCCAGGATTGGTTATCATTTAAAATAAAAACAGATGAAAACTAAATGCATGTGGCGGCCAATATTCAACTACCCTATATTTCTGTTTAGTTAATTATTCTGTATGTTACTTAATACCTATTCTTTTAATAGTGTAAGGTTTGCCTGTAATCACTTAGGCTTGATTGTGCAAGCTTTTATTTTGGTGATGCAAGATAGGTGCGAATCAGTGCACATACATTTTACCAGAAAGCTCGTATGAGGGTTGCCAAATTTATTAACACCATATAAATGTACTAAAACTACAATGCAAGACATTACACTGAAACAGCACAAGAGCTTTATAAGTCAAAACTTCAAAATAAAGTTGKTATGTTTTTGGAGAACTCATGAAATAATTCTCACAATTATTTGATTAAATTAGCAAAAAAATTATCCTTGGAGTTTAAGAATCACTGCTCATACAAAAAATGTCCATACGTTTTTAGGCAGAATTTTATTAGAATTATTTTTGTACTACACTAGGGAAGGTTTTTAGGGTGCAAGGCTTTAATAAAATTGAAGGAGACTGAAGAAAGGCAAATTTTTGAACTTATAACCCATTTCAATATTTCTGCAATTCAATCAATATGAATAAAATACAATGATCATTAAATGTCTATTTACCTTCAAAGCCCTGACTGTACGTAATCGGCATCATATACGAGTCCCTGTGTGGCACATGTATGTGTGCCGGTTTCCTTTGGAAGTTGGCATCGACCGAAGGGCTGTGAGAATGTAGGGATGGATAGGGCTCAAAAGAGAAGCTGTCACGGGATTGGCTACTCGGCAGGTTGAGAGGAGACGAATGGGGATGAGGATGGGGGTGGAAAGGGTAGGGAATGCGAGGTTGGGGATTGAAAAGTGGAGAGTGGATCCGAGTATGTGAAGTGGGTACGCTTGAAATTGGAATGTCATGGCTGATGATGCTGTCACGTTCGGAGTCAGAACCGTACTTTGCAACACCTGGATTATGAAATTAGATTAAGAAATAACATTTCTGGAATTTAGAAGATAAAAGCAACAGGTGGGTTTGTTATTTTTAATCTTACCTGTCTTTTTCTTGTAATAGCTGGAGAAATCCTTGTCCGTCAACTTGTTTACTGTGTAATCCAAACTATTATCTGAGTTCAAGATGCTCAGTCTGTTGGTTATATCCCTTGATCCACCGTAATCTGATATCTTATTAGATCTCAGCTTCTCGAATGAATCATTGACTGTGCTGAATTCTTTGGGAAAATGCGGGTTGTTATCTATGCTCTTGTAGCTGTGTCGATTGAGATTGTGGTTTACCGAAAGTTCCAGAGCTGTTGAATTGCGGTTGACATTGTCAGAACAGCAATAGTCGGGTTCCGTCTGCAATGTAGTCAAAACACTCTGTCTCTGTTTTTTACGAGTCACTATAGTTCCTGTTGGGTTCTGAAGAACATTTGCCGCACGTGCCTTTGGCCATGTTCCACCGTTCTTTTCTTGGATGGAAGTGTTTTCTAAAAAGAGATTGGTACCTTACACATTTTGCTTGTTATATTTCTCTGTATTAGAGAAAACACAACGGTAACTGTTAAGAATTATAAACCCTTCAAAATGTGACATTAAAACACATCGACCACAATATGCGAAATTGAGTTTAGTGTAAAATTTGAACAGCCCTGGGTAGGACCATTGTTTAGTGCAGGAAGCTCACATTCGTGTAAACTAGAACCACCAGCTGAACAGCTTGAAAGCTTGCATTATTTAATGCTAAAACCTTAAGCGACAACAGTAAAGTGTGCATGAACTTGTTTCTAATTGGCAACGATACGATTTTTTACATTAGATTTTAAAGTTTACTGCAAGTAAAACAGGTAAACAGATCCTGAAAAAATGATTTCCGGAGCTGTTAATGACCAATATGAAGAGTGTCTAAATAGAGAGTTTATAAAACAAAAATGGAATTAAAATATTACATAACAAAAAAACCACTCTTCTGTCTATGTACATATATCTGAGACTAAATGAAAAACTGGAACTTGTGTACAAAAACGCTTTTATCCAATTTCATGAAATCCCAGCTGACTGAGAATGTCAGATTTGTAACCTTTGGTTGAAAGGAAAAGTGGCAATCCAGTTTCTATAGGTGTATGTATTAAATACATGAAGGATTTTTATTACTCACTGAGCTAAAGAAAATACTTGGACGCTCACTTCATTATTGTTAAAATGCATGAAATGTTTCAAATTTAGAATGTTAGGCTAAAAGATGTTGTGAAATACAACTTCTACTATCAGAAATTTAATGAATATCATACATTTGGAAGACCCAGGCAGAGATGTATGCCGTCCTTGTGACAACATAAGTACAAAAATGGAAGATTCCAAATTAAGCGAAAATGATACAAGAAATGTTGGTGTTGAGCTAATGATTCTCAGAAGAGCTAAAAAGTTCTATACTAAATTAAACCCAGCAAGTGAGAACAACAAAGATGCTACTGCAGCATTTTCCTTTAATTATAAGCATAATTTGCCTATGTTATTAATACAATGCAGAATAAGATTTTTTTACTTTACCGGGTATGGGTGGCAAACAGATATCACTAGATGAACTGTGTTCCTTCTTGTGGCACTATATTCAAAATAAGGGGATGGTTACTATAAGAAAACATTTGTTCAACAATGGAGCAGCAGGACAGATTAAAAATCATACTGTTGTTAAATTTCTTGTGATAGAGAAAGATCTAGGAATACAACCTAAATTTTTCCTCTAAGCAATCACTCACAATTTTGGCAAAAACTGACTGAATTTATGCACCTGAAGTACCTTACTAAAAGATTTATCTTGCCGGAAAGGTTAAATAAATTAAAATAAATCTGATGATTTGCAAAAGCTGATGCTATACACATAGGGCTATGACCAATATTACAATGATATTTTGGAGTTACCTACTACAGAAGTTAAGTGTCATGTGAACTCTGAATATGAAGACTGATAAGATGGTTCCGATTCAAAAAAAGTTTGTAAGTTTAGTTCATAAAATAAAAACGTGTATTCTTGTTTTTTTTTAATTTTCAAATAATATTTTGCTACTAGTTTTAAAATAAACAGATACATAAAAGTGACTTGTTAATATTCAATACATTCCAAAACAAAATAATAAAAATACTAAAGCTATAAGAAGAAGGTTTTTGTTACAGATACCCTTTACATCTAGAATAATCAAAAATCTTTAGCAAAAAATTTGAAAAAAAGGTAAGTGTGTAAAATGCATTCTTTACCACATACTAAACCATTTGACAGTTTAAAAATTAAAAAAAATCAACAACTATACATTTCTTGAAAACTTGAAAGTGTTCTTCAATACATCTTATTATAAAAACTCAGATGTGTTTAAATACTAGTCGGCTAACTTTGAGGGTCACAATAATCTGTTATTCAACAAAAGTTAACCAGTCTATTACGTCAAAAATTAGAATGAGTACAGTGTATAACAACAGATGGAAAAATTAAGATGTGCATTGTAGTTATACATGATACCACAGGAAAAAGTTGTGGGTCCACTTTTGTTTATAATTCATGTACATATTCACCATACACTCAACAGGAAAAGTGTATGCAGACAATAGCACAGATATACAGAGTCCGCCACCTAAAACTCCCCAGGCTCATATTTATTTAGGCACAACTTTAAGTTATATGTCAAAATGAAGGTTATATAAACTCTTTAAAAATAGAATGCATGTCTATGCTGTGCTGTCTACACCTCAACCAACTGCAGATAGTACTATTTCGCTGTGATTACAGCTCATCAGTGCAGTTTAGGTCTAGTGTAGACAACACGGCATAGAACTGGTTTTGCTTATATACCAAAGCTTATTAGCATGTATGCCTAATTTTTACTCCTTCAAAATTTTTTAATTTTGTGTGCAGCGATGGATATGTAGGCATAATTTCTACTGTAATAAGCTGTTAAAACCAAAACAGCCTATTAACAGGATATGGCGCCAACGAGTTTTTCTCGTTTTTTATTATGAAGGCGTAAAAATTACGCATACATAATAATGACACAAATTGAAGAAGACAAAAGTAGTCTTCCAATTATGAAGCAATATTTATTATATGGGGTGATGTAAAAAGATATTTATAAAAATTCACTTTATTTGCTAAATACCATTATCTGCAAATATTAAGTATTTAGTTATCTATTAAAAGAAGTAAGGAAAGTTGCTGAAAAAAACTATTCAGTTTAAGGTCTGGTTCAACTAAGATTTATCTGTTAAGGTTACTAAAAACAATATACTTCTTTTTATGTTATGACGATATATAGACTCAATCTTAAAAAACTTATATTTGTGAAAATCATCCAGTGTGAGAGTCATTGTTGAAATTGGAGGTTATGTTTGGATCCTAAATAAAACTCTCATAAATTGTTAGATGTTATAATTGTGCGACACATTTCGACAGCTACAACCACACTGCCATCCTCAGGCTTTACAAAAAAATTTACAAAAATAACAGTAAAAATTTACATGATTGAATATTGTTGCATATTAAATATTGGTGTGCCACATTTTGAGTATAATTGTTTCTTAAGTTGTAAGTTGTATTTAATCATGTAACTTTTTTTTTGTAGAGCCTCAGGGTGGTGGTGTGGCTGTAGCCGTTGAAATGCATTGCACAATTATAACATCTAGCAATTTATAAGAGTTTTATTAAAGACACAACCATAACCTCCAAAATATTGTCACAATCAACAGAGACAATTAGGTATGATATTTGAAAATTGTACTTGATAAAAACCACACACAAATGTTAATTTACAAGTGTATATTTGTATAGCAAAAATTCAAAATTTAAATTTGGTTGCTTCATTTACTTTCAAAAGCTCATTTTTGCTTTCAATATTGGAATTAAGGAATAATTTACAACATTTAAACATCATAGCACATTCCAGAACTTTAGCTTACCATGTGCTTTGTTCCTCTTCAAAGTGTTCATGTTGTTATTTCCCCTGTGGTAGCTATCAATGACCAAATCTAACTCGGCAATCGCCTGATCCTGTTCGAAAGTATTCGAACTACTCAAGTCAAGCGTGTTTGGTGAACTGTTCCTGTACTTCTTCTTCTCTTCCGATCTGTTCCTATCTTTCGAATGTCTTCTTCCTCTCACCATATCCAGCTTCTCTCTCAACCAGGCACCACTGTTCTTTTCTTGACTGCTGCTCTTGTTAGTGCGGTAATCGTTGCTCAATGGAGGAGTTAAATATCGACGATCAAAACTATACTCGTGTGCTATGTCTTCCGTTTGAGAACTGCGGTTCTCTTTCTTGTACCTCTGCACTGGCATGAAAACGTTGGTAGCACAGTCCGGGTCGAGGTAGCTCATTTTGAGGGTTGTGATGGTTATGAGATCACCACGATCGCTGTTCAGGATTTGCATCGCTTCATGGATGCTTTCGAGGCCGTCCATTGACTTATTGTTGATCTGCATTGGAGAAGAAAATCATATGATAGTGATTTGATTACTTAAATTTTGATCGTCAAGTTTGTCTATGACTAGGTAGAGTGTAGGTAACAAATAAATAAAATGTAGTCATAGGGTTAACTACAAAATTTACTTTTTAAATTATGATGTACTATCATATCATAACTCTTATCTAGTGAGAATTACAAACAAACAAAAATAAGTATCAATAATTATCATATAGTAATGGACTCATTAGTAAATGAGGCAAAAATTACCATTTTTGTAATACAAACATATTACTTATATATTAATTATGTTGTACCTAACAAATCGAGTCATTAAATGCATTAGATCCAATAATCAATAAAGGTTTATCAATTTTTGAGTTCAACTAGTCAAGCAATTTTGAAAAGAACCTAAAATTTCAACATGTCTAATATATACTATCAAACAATCAAGCAGTAAGGTTCTCCTTCATATCTACGTAGTAAAGTCAGGTTTGATCAGGAACTGTGTACTTGCTAATTATTTTACTATAACATTTAGTCAATTTAAAAATCTGCTAAATGTATAAGGAAATGTCCTAGATCTATGTTTTTTGTAAACAATAATTATTATGACATTCAGCCACAATACAAAAACATGTTTATATTTTATTATTATTTATTAACTGTCACTGTGTTGTAAAAAAACCGCTGCAAATTGAATCAATACTTCCACATCCAATTGTCAAAATGACATTTACGTTTTTATTTCTTATACTATACGATTAGTAATCAGGTTTTGAGCATTTTTTCTCTCTACACATTTTTTCTAAGACAAACAGTCCTCGTGATATTAGCAACAATATATACATTTTAAAATCGTTTTTTTTCCAAAAACTCGAAAATTATTAACTTAACAAAAAAATTACAAGAGCGCTTTCTGATCAGAAATTTGATTTTCTATATAATACCAAAATTTTAAAAAAATCGTACGAGCAGGGTCAAAATAGGTTTTTTAGAAATATTTCGAAAATGTGAGAAATTTTATTTCCTATCTGATGGTATTTTCATTTTTTGAATATATTAAATATATTCGGAGATATTTAAGAAAAACCGTTTTCTTTAAGTGACGCTTTTTTGCTAATATCTTCTAAACAGTTTGCTGTACCGAAAATTTATAAGAACTAATAATACTCTAGTTATACTACTAATCACATACTAAAACAAAAAAACTATTAATAAATAAAAATTTGCAAAAAGGGTAGTTACCCCCAATTTCGCCCCCTTCCCGATACCGTACTTACCCCAGTTGAGATTTATACATTTGCCAAATTTCAAGTTCACATATTAAGTCTTTCGAAAGTTATCGTGTCCACAAATAATACCACAGACACACAGACAAGAAAATTTTTTTTTGCTAAAATTTTGTTTTTTTTGCGTTTTCGACCATTTTAAAGCGAATGAGCAAATAAAAATTTTTGAAAATTTTTTTTCCCAATACAATACTTCCCATCCGTTGGATGTGGAAGTAATTGTGTTAAAAATGCCTCATAGAAAGTATCCGAGTGACATGGAAAAAAGTAAAATCTTGGCTTTTGGAAATAAAGACTTTAGTCACCGAAAAATTGCTCAAAGAATTGACCGGTCTCGTAAAGTTCTCGCCAATTATTTGTGAAACCCTGAACAGTAAGCCACAAACAAGAAAGGTGGCCCTAAGAAAATAATTTCGCCCAGAACTGAACAGAAGAATTATTGCTTCAGTGAGTAACACTTTAAAAAGTCATAAAAGAATTTCCCAAGAGTGCGGGCTTGATGTTTCAAAATGGACTATAGGGAGGGTTCTGAAGAAAACTGAACATATTGTATGCCGAAAACTAAGAAAATATCCGAGACTTCTTCCTCACCATAAAACAACCCCTTTGGAATTTGCTCATGAGAACAGGAATCGAAATTGGGAAAATGTGAACCAAAACTTTACAATTAAACCTCGAATTAAACCATGTTATTTTTTTTAAATCCAGGTTACCTTTTCTGATGAAAATTTTTTTATCTTGATCGAAATGGTTTCAATTGTTAT